>CM023096.1:0-600000 GCA_013103745.1 Gardenia jasminoides | reverse complement strand
ACTGATGAGAAATAAGTCTCCGACTCCAAAAATGTAACATCCATTGTCTCATACATCCTGTTGGTGGTTGGGTCATAGCACCAGTAGCCCTTTTTATGCACTGCATACCCCATGAAGACACACCGAACAGTACAAGGATCAAGTTTACTCTATTGATTCTTGTGCAGATGAACGAATGCCACATAGCCAAACACTCATGCTGGGAGTATCAGGACCGATGGTAGCGTGAAATGTTGAGACAGTGTTTCTAATGGGGTCTGAAAGTTGATAGATTTGGAATGTAACTGATTCAACAAGTGAACTGCCGTTGTGACTGCATCGGGCCAATATCGGTGAGGAACATTTGCACCAATTAGTAAAGCTCTTGCTGTCTCGAGTATATGCCAATTTTTCCTTTCAACTACTCCATTTTGCTGTGAGGTTTGGGTACAAGATGTTTCATGTATAAGACCATTGGCATTAAAGAACTCTTGTAGTAGCCGATTATCGTACTCCCCACCATTATCAGATCGAAAGATCTTGACTGTAGTTGAAAATTGTGTGCGAATCATGGAACAAAAGGATTTGAAAATATCAAGAACTTCACTCTTATGTTTCAACAGGTACAGCCAATTCATTCGAGTACAGTCATCTACAAAAATGACAAACCAACGGACCCTAGTAGATGAAGTAATCGGGGATGGCCCCCAAACATCAAAGTGTACTAAATCAAAAGGAGTATCAATTTTATGCAAACTAGTAGGGTATGGTAGCCTATGACTCTTGGCTAATACACACATTTCACATTTGAAATCGACAGTACTAAAATTCGAGAAGAGGTCTGAAAATAGATGTTTCATGTACCCAAAAGAAGGATGTCCTAATCATTGATGCCACAGTCAGATTTCTCGCTCCTTGGTGTTATCAGCACTTTTTGTCTGATTGACTCTACCGAGATTGAAATCATCAATGTAATATAGATCCCCCCTCCTAGTACCACGACCGATTATCTCCTTCATAAAAATTTCTTGAAGAAGATAAAAGGTTGGATACATTAGTGCTACACAATTAAGATCAACAATTATTTGACTTACTGATAGTAGTTTATTTGACAGTAAGGGAATCAGCAAAGTATTTGGTAGAGATAGAGATGGAGATAAAGTAACAGTTCCAGCTCCTGTAACTGGATACTGAACACCATTGGTATTAGAAATCCTTAACCATCTTGGCTGAGTGACTGATGTGAAATCGTTAGGATCATACGTCATATGATCAGTGGCTCCTGAATCGATAATCCAACTACTATCATGTTGATTTGGATAGCTCGTACCTTGATGCTGATTGTCAGAAGACCTGGTAGGCACCTGGGCAATGTTAAGAATGGTAGCTATTGTTGTATCAACAGCTGCAATAGCCACCTTTCCGGAATTCCCACTCTGATCAACAACATTCAATCGGTCAGCCCGTCGATTTCACCCTTTGGGTTCTTTCCACCATGCTGGATACCAATGCAATTTGAAACACGTATCTTGTGCATGTCCTTTCTTACTGCAATGAGTACAGCTATCTTCCTCTGTCAGTGGTCCAACTCGGGGCACTATGATCAGCTCATTCTTCTTCCCCTTTGATGCCATGACGCTGCCGATTGGATTATCTCCCCCTGTCAGCATCACCGACTGTCTACTGTCCTTTCGTCGGACATAGGCGTATGCATCTTCTACTGATGGAAAACGTTTCATCCGTAGAACATCGCTGCGGATCTGGTCCAGTCGGTCATCCAACCAGTCAAGAAAAGTGTATACCCTCTCTTCCTGTATGAGAGAGTTATACCTACCGATATCGGTAGCACATTCTATCGGGTTTGGTCGACGAAAGTCAATTTCTCTCCACAAGCTTTGCAAGTCATTGTAATGCTTCTCAATTGGCCCACCGGTTTGTCTCAGTCTGGTCACTTTTTGCCTCAGATCATATAATTGGGATGTATCAGCCCCATCGAAGTATGTGGTAGCGGCAGTCTCCCATACCGCTTTTGTTGTCAGGTATCGAATGAAGGGACTGATCAAGGATGGGTCCATGTTGTTTATCAACTATCCCTTCACGATAGAATTTTCAATCCGATACTGTCAGTATGCCGGATCTGCTGGTGAGGGTTGAGGAAACTCACCATTGATGTATCCCAATTTGTCCTTTCCCGAGATGTACATCTCGACTATCTGGGACCATAAGACATAGTTAGTATCATTTAACTTAATGCCAATCTGAGTTGCCACGGAATCACTGCTTGAAGTGGGTTTCTGACACCTATTCAGGACCTCCACCATTCTTGTGACTAGGTCTTCCAGAACTGTGTCATTTTGTCCTTTCCCACTTTCCATCATTGCAGATGATTCAGCCATGGTTCTTGTCTAAATCAGAGTAGCTTTTTGAGCAAAAATTCTAGAATCCCTACTCTGATACCATGTTGGAAAGACAGAAAATCTAGAGAGAGAAACTATAGAGAGAGTTTGGGAGAATTTTCTCTTGTATTTTTTTTTTCACGTATACAAAGTTACAACTGCCTACTTATGGACTTATAAGAGTTAATGTCCTACCATCTATCAACTACTTAATTAATATCAATCACTAACAGATAACAACCAGCCACTTATCAATCACTAATTGATACACATTCAAATTTTGAATTGATATTTACACGCTCACCTACCAACCACAACTCAATCTAACAGCTGAGAGTATCAGAATAAGGCATAGGTAAATCAACTTGATCAGTTTAATAAACATTATAATTGGCCCAAGGCTGAGAGTAAACGAATTATATGCCTTCTGTTGCAATTAGTGCCCAAGAATTCCATTTATTTCAATCCTCATATATTAGGTCGTTGTTGTATTTAGCCATTCCTAACTCAGTTTTTGATACGTGTAACAAGTTTATTCATCTTTATCTATTTTCCTTGTATTAACATGACTGGATCAAAGGAAAGTTGTCAGTTCTCCACTTAGTGTTACAAGATTTCAAATGGCATAAATAAAAGAGGGATTGGCTTAAACTGAAAGAAGAATCGCTGCAAATTGTTAAACTGAAAGACGATGAAATATAGGAAAACAAATCAAGTGTAATATTTTTCTGGTACAAACATGACTTGACATTTTCATCCTTTAAACTGATGCGCACGACTTTAAGCTTGAATTTGGATTCAATGTTCTGTCTAATGATTTAGGGACAACTTCAAAAACCTCCCCAAAGATATTTGACAATTTCATTTAGCTCCCTTATAGTTTCAACTATTATACTTACCTCCCCAATTTCGAGCTTTAGTATAGCAATATCGGCCCATGTACGTCCATAAAAAAATCATACAGAATGCTAAAATGTGTTCTCATTCTCAAATTATCCTTCCACGGCTTATGAAGAAAGACAAACAAATTTAACTAAATACAATTACAAATTCATTAAAGATGTAAGATAGTTGCCAAATACCACTTATGGCATGTTATAGGTACATTTTAACCAAATCATTAAGAGAATTAAAATCTAAATCTTGACTCTTGAAAATACTTAGGCAATGAGAATTTAAAATTATGTGTTGAACTTAAAAAGGGCTTGAAATTTCAAAAGGAAAAAATGAAAAGATTTATCCCTTATGAGCAATAACGAAATGGGCCACATCATCACACTTAATAGTATCTGAAAAATGAGTATCTTAATTTGACAAGTAGAATTTGGTAATTTTCTGAAATATTTCAAAGCATGAAACCGTTAATTTATTCTAAATGACTTTGTTATGATTTACCTAAACGGTTCATTTTAAATAATTCTGTAAGATTGATTTATCTCGCTTATATTGCATTTCTCTAGTCCTTTTTTAGTTTAATTGATTATTTTAGTATGCAAGGTAATTTGGAAAAAAATAATTTTCAAACTTTTATATGATTTTGTTAATATATGAACTGATTTTGTCGCATTAAAATTCAAAATAGGAGAGGTAAATGTGATACTCAAAGCCTCAGGAAACAAGTGAAATTGTCAAAAATCTCAAGAGAGGTTTCTTGATATTATCCAATTGCACTGTTCAAATTTAAATTCACATTTTTTTATGGATTGGTTGATAAAATATAAATAGACAAGTATGTCAGACAAATTTAGCATTCATTTCAATATGATTTTGTGCATATAAATACTATGACAGGGAACAGGTGCCAATAATTTTGTTATGTTAATTTTCTCATGTCACGTGTGGTGGTTGCAGAGATCATACTGAAGTTTCTTTTACTTCTCTTTTAGCAACAATCCAATGATATTGCATGTATGGATTCAAAACGAATGATGGATCGACTTGGGACATAAGTCAAATTTATTGACTTATACTAGTGTATACACATACACACATACACACACTTACACACACATATACACATATACATACATACATGCATACATATGTTTGTATGTATGTGAATGTGTGTGTGTATATATATATATATATATGTATCTATACATATATATATGTATATATGTATGTATACACACACACACACATGTATATATATGTATATATGTATATATACATACACACACACACATATACATAAATACAAACATATATTCACATATCATATATATATGATATAATATGATATGGTATATAATGCGTATTATGTATGTATATGCATATATGTATGCATATGCGTATTATATATACATATTATATATATATGTAATATATCATGCATCATAATAATGCATGCATAATATATGTAATATATACACATACGTACATGTGTATATGTAATATAATATGTATACGTATATATATGTATATGTGCAATATATGTATATACATTACATACGTTTATGCATACATATACACCTGGATATATATATATGCGGGACACATATACATGCATTACATACATATACATACATGCATATATGTATGTATGTATGTGTATACACACACACACACACATACATACATACATACATACATATATGTGTGTGTGTGTGTATATATATGATAAGTCAATATTTTGCATGTTTTTAGTAAGATTAATTATGTAGTTTTTGTGTGTTTTTGTTAGTTTAATGGCTTATGAACTAGGGTTTCTATTGAAATTCTACATTTTGTGGTTTAAGTAGAAAAGTGCATTTTTTTGGATTAATGTGGTGAAATCTTCATATTTTTGTTGGATTGCTTGTTTAATTATCAAATGAGATGAAAATGTGAATATTTGCCAAGAAACTTGAAAGAAAAGTTGGAAAATTGAAATACGAAATGGATGAAGTTCCAAATTGGAAAATGCAAATTGCAATTCAATCAACGAGGAATCAAAGGGTCAAAAGTTGGAGCAATTAATGCATCAATTTCACGACGAAAAATGCCAATTTCACAAATTTCAAGGAGATTCACGAGCTGATACGCGAAGGAATAATTGGAGAAAATCAATACCTCACGAGTCCCTCTCACCGGAAGTAGGGTAGCTGATCTGCGATGCGATCCGCGAGTCTCTTCCTCGCGGATCCATCTCGCGGATCCTCAGAAAATGACTGCTGCAACTTGCAGCTGAAATCCAGTTTTTCCAGCTCACTTCCAGCTCAATTTTCAGAAGAATTTCAATGAAAGCTGCGTGAAGAATCTTGTGAAGTTGAAGAAACAACTCATAGCAAATTCAAAACACAATTTGGTTCAACTTTACAACTCACTTGAGACTGAAATTCAATGGATTCAATGCATGAAGACACTTTTGAAGCATTTCAAGAAGATGAAGATTCATGAAGACATTTTTCTTGACTTTTGAAGGCCAAATTTTTCATGTGTTCACATGATAGAATTTTGGAAGCTTATGAATGAAATCTTCTATAAATAGGGCCTTTGTAGACATTTAAAGAATTAGAATTGGAGAGAGGAGAAGGCTAGATTCACTACAAAATGTAGTCTTCACTAGTTCCTTAGTTTAGTTTAGTATAGTTAGTAGTGTAGTTATAGTGTAATTCAAGGATGTTTAGCTAAGTTTATGCCTTGAGTTATGGATGAACTTTCTATATCTTGTTTGTGATATTTACATGGTTATTTGATGCTATTATTTGAGCAAGTATTTAGTACTTTGGCTTTTCTAATCATGATTAACCGGCCATTAATTGTGATCATTTAAAGGTGTTAAAGACACTAGTTCATGAAGTTCTAAACTTAGGAAGTCACTCACAAGTGTAGGGTGGTGCCTTTGTGGCTTTAGTGATTCATTTCATGTAATTTCATAGAGGAAATGAGCTTGTAGTTAATTCCATAACCACGCTAGTAGGTATGGTTTAGTTATGAGTATAGATGATACACTACGAAAGTATGTTTCACATGCATTAGGAAATTACGCTATGCTTAGCCAAATTAATATCATTAATGCAACCGGTAGCTTCATTTGCAAGAGTAGTAAGGAATTCCATAACTTGAGGAGCTCTTAATTGTTATTTTCTACTTATTTCATTTTATGTTTGTAGTTTAGATTAATTTATATGCCTGTGATAGTCTAAATAATAGAGGAGTTCGAAAATCACCGGTACTTGACATTCTTCCCTGTGGGATCGACACCTATACAACCTTATGCTCGATAAACGATTTGTATACTTGCAGAAAATGGGGTGTTTAGGTTTTATATTAAATTTGGTGTATGGTAAAACCTCGTCAAGTTTTTGGAGTGTATTTGTGTGTGAAAGTGGAGTGTATTTTGATGACAATGATGAATCTTATTTGCATTTTAATGATGAAATGTCCATTTCACATGATGATGTCTTTGGAATGAATTTTGAATCTCAAGAGGCAAGCATGAATGATGTTTCTATAACCCCTTTTGAGAAATGTGGAAAATGTGTAGATTCCAAGGTCATCATAACCCAAGAAGGCCATATGGACATTCCTTTGGTAAGTTTTCAAGTGGTGGAACAATATAATATCTATGAAACACTTGAGATAGGTAACCCTCTTCCTTCTTTCTTATCATTTGATAAGACTCACATGATCGAGTCACCTTTTAATGATCCACCTCGTCCTCAAATGGTGGATTATGCGTTAACAAAACCTCCTTGATGAAATGGTGATATAGTCAAGTTAATGACTATAAAAGAGCGCTTGTTGGGAGGCAACCCAATTTTGTTTAAGTTTGTGTTAGTTTGGTGTGATTTTATGTTTAGGCATGTTTGTTTTATGTTTTTAAGTGTGTTTGTTTTGTTTGTCTTGTAGGAATATCAAGCCTGGCAAGATCTACCTTTTTGGTGCACGATGAATAGTCAAAATGCAAATATTTTCATACCTCAATTTGTGTTTTAGTTGTTTTTGATTCAAGAAATGAGGTTAATTATGTTGTTTTGATCATATTACATGTGTTAGAGAAGGTGCATTGCATCATTAAAAAACCAAATTTTTATTCTGGAAATAGTAGAAAATGAGAAACCAATGAAACAGTTGCAGAAAAATTGCAGAACTGAATTTCCAGAAAGATCCGCGAGACGATATGTGAGGTAATCCTGGCGGATCTAAGGCTCGCAGATCAGGATTAGAGAAGTTTTCTGAGCATCCGCGGACTGATACGCGATGTATGAATCGCGGATCCATGGGTCGCGGATCTGGTTCTAAGACCTTCCCAGCCAAATTCGCGAACTGAAACGCGAACTGTGCTTCACAGATCGAGGAATTTAACCTTTTCCTGCAATTTCTTGTCCAATTTTTCAGGTATTAAAGGTTATCGAGTGGCGCGAATGAAGATATGGAGCAAAGTGGATCAAATTCATATACATCTTCAAGTTCATACCGAATTCAATCACATTAATAGGGGAGTATTACTTTCTTTTCTTTCTTATCTTTCTGTTCCTTCTTACACATTGAGGACAATGTGCATTGTAAGTATGGGGGGAAGAAATTATGTGATTGAATTGAGATATGGTAAAAATTGGTCAAAATTTTTTCGCAAATCCTATCCAAAATGTTTCAATTTTTCAGTTAACTTGGAGATACCTATTTTGTGATTAAAATTTTTACAATTTAAGGAAAATATATCTTGTAAAATGGAGGAAATTATGCCTGATGTTGTATGAGATTTCTTTTCTTTATTTGATTTTTGCATAGTAGAGTGATAAATGTGGTCGATAAATGTAGTACTTTTCTCATGATTATTCTTTTGAGGGAATATATATTTATGTTTCTATGAAAAAAAAATGAAAGCTCTATTTCAATGTGCTTAGTAACCGGGAGTCTTCATCTAAAAATGTCGACTTTCACGTCAAACGGTACTTGAATAAAGAATAGGCAAATAAAGTGAAATGTTGAGTAACAGAGGATCTTCATCTAAAAATGTCGATCTTCTCGTCAAAAGGCACTTTCACAATTTGAAATATATGTTTGATATGAATTATGAATAAATCCCTCTTTTAAAGATGATCATGGGTTTATGAAGCATTTTATTGGCTATATAATTCACTTTGCGTGTGAAATTGGGTGAGGAATGAGAAATTGAATTGAGCTACTTGACATTATGGTATGATTACTCTCTTTTACTTGATATTATGAGTACTTGTGGTTTAATGGATGATTGCAAAATGGTTATCTACCTTGTTTTGAGAAATTGAATTTAAAAGTGCACAAACACTTAAATCATTGTTGGTTTGTAATTCTTGATTGCTTGAGGACAAGCAATGGTTCAAGTGTGGGGGAGTTTGATAAGTCAATATTTTGCATGTTTTTAGTAAGATTAATTATGTAGTTTTTTTGTGTTTTGTTAGTTTAATGGCTAATGAACTAGGGTTTCTATTGAAATTCTACATTTTGTGGTTTAAGTAGAAAAGTGCATTTTTGTGGATTAATGTGGTGAGTGCCGAACCTGTGCAATAATAAATATTAAAATCCTAATTACCACCACAATTAATTATAAAATAATTCTGAGTACTGGAGCAGGGACTCCGGATGTGCAATGGGTTACTTACCTTGATTCCAAGGTATGCTAAACCGATATACGAATTATTTATAAGAAAATATTAACTTGTAGTAGTGGCGTCTCCCTGGAGCGGTAGGAAATTGTTTCTTTCAGTCCGCGTAAAATAGGGGTTTGGATGTGATAGAACTGGAAATAAAATAAATAAAATAAGTAAATGAGAAATGAAAATACCAACTAAATAAATCACGAGAACGAATAGAGAATAATTTAATAAAATGCAAGTAATAAAATTTCTACCAAAGGAACAACTTCGGTCAATCACTTGATCATTGATGCAAGAATAATTCAATCATTTGTCACTAGGTTAGTTATAGTTACCAACAAGCTCGACAACCGCTTTTCCTTACTTTTTTTGCGACCGTTGATTGCTTCCCTAACCAGATAACAACCCAGGTAGAATTTAATTATCAATTGCATTAAAATTTAGAAAAATCCAACCCAACCAATGAACACGCTAAGAGGGTTCATTTAAGCTAGATCATATGTTTCCCCAACATAAACCAATTATGGTGGTCGTCACTTGTTATTAACTAAATGAGCGATTACATTATTCAATTAGTTAATTTGAGGCTATTAAGTTAATCTAAATACCGGCGATACTCAATTAACAAAGTAACCCTCAATCAATTAATCCAGAAAATATGCGAATAGTAACAAATTAAAGAAAGGTTAGAGATTGATTAGATCTCACAAATTTCCTGGACCGCCTGAGTTGCCACTTTGAGTAGATTAGGGTTCTAGCCGCTCCTCATGGAGAATTCCATCCAACGAATGTTTGAGAAATTTTCAACCATAGAAGCAACGAGAAAAGGAGCGAAATAGCGAATTTAATTTAAGCTTCCAAATCAACGAAACAATCAAGTCAGCCGCCAATTGTTTCCTTTTTGTTTTCTTGCTTTGTGACCAATCACCAGGAAGAAAAGCAAACTAAAAGGAACAAAGAACTATTGTTAACAAGTCTTGCCCCCCTAATGAATCAAGAAGACCATCCGAGCAAGCCAAAGAAACGATGAAGATCTTTTTCTCTTTTTTGTTTCTCCTCTTTCGTCGTCACGTCTCCTCCCTTGGCGCTCAAAATGGTCACACATTAATAGAAAACCCAAGCTTTCCTATTCACTTAGGAAACCTAGTTCTAGTTGGAATCTATTTTCCTAAAAAGCATTGATAAAGTAAATAAGGAAACCAATTACTAAAATCCCTAATTAAAGGGTCTTCAACCAATTCTGAAAATAAATAAAGTCTTCCACCAATGGTAGGAATTGTCAATGGATTTTTTCCACGAATTCCTTCTTCACGTGTAGCGCCTGGCCTATCCTTGAAGGTCTTCTGGAATTTTCACCAAAAATAGAGCTTTAATCTTCAATTAATTCCAAGAACCTAAAATCAATACCAAAACCAAATATGAGTAGAATAAGGCAATTAAAATCATATCTAGGCCATAATTGAGGGAAAATGTCCACAAATAAAGCATGTAATTTAAGACTTAACAGTGAGATCTTCATGTTTTTGTAGGATTGCTTGTTCAATTATCAAATGAGATGAAAATGTGGATATTTGCCAAGAAGCTTAAAAGAAAAGTTGGAAAATTGAAATACGAAATGGATGAAGTTCCAAATTGGAAAATACAAAATGCAATTCAATCAACGAGGAATCAAATGGTCAAAATTCGGAGCAATTAACGCATCAATTTCACGACGAAAAATGCCGATTTCACAAATTTCAAGGAGATTCATGAGCTGATACGCAAAGCAACAATTGAAGAAAATCAATACCTCGTGAGTCCCTCTCACTGGAAGCAGGGTAGCTGATCCGCGATGCTATCCGCAAGTCTCTTCCTCGCGGATCCACCTCGCGGATTCTCAGAAAATGACTGCTGCAACTTGCAGCTGAAATCCAGTTTTTCCAGCTCACTTCCAGCTCAATTTTCAGAAGAATTTCAATGAAAGTTGCGTGAAGAATCTTGTGAAGTTGAAGAAACAACTCATAGCAAATTCAAAACACAATTTGGTTCAACTTTACAACTCACTTGAGACTGAAATTCAATGGATTCAATGCATGAAGACACTTTTGAAGCATTTCAAGAAGATGAAGATTCATGAAGACATTTTTCTTGACTTTTGAAGGCCAAATTTTTCATGTGTTCACATGATAGAATTTTGGAAGCTTATGGATGAAATCTTCTATAAATAGGGCCTTTGTAGACATTTAAAGAATTAGAATTGGAGAGAGGAGAAGGCTAGATTCACTACAAAATGTAGTCTTCACTAGTTCCTTAGTTTAGTTTAGTATAGTTAGTAGTGTAGTTATAGTGTAATTCAAGGATGTTTAGCTAAGTTTATGCCTTGAGTTATGGATAAACTTTCTATATCTTGTTTGTGATATTTACATGGTTATTTGATGCTATTATTTGAGCAAGTATTTAGTACTTTGGCTTTTCTAATCATGATTAACCGGCCATTAATTGTGATCATTTAAAGGTGTTAAAGACACTAGTTCATGAAGTTCTAAACCTAGGAAGTCACTCACAAGTGTAGGGTGGCGCCTTTGTGGCTTTAGTGATTCATTTCGTGTAATTTCATAGAGGAAATGAGTTTGTAGTTAATTCCATAACCACGCTAGTAGGTATGGTTTAGCTATAAGTATAGATGATACACTACGAAAGTATGTTTTACATGCATTAGGAAATTACGCCATGCTTAGCCAAATTAATATCATTAATGCAACCGGTAGCTTCATTTGCAAGAGTAGTAAGGAATTCCATAACTTGAGGAGCTCTTAATTGTTATTTTCTACTTATTTCATTTTATGTTTGTAGTTTAGATTAATTTATATGCCTGTGACAGTCTAAATAATAGAGGAGTTCGAAAATCACCGGTACTTGACATTCTTCCCTGCAGGATCGACACCTATACAACCCTATGCTCAATAAACGATCTGTATGCTTGGAGAAAATGGGGTGTTTAGGTTTTATATTAAAATTTGGTATATGGTAAAACTTCGTCAATATAGACACACACACACACATATGTATGTATGTATGTATGTATGTATATACATACATAAATATGTGTGTGTGTGTGAGTGTGTGTGTCTATATATATGTATGTGTGTGTATATGTGTATATATATATATATCTATGTATAGATATATATATATATATATATATATATATGTGTGTGTTTATGTATATGTATATGTATGTACATATATGTATGTATGTATGTATGTACATGTGTATGTGTGTGTACGTATGCATATATATATATATGTATATGTATATACACATACACACACATATATATGTATACATACATATACGTATGCATGCAAACTCATATATTTGTATTTACATCCACATACAAATATGTGTTTGTGTATGTACATGTGTGTATATATATGTGTGTATATATGTACATATGTATGTATATGTTTATATCTATGTATATTCATATATATATGTATATATGTGCACATATATTTATATGTGTGTGAAAATACGTATATATGTATGTGCACGCATATATATATATATATATGTATATATATATATATTTCTCAAACAAGTGACATAGTTAATTTTTTAGAAAAAACCTGTATCTTAGTTAACTCTGTACATCACAAAAATTTTGTTTTGAATGTTTTACTTAAATTATGCTACTATTGCCCTCTCAAACATATATAATGCTTGTGTGTTGTGTCCTAATTTTTTTTATTTTAATTGGACTAGTACAATGTAAATAATAGCAAGTGAAAATAAAATAAATTAAAATGAAAAAATAAAGATAAAAGAAAGTAAAATCCCATTAGAATTTCACTTATATTACATCAAATTGAAATAACTACTGTTATTAATCAAGGTAACTTATAGAAGTTACATACAAGATAAAACAACAAAACTAGTTGGTTTTCAAGTAGGCACCCTTCTTCAATCTTTTAAACTCCACTATTCAAAGGAAACTTTTTCCTTTTAAAAATTTTAATAGTGTATTTTACATCTCAGTTATTAATTATATAAAAATTATCCTTGTTTAGAAGTAAGGGGCGCAACTATCAGTGGCTGTTTCATGTAGAAAAATTTATAGAGAAAATACATTCTTTTTAATATATTAATTTGGTCCAATATTTTTCTTTTTTTAATCAAATGCTTTCATTAAATTTCTTTTTGATTTGGTTGTCATTTATAGGTTACTACAAAATTGTTTATTGGTATTTTTTATATTTCCTAGTCAATTTAGTTGTTAGAATTTCCAATTCAGACTTTGTCTCTTATCATTAAAACTATTTAATTGATAGTTATTTTCTTGTAATTTTTGAAATTAGTATTTTTTGTATGTTTGGTTGTTTGCCCCATTAAGTAAGATGCTGGTTCTGTCCATATGCATTATACGTATGATGAGTGGTCTAAGTTTTTTCATAACAAAATATTTTCAACACATATAATACGTATCACAATTACTAGAGTACTTTTTAGATTGAGGAGGTGTCTAGTATTTTAGGGTGATAGTAAAAAATTTAGAGGGTTTGGATTCATATCTCTCTCCCTCTCTCCACTTCTTAAATTCCACCCTTCTCTTGTTACAAAAAATTTTTGAAAAAAAATTACTAGATTATTCTTCACCTCTATCTCTAAACTGTTTGTTTGTCCATTGGCATGTCCCTCGTAATCCTGACAATTACTGCAAAGAGCATTCTCAACTTTATTGTGATTGTAATGATAATATTGTATCAGATGTTATGTAGGGAGTCGTCGTTCATGTATGAGGTTAAACTCAAAGTTCTAAAGCTGTTTTTTCTTTTAAAATCAATAAAGAGTTTCATAGTTGGCTTAAAAGATTGTTAAACAAAAACCCTTAATCAGGAGAATTCTTTCTGCAATTACGTGATCTCAAAATAGCGAAAAAAAATTACTTATGGGTATATTATGAAAGTCATGAACCACATGAGAGAGTTTGTTTTTAATTTACACTTTCGGGTTCATATACTTTTGTATCGTACTTGTATAAAACGAATGACTCATTAAAGATTTGATTACTACAAATTCTAAAACTGGGTGAAACATATTATTTGATTGATCTTTTAAATGCCTCTTGCATCAATTTTCAAAATAGATTTAGATACATTTATATCTTTTAAAACTACAGTTTGGCTAATAAGTGTCCATTTGACACTCTGTAAAAAGAGATTCAAATGTTAATTTTAAAAAAATAAATGTAATTGATTTGAAAAAGTATCAGAACACAGGGGTTTCAATAAATGTCAGTGTGTGTTTTTACATGGTAAATTATGTGTGATTCAAGTGTTTTAACAAGTGTCCAATAGACAACCATTAGAAAAATTCTATTTGTTTGTAGGATCCTTTGTTTGCTCCAAAATAGATTGCATCTTAATATTGAACTATTTAAAGCATACATTTCAAAGATTAGGTTATAATATGAATATATATATATATATATATATATATATATATATGTGGTTCATAATGTAATCTTCAAAATGTTGTTTTAGATAATGCAATATTAAGATTCTACGATTACATCATCGCCATTATGGAGTAAATAAACATCATCTAGAAGTGCTGTAATTCTTGGCAAATAATTTAACTCAAACATAAGATATATAAAAAAAAATCTAATAATATCTGCTTGGCTGCTCAGGCTACAACCATGCAATTAATTACTCTTACGGGAAAAAAAATGTGATGATTACTCAAGCGTTAAACTAGTATAATATATGTGTATGCAAGTTACCATGTTTTGAAAGCTAAATTCCACTTTGAACCATTAGATTGTAGACACGCTTTTAATTGAGTTCTTAAACTTCTACTTTAGACACTTACCCCATAAATTTTGAAATTTCTCTTACGTTAGTCCTTAATTTCAATGTTGGACATTTTACCCTTTAAAATATGAAATCCACTCTACGGAATTATCAAAACTAATGGAATAGTAGTCAAATGATGTTCAAAATTTAAAGACTAACGTAGGGTGCATTCCATACTTTAGAGGGCAAAATGTTCAAAATTAAAATTCAAGAACTAATTAGAATAGGATGCATTTCATACTTCCGGACATATGGTTTCAAAAATTAAACTTTAAGGACTAAGGTGGAATGATGTCTATAGTTTAAACACGATAATGTAATTTACCGTATTTTGTAAAACACATTAAGTTATTACTATAAGAAGAATTATTTACTCAGTGTGGCAGCCTTACGAGTTGACACATGCATGGATGCCTTCCGCTCCATTCTTCACCTTCTGCGCTCCATCAAAGGAACCTCTCGCTTGACAATGGTGGGCAGAAGGCTCCTTTTGAAGCGCTGATATCAATCATTGTTGTCTTGTGTACTCGTACATTTTAATGGAACTCAATGATTGTTCTTTTAGTCGCATTTGCTATATATAAAATGCCAAAACTTCTAGGTATTTTCAGACAAAAGCTATAAGCAGCCGGAGTTGATCTGCAAGATAACCTTCCCCTTGAACGCTAGCTTCACACAACTTCCTTTCATTAGTTTGGTGGAAGTCTTTGTTCTTTCTCCACTTTTCCTCTTCCTCAAGATTTGATGGATAATATTTCAGTGAGTTCATGGTTCTCTGAGCTGGTAAGAATTGCATTTTTAAGAATCCTCCTCTGCTCGCTATTTGCACATTATTCACTGTTTCTTGAAGCTGAGTCAATACCATCTCTTATACATGAAAGAAAGAATCTATTCTAAGCAATAGTCTTTGAACTCATAAGCACCATGAATACTAACAAGTTTATACGCTAGCCTGGACTCTGATGACATTCATGCTCATAGAGGGAGAACAACATATATTCGTAACCATGTTAATGATTTATCTGTTTGTTATTGTTGTTTATTATTTTCACTTACATATACCAATCATGTAAGGAATCGAAGATGATAATCACCACATCTTTTGTGTTGTTTCAAGTAAACATAGGGCCTTAAATTTACAATCACTTCATATTCTCCTCAACCGTTCTCAAATTTTGTTTCATTCTTTTCGAGTAAACATAAGTGCTTTGTTAACTTCTTTCATTTTCCCCATGGAAGTAGAGAACCATCACTTCACATACATTTCTCTATTATTTTGTTAATTTTTGGTACAAAGCATCCCTACATCTTTAACAGGCTGTCAATGGAGGATTAAGAAACAAAGAAACGTGAAAAGAAATAACGACATAAGAAGTAGCCTTCATTACCTCTTCAACATGTTTTGGTCACCGGAAGAAAACAATTTTACTTCGACATATTTGTTGATCCTCAGATAGTTGATCTTTAACCTTTTATTTCAAGCTCATTAAAAAAATAGATTACTTAATGAACAAATCACACACAAAAATTTAGCCTTTGCTATTAGTTAGGATGCAAAATTTAGCCTTGTGGAAGTTGAAAGGCCCCATTGATTACAAAACAAATGACTATGGTGCGTCCCATTAATTCTTATTTCAACACAGGGCATGGATGATCCGCATTTTGATGAGCATTATGATATCATGGACTTTTTCGATGAAGAGCTTTCTGCTGCACTAGGAGAAGATTTGCAAAACACTGTGATCCCAGAGGGAAATACATATTCCTCCACCTCAATTCCAAGAAATAATTCCACAATCAATTTATCTGCACTTTCAGCCATGGAAGCTCCCCTAACTAGTACTGAAATACCAACAAAGCAGCAAAATTCTAATGGCTCTACTTCGTCCATTAATCTTAGACAACCTTGCCGTTCCCCAATGGCTCTAACTTTTGGAAATTGTCAAGAAGTAACACTTGGAAGTTTGAATCCTGGGAATGATCCAATGTCTGAGGTTTTATTATCCCAAGAGTGCAATATAAGCCTTGAGGGTGCATTTACTAAAGATACGCAAAAGAAAAAGAAAACTGCCCGTCGTGCGAGGCCAGCATCGCAAACTTATGATCACATAGTAGCTGAAAGAAAGCGAAGGGAGCAGCTCAGCCAGGGCTTTGTGGCCCTCTCGGCGTTAGTCCCCGGCCTGAAGAAGGTACATAGTATTTTTTTTATATTGAATACCTACCCAAACTCTTTTTGCTCCATTTTCTTGATGATAGAAAAGTTGATGGGACTTTTAAAAATTGTGATGTCATGCCTCGTGTCACACGCGACTAATTAAAGTAATCACTGTACTAGACATTCATATCTCACGGGCACTGATAAAAATTCTTGCGCCATTGTCTTTTGGCCTAAAGCTAAAGAGGTCGAAGTTGGAGTGAATTTATCATTGGCCGATATTAAAATGTGGTGTTGTTTGTTCTGATTTCCATTACTATAAAGGAATGGATAATGTAACCTTTTATGTACAATTGCTCTATTATCCAAGTACGTAGAACCATTCAATCAAATCGATTTCAGCGAGCCGGTTTTTGGTGTTACACTGCTGATCAGTTCAATTCCTATACTAACTTCAGTAGGAACCGAAAAATTTTCTCATTCTGTTTCCTTCACACAGCTTCTTATGTTTTCGAGATAGCTGTTAATTTGTTGATGAGATCTTAATTTCTTGCAGATGGATAAAACTTCTGTTCTTGGAGATGCAATCAACTACTTAAAACATCTTCAGGAGCGAGTGCAGACGCTTGAGGAACAAGCTGCCAACCATCCCAGGGAATCTTCTGTGCTTGTGAGGAGATCACAGCTCTTAATCGAAGATGAGGGTTCATCAGATGAGATGGGCAGCCCTGATGAGCAGACTCTTCCTGAGATTGAAGCTAAACTATGCAATAACAATATTCTTCTGCGAATCCACTGCGAAAATCACCGAGGAGTGCTGGTAAAAATACTGTCTGAAATCGAAAAGGGCAACCTCTCTGTTGTCAACACAAATGTTGCACCGTTCGGAAGTTTGGCTCTTGATATTACTATTATTGCTGAGGTGAGCTTTGTTCAATCTTGATCTAATTAATTGGGAATGCTACGTATGTATTTGTTTCTTTTGAGGTAATGATCCCTCATAAAACTTTGATCCAGATGGACAAAGAATTCAACCTGACAATGCAGGAACTATTGAGAAGACTTCGATCCGCTCTCAATCAAGTTCAACAGTCTGATTGAATGCAGAATCATCTGCCGCAATTCTGATGGTGAAGGACTAGAAGTGGCTTCCTAGTGTGTCTAATGAAATTGCAATGGACTGAAGAGTGAGGACTGAATGGTCACGGCGCCAGACTCCAGAGGACGTGATGAGAATGCCAATCTTTCTTCTACTGTCAATAGGAAAAATTTTGGCAATATTGGACTGAAAATTTGTACCCTCGCGGGTCTCGTGGGCCTTTGCATCCGTGGATTTTGGTTTCTTTTTTGTTTATTATCTCAATGTCCGGCAAGATGAGGAACTTTCATCTACAGTAGTATAATATTCAGTGGGTTGGCCCGCAAAAGTACCATTACTTGGGGACCATTTAGCTTGTCAACTTATGGCTAGGAAACCTTAACCGCTGAATCAAAAGTAATCAAATTAACCACCCAACTATTTTTCTTTACTTAAGATCACGTAATAAACTCATAAAAGCATAGTATAGAAGTATCCATTTACATTTTGTTAGCTTTTGCAATTAATCTTTTTTTTTTCAATTAGGTTTGGAGTTCATTATGTAAGTTCAATAAAACTTTATTACATCACTTGCATATATAGTTTCTCCTTTCCCGATCCTCCTTTCTCCTTTATGTATATCTAACTAGGATTGACAGAATTAATCCGAGAAATACCTCAAAATAGTAAATCTACAGGCAAAATAAAATCAAATGAGAATGACAACTATTATATTTTTATAGATTGAGTGGACAATTGGAAATAAAGAATGGTCTAGTAACTAAAACTATACGATTTGAATAGTTTAGTTGCTATTTAGGTTTTTTTTGCCCTTCTCTTATTTTCATTAACCATTTAAAGCATGAGAGATTTCTCTTCATTTATTTATTCTTGTTGTTCTGGATATACAATAGCTTATGGCTCCATAATTAAAATTTGAACTCCATGACCAGGTCATGCCCGTTTCTACAATCCGGTAATTCAGTCACAACATTAGCCAGTTTAAACGATAAAAGGATAGTAGAAAAGCAAAATAATTTAATACAAAAAGACCGCAAAACGCCATCGCTACCTTGTAAATCTTCGATCCATTTTGTTCACCTTGCCATGGCCTAATTTAACTACAGTTGGGAGCAATCGAATTCCATTGAGGAGGTGATCATTTGAAAATTGGGGAGACAACTGAATGAGTATATTTAAGTGGCATTATGATGTGTATTGCCTGGCATACCATATTCCCTCCCTGTGAATGCCATTTGAATGGAATTGTTCATTAACAAATAGTGGAATCAAGTTTCACTAAATGTGAATTTTTATCTGATTCATTTCTAATGCTTATCCCATTGTTTACCAATTAGTTTACAATTTCAGTTTGTCCTATCTACAAGTGATAGGCTGGCTAACATATGTTGGTAGATAAATAGTTGTATAGATCCAATCTACTGTCTCAGCTGTAGATCGAGTGGTATAAAAAATGTCATGTCATATAATAATTTTTAATGCAAAACACGGTCTTATTTTTTCACTCTCACCAACGAAATAGCAATAGCAGATCAATGTTCCCGCCTCCACCAGGCCCTCTGCTTCATATCCTACTCCCCATCCCAGCTCGCACCCCAATCATGACTGCCTCCGTTACCAGAAGGGTAAGATGGAGTTTTGCAAAATGCAGAAAGAGCCCTTTGTTTTACTTGTACTGGAACTAGTATTTGCAAACATTAAAAGAAAAAAAGAAAATGATAAAGAAGATGACGAAGAGAGAGAGAGACACGTGGAGTTGAGAAGAAAAAGTTTCTGGATAATTTAATTGATTTAATGATATGGCAAAATCTGCACCTCTGAATCTTCGAGTAGGCCTGTAGATCGGGTTTACATAAGTTTTCACGGCATATGCCACATCTTTCCTTCTGCACGTAGTACTTGAAGCGTGGAAGTCTTACCATTGTCTTTTTAGCAATAGACGAGACATGTGTGATTATCAACCAGTAGAGCAGCCACGAATAAAAGTGCCACAAGCCAGTTTTTCGTCGTTGGAATGGCTTCATTAGCTGCAATAGAAAAGAAGAGAGATCAAGTGATTTCACTTATAAATCTCCTGCACTTTTGCATGGTACTATATGAACCCTTTAAGATTTTAAAATATTTATATAAACCCCTATAATTGTAGGTAAGATGAAAATAAGATGAAAAATAGTCCCAATAATGCCATTAGTCAAAATGCTAACAATGCCCTTAGTTAAGTATTAAATTGAATAAGAGTCTATCCGCTTTGTATAAAACTACAGAGACATTATGTGAATAGATGCAAAACCATAGGGAGTTAAGTGAATATTCATGTAAAATCGTAGAGGAGTCAAAGTAGATATTATAATTTCATCGCACGTACTTTTGGAGTGTATTTTGATCAATTGCCATGACCAAAGATACTTTTTGTCTATTTTTAACTTTGTACAAAATTATATGGGAGTTATATGAATATTTTAATACTTTAGGAAGATGATGTGGCAATATGTAAAAGCATAGGGGGTTATAAGTAATTATCCTCTTTTACGTGATACTTTTAAGAGTAAATTATATTTCATCCTTCTATGATTTGGTACTTTTTCCCACAAACTCTCATATAGTTTCAGAAACTATACAAAACCTACTCATGGTTTGGACTAAACTGTCAAATTGGCAGAAATCATTCTGTGTAAAAAATCAAAATTTCCTTCATTTGGAAACTAAAATGACTAGATTGGGCAAGATATATAGATGCAATGTGAATTACACCCCCCATGTTTTTAAACTTGGATCGGATCGGTCGGTCTGAACAGTTGAACCGAAAACCGGCCAAACATCCGGTCCGAGTCATTCTTAAAAACCAAAAATTCAAAACCCGGTCAAAACCCGGGTTTGACTAGGTGAACTAGTTGATTCGGTTGACTGGGTTCGTCTATTTGACCTTTTTTTTTTGTGAAAACCTTTAATCCATTATATCCTTTCAAACTCACTTTTTAAGTTTTAGTAAATATGCTTTAATCTCTCATTATTTTAATAAAGTGTAAAATTAATCCAATACATTTTTTAAGTTACATTTCTACCTATATATATATATATATTTATATATTTATATTATATTCTTTAAGTCAATTTTGTGATTAAATATAAAATTCTCAAATTTGTATATAAAGTCATAAATCACCAATTTAAGAAAAATTTTTATATATATAAAGTTGAAAACTACCAATTTGAGGGAATTTTTATATACTATTTTTTAAGGGGATTTTTTTATATACTATTTTTATTACATATTATTAATATATATTTATGACATCATCTGATTCGACCCCTGGTCGAACACGGTCGGACCCATCCACCCCTGACCCCTGAACCCAGTTAGTTCGATACCCGGTCCGAGTCTGAAAACATAGTTACACCCCCCCAAAATATTTTAACAATTTTCATTTAATCTTCTTATCGCTTTCAAAATCTATGCATAACCTCCTTACAGTTATGTAATTATTTCAGTCTTGATACTAGGTTATTTTTGAAATTTTAGTCCACTCTATTATGAAAGGTCAGTTCCGTCATTTTAACACTTTAATCCAAATCATGAGGGAGTTATTTATTATTTTAAGTATTACAAGAGAGTTACATAGAAAAGTACTAAATCACAAGAGTGTAAAGTATGATTTACTATTGTTTTGAAGACAACGTTTATGCTCACAATTAGTGATTTTGTAGTAAAGCGAATGTTGTTTATACTTTAATTTGATTTGCAGATGTATTTTGTGGCTTAGTAGGCACCAACATAGCATTTTGTCTTATTTTTCTGGACATTTCACTTTGGTAGAGGAATGCTCCTTTATAGTGTTTGTTCTCCATGTTTCACCACTGATATAATTAGGAGAGAGAATTTGAACATAGCAAATTTGGAATGTTTAAACCAGTCAATTGATAGGATCTGAGGCCTGGCGGTTGCGTGGTCGATCACATGACCCAGATTTAGGTCACATGAGTCTGGCTCCATCTGAAGTTTTCAACTCTTCCAAATTGCCGTACATTTATTGATACGATTTTTGTTAAACCAGTCAATTGATAGGCTCTGGGGCCTGGCGGTTGCGTGGTGAATCACATGACCCAGATCTAGGTCACAGGAGTTTGGCTTGATCTGAAGTTCTCAACTCTTCCAAATTGCTGTACATTTATTGATACGATTTTTGACAAGTATTTCTACTAGTTCATTAGGTATGTCAACCTAAACGTAAGTTAGACAAATAATATTTTCACGGGTTTGGATTAAAGTTTTGAAAACTGGATTCTACTAAGATCCAAACTTTATCAGAAGTTAGGTCCATGTAATCTAATAGAATTTAGATTCATGTACCTTAGGTTGCATCCAAAATTGGGCCCATATCTCACTTGCCTATAACGTATGTGTATAATTCATCTTAGTCTAGTACTCACACACCATAGTACTTTGTGCAAAAACCGAAAGGATTTAGTTACATGAAATTAGGAGCTCATGTAGTGTCATGGTTTCAAAGATTGCCACGGGATTTTAATTTCTTTTTCAGTCACATGACATATAGTCGTGGTACCTAATAAGAATACAGAATCTCATCCGAGTTTGGCAACCGTCTTCTATCTTCGGAAGCATTAGGGTTTTGGAGCATGCGTTCGATCGAATACAATGGCCATATATAATCCATATAACCAACCTCACAGTGTAGGATAAAGGCTTAGATGATGTTGTTGTTGTTGTTGGAAGTATTAGAGTTTTGATTCGAAAATTTGATTTTACATAAATTTTATGAGTTCAAATTAAATTTCATGATAATAACCCAATCTATTGATATGTTTGTAGGAAGAGAATGAAGAATAAAAGGAAGTGAACCACTGAGATTGGCTTACTCGTCAGGGTAGAAATTTCTTAAAATCTTTCCTGCTATTAGATTTAGTTTGGAGTGGGAAGAATGTAGGAGAGATGGGAGGGCCTTAACAACATAAATAAGGGTAGTGGCAGGCTGTCATGTCAATAGGCACTATAATGAGAATCCAATCGGCAAATTTTAAAGAAATTATAGGCAACACCCTCATGTATGATACTATATCATAATTTCGTGATCCACGAGGTGTATTATTTTTCAGCAACTAAGATCAACACAGCTTCGTCCCAAAAATAACCAAAAGAGGGAAAAAAATCTAGGCCATGATACTGGTCTGACTGCATGCTCCACTAGATCGACAGTCTTGCTCCACAGTCGTTATCGCAATTTTGTTTTCGCATAGGACGCCAATTCACCAGTTTTATCATTAGCACTCATCAAGACATTTTTGAAACAATTTTCCTCAAAACTCAGCACTAAGCAGCCTGCTTGCCTCTCTGGTGATTGATGAACGGATACAAGACTTCCAACCACTTCCATGATTATCAGGTTGAATTCTTTCTCCATTTATAAAGGATTAATTCAAAGGATCATTTCTTGAAAATCTGTAACAATGTTACTGAAAAATTGGTTATATGGAGCTATTAGTACGTCGGCAGTAGTTGTAATGTCAAGAGCCAAACTTCCAGACGGTGTCACACTAACAGCAAGATTGAGCTTCTCTGCCTCAGAAGTAATTTTTGTCAGTAACTCTTCACAATGCATAATCAGAAGGACATTCTTGCCGTAAATTCAGCTTATATTTCAGCGAGTACCTGCTCACCAAGGCAAGCTATATCATCTAAAGACCTTCATTTTCAACTAAGAATTGTGGCTTCTTCACAAGCACCGCTGGTTCCATTGTTAGTTCCTCCAGCTTCTTTGCTCTCTCCTCATAGTGAAAGTTTTATGCATCTGCAAGAGTTTAAATGTCTCGTGAGCAAGAATTGTATAAGAACGTCGATTGCAAATTACGTGCTGAGAAGTCAAAATCTATATATAGGTTGGAAAACTTGCATGCCTGATCAATATAACACAAACATGTCCACTATGCTATTTTTTCCCCTAGTTTAGGGAAAATTAGATAATACCTTGTTGAGACCAGGAACTATGGAGGGAAGAGCCATGAAACGCTGGCTAAGCTGCTCGTATCGCTTTCTTTCTGCTACTATGTGATCATAGTTTTGGGCTGGTAACCTTCTATGACCGCCAGGTTTCTTTGCTTTTGTTTGGCCAGTAGTATTAGTTGCCTCATCAAGTTTTACAAATGAACCTTGGGATGTCAAAACCTCAGACACTGCACCATCCTCAGGGCTCAATGTTCCTAGACTCACTTGTTGAGGATTCATTCCTGGCATATTTGGACTCCCAAAAGTGAGAATCAGTGGAGAAGAAGAAGCTTGATCAAAATTTGGCACATCGTGGATGCTTGGCAAGTTATAGCCATTAGGCTTGTGGTGTTTGGCTGGTCTTTCAGAACGAAATAGATGAGCTACCGTCACTGAACTAAGAGATACGAAAAGGCGAAGAAAGATGAAACTAAGATATAGAAACAGGTGGAGAAAGATACATTTCCTTTTGCAGACAAGAGACTATTGAAAGTAAAGGATAGAAACAGCAGAAAACTCTTCAGCAAAGAATGGAGCAGAGGATGATGAATGGAACAGAAGACATACAAGTCCAGGACCTTGTTATCAGTGCCTCGAAAGGATCCCCCCTCTGCGCTCCATTGTCAGGGAAGACCCTCCTTCAATGAAGCGCAGAGGGTGATGAATGGAGCAGAAGACATCACACAACCATTTATACACGGCTGTACATACGTTTAATTCATTTAGGGTATGAATGTGCTCAAGCTGCACGATGGCTAGTTCATGAAATATTTTATTTGAATCGAGTAAATTGAGAAAATCGTTAAATATTACTATCTTCGATGAACGATTACATGCCGTACAGATTCACTAATTCTATGTAACTCTACTACCACAAATCCACCACCTTCCAAAAAGTTTCTTTTTTGCTGTTTTTTATGATATGAATGGATAAAAAGTTTCTTTTCCCCTAAAAAAAAAAATTGAAACATTAGTTGCTCACTACCATTAGATAGTAGGTATAACTAGAGTAATTAAGTCCGATTACATACTGTGGTTCTATTTATTGTGCGATTTTGTGCACAATTAAAATATCATTATGTCAAAAAAATTGGTGTATATAAACAAAATATTACCACAAATCCACCACCCCCCATTTCTAACTAAGCTTCTCGCACTAGCCCACTCCCAACCCTAAAATCAACACCTCAAAACCCTACCGCAACTTTTGGTACGAAGATCCTCAGCTCAACGACCTCAGTCTTTCCTTTATTGTTTTGTTTTTTAAAATGTCCTGCCTAGCAAGTAGGCCTTTGCCCTTTCCGACTCTCTCCTAGTTTTTCAACCAAACATTGACAAAGTTTGTAGTGCTTTTTGTTTGTGGAAGTGAAATGCGGTCCCTTGAGAGAGGTTTTTTTTTTTTTTTTTGAGGTTGGGGGGGGGTGGGGGAGGGTGGAAAAAGTAGAGAAGTTTAGTGAAGACCCAAGACATGAACCAAGAAAATTTAATATTGTACGCTAGAATATGGAATATCCCATGTCCAGCCATCTATATTAGATCATGGGTCATTTCACTCATTACCAATTAGTTTCGAATTTGAATTCCAAGTTCTTTAATATGGTATCAGAGTTAAGCCTTGAGTTTGTTTGCCATCCCATTTGGGTATGTTTAATATGCGGTTTAAAGTTCACTAGTGATTTGGGGGCCAGTTAGTAATGTTTGTCTTTTTTTGTTTATATTTTTTGCTATGAACGAAATAGATCGAATACCTATTTTATTTTTAAGTGAAAACAGAACATCAACGTGTTTGGTTTATAATATTATTATTATTTTGAAACAAAGGAATACAGCTATATTTAAATAGATATTATCATTATTATGTGAAAGAAAATGATTAATGAAGTTCAATTTTTAATGTATATTAAAGTTAGCATACAATTATGGATTGGATTTGGGTCAAGTTAATTTCAACTTAAACTACATATGACTTGAATAATAATATTAAATTAAATATTTCATACATTTAATACTTACATGCGTTGAAAATAAGAATATATAAACTAATTATGTTTTTATCTTTAAGTATTATTCTTGTAATTAAGTAATACATAATTAATAAATAGATAATGTCAATATACAAATTTATCATTTTTTATTTATAGTATCTAACTAAAATATTTTTAATTTTTAAACAGATATGATTTTTCAAGAAAGTTTATGTTAACCCAATTTCGGCATGAAACTCATGCTAAAAAAATATGCGGCTTAAAGTTCACTAGTGATTTGGGGGCCAGTTAGTAATGTTTGTCTTTTTTTGTTTATATGTTTTGCTATGAACGAAATAGAATACCTATTCTGTTTTTAAGTGAAAACAGAACATCAACGTGTCTGGTTTATAATATTATTATTTTTTGAAACAAAGGAATACAGCTATATTTAAATAGATATTATCATTATTATGTGAAAGAAAATGATTAATGAAGTTCAATTTTTAATGTATATTAAAGTTAGCATACAATTATGGATTGGATTTGGGTCAAGTTAATTTCAACTTAAACTACATATGACTTGAATAATAATATTAAATTAAATATTTCATATATTTAATACTTACATGCGTTGAAAATAAGAATATACAAACTAATTATGTTTTTATCTTAAAGTATTATTCTTGTAATTAAGTAATACATAATTAATAAATAGATAATGTCAATATACAAATTTATCATTTTTTATTTATAGTATCTAACTAAAATATTTTTAATTTTTAAACAAATATGATTTTTCAAGAAAGTTTATGTTAACCCAATTTGGGCATGAAAGTCATGCTAAAAAAATGAGTTGAGATAAAATATTACATGCGTGAGTTTTAAATGGGTGAATTCGAGCTAAAAAATGGTAATCTTTTTACCTTGTATTGGGTTTAAACTTGTTGAAATCCACGTAAGAACAAATCATAAGGTTTAACAATAGGGCTGGGCTTGGTTGGGTTGGGCCAAACTAGATGGTAAAAGTTGAGTAAAATATATTTAACTGCTTATTAATAAATAATTTCTAACTTTATATAGGGGTACTTTTGATATTTTAGTTGACTTTTTATGGCGTAAAAATTCCTTTATTAATCATAAGGAAGTTATGTATATATTTTAAAAGCCATGAGGGAGTTATATGGTAAACACTAAATCATGAGGGGGTTATGTGGTAAAACATAAAACTATAAGTGATTAAAGTGTCATGCTTATTATATTTATATATTTTGGTCACTTCAACCATTTTAACTTTCAAACAATGGTAATCTTGACATTTTCGTGGGTTCTGTTGTAGAGGATCATTTTCGTCAGTTTGACACTTTAATCTAGACTATGAGAAGGTGATATATAGCTTTTGAAATCACAGGGTGGTTATATGAAAAATCACTAAATTACAAGCAGTGAAGTATATTTTACTCAACTTTTTGATGTGCTTAAGATAAGTTATATTTTTCATGATTAAAATAAACCTGACTAGTTTTTAAACACACATAATGATTGTGACATAATAAATGACTATTTTTTAATAGATGCTAAATGCATTTAAACATAATTACATTATGCGTGTTGATCTTTTAGAACTAAAATTACTTAGATAATCCACAAAAAGAAATCTAAGCAACTAAATGTGTTTATCTCAATGCCGATAGCAATACTTATTTTAAATAAAACAAAATTAATTAGTGCATTTGGAATGAAATTATTTGCTTATATATTTTTATTGTAGCATTTTTAATGTGTATTATGTGAGATATAAACATGATTAAAAAATAAAAATGTATTGAAGAACATATTTAGAGAATCTTCATTTTTTTTTGAAAAATGCAGAATTCAAAGAAAATATGAAGAAAGGTATGAATGCAGTATAAAAATGACAAACAATATCTTATTGACTCGTGAAAATCTTGTGAAAGTTACAAGGCAAATGAAAGTTATCAAACCAATCGATTTACAATTTAAAGAAAGAAAGATAAGCAATGGAAAGCTCATGCAAAAGTTTTAGGAATTTTTAAATTCTTTTTTCTCCACAATATAAATTTTCAATTCTTTAGTATTATACCATCTTTTATTTTTTTAAAATTCTTTTAAATCATGTGACCTTTTTTTTTTCCTAATAAGATGTTTCATAATCTGATAAAAAATAGAGCATTATTCTAGAACTATTATGTAAGGCCATTAATGTTATTTTATTAAAATTTTGGATGGAGAATTCATCATTAATATTTGACTAGTCAATGAAAGGGGCAAAGTGTATATATCTAAAGTTCAGTGGGCGAAGTGTTATAAAGGATGAAGTTCGCGGGGGGAGGGGGACTGTAATTAACCCATGATTTTCTCCTTCTATGTTCCAAAACTTCGTATTTCTTTCTTTCGTTTTTGAGGTACTGTTCCTTTTTCCCTTTGTCCGTTTTGCTATTTGGTATTACTAAAAGTAGGCAAGTGTCGATAGGTAACTTTCAGTAATGAAAAACTAGTAAGTTCTACATAAAAGTCGTGAGTTTCATTAAAGGTGAAAAGGTTGTAAAACGTTGTTACAAATAGAATGATATGTTCAGTAGCAAAATCGTCTGCTTTAGTTAAAAAAAAAAAAAGAATAAGTTTTCCTTTGCTGTAAAAGTTTGTCATTTTGCTAAAAAAGTAAGTTCTATTAGAATACTAGTCAGCTCAACAAATGTAATAATGCTAATTAGATTCTATGATATTAATACTGCAGTAAGTTTTTGTCAATGTAATCTACTTAAAGAGCAGTAAACTCTGCAAGCAATAGTAAGGTTTACTTCAGAAGAGGTAACTTTATACTATAAATTACTCACCTTTTCTATTAAAATGGTATCATCCCTTTTTTTTTTTTTTTCCGCAAGAAGTTTCTGCAGAGTGGTGGTCATTGTCGAAAGATAGATTGATTTTTGTTAGTGTTAAATGATAGAAAGTAAAACGTTTACATAGTGAACGCTAATGTCAAGGCGTGTGGTGACCACCATTGTCGGAAGTGACTCTGCCCGTCCATGGAATGCGTCCAATAATAGTGCGAAAGGAACTTACGTGCTGTCTCCGTTGAAGAAGTATCCAACGGCTAGCGTAATTCCGTGAACTGGCAAGCAAGGCTTGGAGCTTTTTTGGACAAGTCATTAACAGAAGAAGAGGGGGGTTTTTTGTAGCCATGATGATTTGTCGCCTATTCAGGAAAATAATTGAAGGAAAATTGTAAAAAACGAATTGACTAAACAAAGGTACCGGAGGGTCGGCAGCATAAGCCATTTACTCGCGTTGCGTGAGCGGGATTCCTTCCGGAATAAACCATGAACTCTTACAAAGCCGATGTGAGATTAGCTAGATGAATTCATAATGGAGAGGAAGTTTATCTAGGGAACTCTATTTGAACTAGAAGGGAAATTTGATGCTTTATTACTTAGAAAAGTACTTGCTCCATCTCATTGAAGATATTATGTTGGAAACAGATTCAAAAGTATCGATCAACTTGATCAAAGAGGCCATTGAAGAAAGTCCACACTGGAATTTAATTGCAGAAATCAAGGAGATGGTGAGCCGGGACTGGGAATGCAAAATAGAGCATGTCTGGCGCGAGAAGAATAGCAGTGCTGACCATCTGGCCAAGAAGGGTCGAAGCTTGAAGATGGGTGTGATTGTATTTAGAAGCCCTCCACAAGACATGGGAAAGTTGTTGAAATTTGACCTTTGTGGAATGACTACCCCTAGAATGGTAACTGCGTAATGGGTCTTAGGTCTCTATTGTACCCAAAAAAAAAAAAAAAAGATATTATGCTTTTCATTTTGAAATGTTTCAAAATGTTTATCTTCTTACCAATGTCAACGTTACTTTTAATCCTTTTTTTTCAATATTATCTCCATTTTATTTCTATATTTCATACTAAATTCAAATTTAAAATTTTGAGAGTAATTTTGAAAACAAATCCATTAACATCATCATCAACCTACTATTCTTATCAAGTTGGAATCTCGAAATGTGACATCCAATTTGAAATGAGGGAGTAACACAATTTCCTATTGAAGATGGTAAGGTTTTAATAAAAGATGTACTAATATACTTGTCCAAAGAAGTAGTTAAGTTTTTTCTTTGGTCAAAAAAGTAAGTCAACATTGATATGAAGTGATAAGTTTTCTCAATAAGATTTTTCTTATGAGTACTACTGGCACTTGCTAATAAAGGCAAATTACACCTAATTTAGCATTTAGACACTTTTTGGACTAACTTCACTTTTGCAGCCCAAAAAAAAAAAAAAAAAAAAAAAAAAAAAGAACACCTGAGATTACTTTTAATGAGTTCCAAGTGAGTAACATTAGTCAAATAAAAACACTTATAAGGTTTTCAAACAAAGTGCATAAGAAAAACGTACATTTTTGGGTATTGAAAATAGTAAACAAAAACATTTACTACATAATGATGACAACTAATTTCACTTCAAACTCTCAAACTGAAAAAAGTTAACCATTCTTCTTTTGCAACCACAAATTCAAGTTTGAATATGTTACATACCAAACTTTCAAAATCATTGCAATTTGATCTTTTCGTTGATCACATTGAGAAAATTGATGAATTTTATGCGCGTGATACCAGAAATGCTAATCAATAGGTCAAATTCACTTTTCACGCTCAACTTATTCCTATTTTTACTTTAAACCTCAAATATTAATTCTGTAAACATTTTGCCCCTCAATTTGGTTTTAATGCTTTGTCATAGATTTTCTAAATGTACAATAGAAGTAAAATTTTTTACCTGATACTACATTCAATTTCATGAAGTTATTTTTTTTTTGTAGAATTTATACTTCTCTAATTACCTAAATATTAATTAAATGACACATCACTACGTAGATATTTAAACGTAGAATAGGGTATGGTTTTATAAGTTTAGATGCTATTGGTGTAAAGGGAAATAAACTTGGTTTTGAGTAAACATATTAAACTTATTGTTAATAATTCTAATAAAATGTATGATAGCAGCTTGGTTTCAACTAGATTAATCCATCATTTATTTGTTGGTTAAAAGCAGACTAGTAATGATCATCAAATATAAGCTAATATTACACAATTTATTTGTCAAGTAAGCGTTCATTTGTGTCTAATTATATGGTCAATTCATATAGCTTTAATAGATGATAAAGTTATGCAGAAAATATATGCACATAAAGTAAAAGATTCACAAAAAGTGATTTTATAAATTTGAGGGTGACATGGTATGCAACATATTAGATAAACATCTATATATACATATTCAAAAAATAAAAAATAAAAAATCTACATACACCTATTGCACAATTAAAAATCTATAAGATTATATAAAGATATGATTTTTAGATGAAATATATCCCAATACTAGAGTTTAAGGGTACAAGCAAAATGACATTGGATGGTTACAACTTACACAGCGTGGCGATGCAAAACTATGTTGATTTTCTGAACACTATTAATAATTAAACCAAAAAGTTAAAAACTTAGAGTGCAACATGTCTTAAAAATGAATTTAGGGTATGCAGCGATAATCAGTCACAAATTAGCTAGGGAGTGTAAAGTGGTATTTATCCCAATAACTAAATAATAACTTTGACATAAGGGATAATTTCAGAAACCTCCCTTGAAGTTTCTGACAGTTTTACTTGGCACTCTCAAACTTTTAAAAATCTCACTTGCCTCCCTTACTTTATCTTTTCGGTATCATTTATAACCCATTTTAAAATATAATATTAAAAAATTCATTTTGGGAAAGTAAATGCAATCGCATTCCAAAATTACCCTTTGTTGTCTTACTTTTTATTGTCTAAATATATTAATAACAAAATAAACGAAAACTCATGTGGATTGGAAAAAGTATAATGCGTTTTAATATAGCAAACGTTAATATTTGAATTTTGCAAGTGAAACCCATTTCAAAACATAATGTTAAAAAACTTATTTTGGGTAAGAGAATATAGTTTTGCCTTTTCTTATGATTTCTTAATTACTATAATATACCAAACGTATCTTTTTAATTTTTGTAAATGGATGGACGTAGTTTCTTAATGAATATTTAGGACTTGGTAACAATATTAAAAAAAACTCTTTAGTAGTTTTTATGTCATTGGTTTGGACAAGAAATATTAAATTACTCAAAATTATGAATAATTTATAGTACTCTTAGAAATAACTTATAATAATTTATAACCATGATGATACCTTTTTGCACTAATTTAAAAACAATAAAAACAAATTTATATATAATTTTTGGCATGTTATATCTTTTTAGTCTTCAAACCATCAATTTGGACAGAAAGTAGAAAATTCAAAAATATGTAAATAATTTGTAGAACTTCTTAAGTTAACTCAAAACACTTTGCAACAAAGAACATATTATCTTTGTAACTTGTAGAATTCAAATATTAACGTCTGCTATGTAAAAACGCACTATATTTTTTTTCAATCGACATGAATTTTCATTTTTTCTGTTATTAAATATATTTAGACAATAAAATGTAAGACAACAAAGGGTAATTTTGGAATAAGATTGCATTTACTTTCCCAAAATAAATTTTTTAATATTATAGTTTAAAATGGGTTATAAATGATACCAAAAACATAAAGTAAATGAGGCAAGTGAGATTTTAAAAGTTTAATAGCGCCAGATAAAATTGTCGAAACCCTCAGGGAGGTTTCTGAAATTATCCCTTGACATAATACACGTCAATCTCATGAACTAAAGAGTAAGTTTTCTTTTTGTTATCAATGTAGTACTTATAAAATTTATTAGCCTTATTTACCATTAGTGCACATGTTATTAGTTTTGGAACGAACCATACAAAAATGAATTTTGCTGACAGAGCTGATAAGTGCTGGTTGAGTATGGCACCAAACTGTCTGGTTAGGTGTCCCTGAGTTATTGCAGCACTGTCCAAATAAAATTACACCAAATTTGAATGTTCTGATTGCTTAGACTATAAAGAATTAGGGCGGACTGGTGTTAGCTGGTAGCTCCACAACAGCAACTTGTAGCCATCTTCTCAGGTTAGAGGGGGTGTGAGCTCTGCTGGTTTTTCTTATCATTTGACAATTTGCAGGTCATATTCTAAACCACTTGTCCATTTTGCTTGATAAGATTCTGTTTCTCTTTCTTGCAGATTAAAAAACTCTTCAGGTCTAGTAGATGCCATAAGTATTTGAAGCATCTAAAGGAGAGGTAAGGACACTGGAAGACCAAGCCACGAAGAAAAACCATGGAACCTGCAGAGCTTGCGAACAATACAGAACTTCAAGCTGAAGGTGAGGGATCTTCAGATGAAATGGGCAGCACCAGTGATCAGAGACCACTACCTGAAATTAAAGCCAAAGTTTGCGATAACAAAGTTCTTTTGAGACTTCAGTGTGAAAATCAACGAGGGATGCTGATCAAGATAATCTCTGAAGTAGAAAAGCTCAATCTTGCAGTTTCTAACACTAATGCCTCACAATTTGGCAATAGGGATCTTGATATAACTATTATTGCGGAGGTAAGTTAAACTATACAGAGCTCAATATCTTCAAGGATTTTTCTTAATGAATATTAAGGAATAATTTATTTTTTCAGATGGAAACAGAATTCAACCTGACAACCAATGAACTGGTTAGAAGCCTTCAATCAGTTCTTCAGCTTGCGACCTAAGAAGCCTGGGGCTTCGGCTGGCCCTCAGGTTCAACTAGATGGATCAAAGGGCCTTGCAAGTCAAACTTTCATGACCACTTGATGCATGTGTATATGTATCATAAATCATAACTGCAATCGTAAGAGAACTGTTTATGTTCTCCAGTTTCATACTTATGTGAGTATTTTACTTCAAGGTATCTTACCATGACTTCATTGTGGTTTAGTTTTGTTCTGTCCACGAAAATCCTATCTGATGTCGACATCATTTTCACTTTTGTAAACCAATCATCGACTTTTGTGAAAAATGTCAGGTGGTCCAAATTATTTCCACGGCCTCTCGTTCCGTAAATGGAGATGCTTTTTCCAACACCAATTTTAGTGTTTCACTCGTGTATTACGTGGGTTGTTTTCATTGGTTAGAAAAAGCATGGAATCGACAATTGATGTCTTCTCATTTTCTTCGCTGCGTTTCTCCCCTTCCCAAAAATTTCCAGGTCTTTCCCGGTGTCTGATACTGTACATGAAATTTACATCTCAAACTCTGATTAATTGAGTGGTTGTTTTGAAGTTCTATACTTGGAAAGATTTCAATTATGCGCCCTTTTCATGACCATATTATTGCAAATGAGATCATTAAATGTATCTTGTCAAAGTATCAACATGCAAAAGATACACCATTTTATTTTTTCTTTTAACGTTTTAAGATGTACACCATTATTCATGCACCAAAATGGAATTGAGAAGTGAAGGGGCATATCCCAAACCACTATATAAAATGAATCACTAAGCATTGTAGTAAACAACTAATGTGATCTGAGTTTCTACCAAGGAACAAAAATAGAGCAAGAGATGCCTCACTCACCGCAAATGCTCAAATCTTCCTGAGTTTTTACACATCTTCCAAGTTTACATCTTTGACGACTAAAACATACACTGAGTCAGGAGACAGCAATAAATTCTTGAGAACTTTCGGATTTCTATAATGTCACAAGTGCTAAACAGTAGCTGGAAAAATCATCCCTTCATCCAGCAGAAGGAAAAGAACTTTGGCAACAATTTCGAGCCATCAATAGCAAGTGGCGGTCACACTATGTAACTTGTCCATCCAGCCGACAATCTCTTTTGACTGGCTTCCAAAGGTAAGCAGTAAAAGGACAGGAAAAGAACTAGATGGGATAAAGATTCATTGGCCGATGATGAAAGTTTGTGTATACCGGATCACCTCAAAGTCGGCAGCCTATCTTTAGTTGTAAAATTCTTCTTACAAGCAAGCCGCATGATGGATGGATGTCTCAACACATCATGTTTTCTCCAAACAATTCCAAAACAAGGCACTAAAGTAATTAGCAAGAGCTAGCTCATGCATAGCAGGCTCAGCTGAGTATACACCTTCCTTATCTAAGGCAGGTAAAAGTGTCTTCTACAGCAGAATGAGGAAGGAAATGAGAAGGGGTAGTTAATTTGGACAATGTCCATAGCACCCCACTCGATATCCTGGCTGTTTAACAAGCGCACAAGCAGTCTCTCCTCCTTCCTTCTGAAATTCATTTATCCTCTTTTTCTCTATAACTCCTCTAACCAAAATCTCATCCGAGTTTCTGATAGGGAAAAACCAGACAATCTGGTCTTTCTCCATGAGAAGGATCTCTCTCTCTCTCTCTCTCTCTCTCTCTCTATGTGAATAAATTCTCTCCTTGATAGATTCTCTCTTTGGGTTTCTCAATGAGAGAATCATCTCTCCTGAGGTTTCATAATAAAAGATTCTTTCTTTCCTAACTTTTTATAATGTGAGATTTATTCTCTCTTAAAATATCATTGTGTGAGTTTTTTTTTTTCGTCTTTTAATTTGTGAGATCTACGAGAGATCTGGTAGATTTTGAAAGACTGGATTTGAAATTATGTTAGATTTAAATTTCTTTTTAAATTTGAAGCAATATTTATCAGATTTTTTCTTTTACTATTTGAAGACGTACATGCAGTTCTATTGGTTTGCAGTGATGTTTATCTGATGGAGCATACTCTTGGCATTTCAATGTTATCAACATATTTGTTGTTTTGTTAGATTATTGTATCAATTGATTTCCATATGTGTGTGTGTGTCATATTTAATGTATTTTCTAGTATTTATGCAGATATTGAAACAAAATTATCTTTTTTTTAATTAAAGAAAACCAAAGCACATACACCATTAGGTATTATGGAATCCACCTTGGGGGTCACCAACCCGTGAAAGGGGTTAAGAGTCTGAGAAGAATATGCTTCCAATAATGGCCCCTTAACCCACCAGCTGCGCTAAAATGTGACATGTCGTGCTGCAAAACCATTCGGAGCACCCGCTAGATTGATGGCTGTGGTTGAAAAAATTACCATCAAGTTCTGGCGTTTGAGTCTCCTAGGTTCTGAATGAATCCTGTGTTCGATATTTACATATTTGACCAGGCATTTCTGCATAAATTCTTAGGTAAACATATTGCACGTGTTTCAAGTTCTATATTGATACACACACATATATGTATACATTCATACATACATACGCCTATTCTTTTATTGAAACTAATGTGACTTAGTTTGTTATGTATTTTCAGGTTAATTCCAATAAATCTCCTTGCCAGTACTCTTTTTTGATCAACTTGCCCCTTAAAGGTTGAAGTGCAGTAATCCACCCCTTGTAATATCACAATATTTTCGATTACAATCCAATTGGTTCCCCTTCCCTTATAAAATAGGATGGTATAGATGTTGCTGATTGACACCAAAAAAAAAAAAAAAAAAAAGGCAATCAGATCGACGAGTCCAATTTGTGATTAATTTGGCCATGTTCACCTCACATAAATCTGATAAGTGACCGAATATTATAATGGATAAGTTGGTGCAATTCAACCATTTGGGGGGGAAGGTAAGGAAAAAATGTTTTTTTTGGGTTGGGGGGGGGTGGTTGGGGAGGGGTTATAGGATTAACCTTATTTTTTCTATACCTATCCAATAATCTTATCTTAGTCCTTTCAGAAAGGACTAAATGGAATCTGCCGGACAAATCAATCTCTATTAGGCTTGTCTCAAAGGGCAGCTAAGGGCATTGATTAATAATGACCCAAATGCTACTTATACAGGTCAAATCCATATGTCGGTAGATTCCTTTAGCAGCAGCAGCTTTAGTTTCACGCTCGTGTACAACGTGCGGCTTTTATCGGTTAGAAAAGGACGTAATGGGCAACTGAGGTCCTTCACGTCTTCTCGCACTTGACCTTCCACAAGGTTGCAGGTTTGATTTTACTCATACTGCGGTGTCACAGTCATTGGGGTAGAGCTATGTCTTAAACTGTGATTTATTGAGTGGCTGTTTTGAAGTTCTTGGGACTTTGATTAACCTGTGGGAATTTAGCCATTTTGGTCTCTCAATATTTTTACTAAAATTGATTTTATCCCTAATGAATTATTTTAACCAATTTAGTTCTCAAACAAGTTTTTTACTTTCAATGTAAGACTTTTGATCGAATTTAACTTAATTCGCATGGACCTACAGATGCATATTTATTATTTAGACCTAACCTTCAGTAATTAACAAACGACATAGATTAGAAAGATCATTAAAATTGCTTAAACTAAGGACGAAAACTATACTGAACATTAAGCAATTTTAGATGTTAAATAATTTTAAATAATTTTTCTAATCTATTTTGTTTGTTAATCATAGAAGGTTAAACAAGTATGACGATTATGCCCCTGCAAGTCCACTCGAATTGAGTAAAATTTGGTCAAAAGTTCTAAATTGGAAGTAAAAAACTTGTTCGAGAGCTAAATTAGTTAAAATAATTTATTAGAGATGAAATCGATTTTAGTGGAAATGTTCAGGGACCAAAATGGTGATTTCTCCTAACTTGTCACTTTTAGACATAGTTACTAAACCCGACCCTACTCTCCTAGTGAAAGTTTTCCCTCTCTCTTGGTAAGAGTGCCCATCTCTCACATTTGAGAGTTCAAACTGTTTCAAAAATCTGAATCAACCAAAGCCAGGCATGCATTTACTCTTGGGCATTGATTACAAGCAGCTCCAGGAATCAAAGATTCTTTAATGTAAACAAGAAGAACAGCGATGGAAATCAATGAATGGGATCTCCACTCCCAAGCTCTGGTCGTACTTAGGTCAGGTAGCTTCTTGCCAGTACCTTCTCTTTTTTGGTTATAAAAAAAAAAAAAAGAAGAAGTAGACTAAGAAGCATTTTCATATGTGTTAGATAGGCTTCATTCTTGCTTTTCTTTTGTTTATCCTTCTGTATTGTAGTCTTCCATCTTCTTTTTCTTTGAGTATTGCTTTGGGCACTTTACCCATCTACTTGGATTTGGGTAGCTTTAGGTAGTTTCTTTTGTGATTGAAGTGGTATACCAAGTATCTCTTTAAGAATTCTATAGCGGAAGATCTTGCAGAGATGATGCAAAAGTTTGCTCTATCGGAAAAAGAGTTAGAAGAAATAGATCTAGATTCTGAGGATATAGATATAGGACTGAAGGAATGCCAAGAAAGTTTAGTGGGGAAAGTAAAAGGTGAGAAATTAGCAAATTTCATGGGGGTGAAGAACTTTGCCAATTCAGCTTGGGGATATCCAAGAGGATTAAGAGTTACTGAACTAGACCCCAACCTCTTCCAATTCATTATCCCAAATTCAGGTGACAGAGAGAGAATTTGAGAGGGTGGTCCTTGGATCATTGACAACCAGATGTTAGTCTTAAGTAATTGGTTCGAAGGGATTGAAGAGAATGACTCAGCCTTTTAGCTAGCACCACTTTGGGTGCAACTGTGGAACTTACCAGTTCACTGGATATCAAAAGAAGCAGGGAGGAAAATAGGCTCTGTGTTCCACGAAGTAAAGGAAGTTATTGTGCCCTAAGTAGGAGGAAAGGAAGGAAGGCACATTAAACTACTAGCTATAGTTGATATCTCTCAACCTTTCCTGAGAGAAACCACAGTGAAAATGAACGGCATGGTCAAATGGATGAATTTTAAATACGAGAAGTGCCCAGATTTTAGCTACAGGTGTGGGATTGTAGGGCATAGTGAGAGACATTGTAAAGCTGTTAGCTCAATAAGTAAAGGGAAGATGGAGAACCAATACGGATCTTGGATGAGAGCAAATATGGGAAAGATATCACCCCACAAAGAACAGCAAAGCAGATACAAATCTAATAGAGCTTATTGGGGATTCAGAGGGGAGAATGGATTCCGAAAAATTCTAGAATGAATAACCAGGCAAAGCAGAAGCGAGATCATAAGGAGAAAAGCAACAGGAAGACATTCATTGTAGTGGAGTAGGAAGTTGAACCTAAAAATGTGGAAAACTCAGAGAGTGGGAATCATAGAGAGTCAACTCAAATGGAAGGTAAGGACAGTGGAACAACCCAGATGAAGATGGATTTCTCAAACGGGTGTGGGATGAGAGAGGAAACCTCAAATTTCATGCCAAAAATAGATGTAGAAAAAGTGTTAGACTGCTAGCATCAATGGATATGGTTAAAGAGGGAACAAAAGCACCAAACAAACACTTTCAGCAAGAAACTATGGAAGTTTGATGGAAAAGACTGCTGTAGAAATAAGGAATAGGGAGGGGAGAGAGGAAATGTAAACAAATTGTGATAATTGTGACAAGCAAATAAACTCAAGTGGAATGGAGAAACAACTAAGAGCTAAACAGAAGCAGGAAAGACAATTAGAAAAATAGATAAAATCTCCAAAGGCAGGCAGGCAACATCTGAGAGAGATAAATGGGAACAGAAAAGGAGAAAAAAATATGGGAAAAGAAAATTGAATGTAATAGATATAGAAATGGTGGATGCAGCTGAGGATGCATAGGACCCAAAGAAGTAAAAGATGGAAATGGAAAACAGACAAGAGATTCAATAACTGAAGGGGAAGGGGCCAACCTAAACTGGTCCCCAGTGAACCAATGAGATTACTGGTAGGGACCCCCTGGCAGTTTCCCAATTGAGGGAGGCTAATAATCTCCTCTCCCCAAGCATGGTGTTTCTTAGTGAAACTAAAAATAAGCAAAGGTTTATGGAAAAAGATAGAAATATCCTAAAATTTGAGAATGGAGTTGTTGTTGATGCAATACAAAAGGCAGGTGGGATGGCTCTGTTTTGGAACAAGGAAGTGGAAATTAAAAAAGTAACAACCATAGCTTTCATAATAGAAGCTCAAGTGAAGGAATTACCAGTTCGACTGGTGGTTTGTAGCTTAGTTGTCAGGATCGCGATCCGGATCGTGAACGATGTCTTGTATGAGTTCCTAGACAAATTCGTCGTTGTGTATCTAGATGACATTGTTGTGTACTCTGAGTCACTAGATGAACATGTAAACCATTTGAGGGCTGTGTTCCAGAAACTAAGGGAATACGAGCTCTATGTAAAGAAAGAAAAGTGTAAGTTTTGCAGGGAACAAATCACTTTCTTGGGATCGCAAGATCCTACGATCCTAATTATGGCTTTCGATTTCGATCCGATTTTGTTACGATCCTACCATTTAAAGATATTATGATAAAAATTTTTATAATTTGATCATAATTTTGTATAGAAAATTCTGCTATTTGTTGCATTAGAAATTAGATTCAAAAAACTTTAAAACCACATAATTATGTTATGCTAATTCCTCACCTATAAAAATTGGTGAATCTTTAAAAATTGGTATTTAATTGTCTCATTAATAAATATTTAAATGACACACACACATATACAAAGTCAATTTTTTTAGCTACCTTGTCCAGTAATTGCATTTGGACTCAAAATTGAGAAAGAACAATATTTTTAATTTAATCAGATTCATTTACAATATGTCATATGTAGTTCCAAAATTTTTATTTAATTTTTAGATTATTTCAAATATTTTCGATGATACGATTTTAACCTCAATTAATAATACTATTATATTGATTATACATGAGTTACATTATTTATTGCTGTATATGTGAATTGCAAACATCAAAATTACTAGTAAGATTATTTTTTACGATTTATGTAGGATCTATCGATCCCATGATCCGATCCTACGATCCGATCCTACAAAGTAAAAAACGATCCAAGGTAGAATCCCGATTTTAAAAACCTTGAGTTTGTAGGTGTCTACAACAGTTGTGACCATCAAGTTAGGAAAAAATAGTGGAAAGTTTTGAAGGAAAGAAAAGTTCTATGGGGTCAAAGATGGTTATTGACTGGGGATTTCAATGACATCACCTCTAATGAAGAGAAATGGGGAGGAAGATAGAGAGAAGAAGGAAGCTTCAGAGATTTTAGAAGCTTTATCTTAGACAATGAGCTCGTGGATGTTGACTTTAGTGGCAACCCCTGGACATGGAGCAACAATTGGGATGATGAAGAAGAGGTTAGACAGAGACTAGATAGAGGACTATCCTCACCTGAATGAATCCAAAGCTTTGATGCAATCAAATGTGAGCACATAGAAACATGTGGTTCTGATATAGTATGATATTAATAGACACTGATCGAAAGGCTATGTAAAGGAAAAAATGATTTTTCTTTGATAAAATATGGACTCAAAAGGAATGTGTTAATCAGATCATAGAAAAAGCTTGGAATCAGAAGATGGAAGGATCTTGGCTGTATAAAATCTCTTGAAAAATTGCCAATTGTAGGGTTGCTTTGCTCAAATGGAAAAAAGGTTCTCCTACCAATTCTAGAAAGAAAACACTCAGTATTAAGCAATAACTGGAGAGCATAAAAGGCATAGAGGTGGAGGACAAAAAAGAAAAATCAAGGACCTCAAAAGCCAACTGAAACAAGCATACATTGAGGAAGAAAGCTATTGGAGTCAGAAGGCTAGAGTTAATTGGCTAAGAGATGGTGATAAAAATACTAGCTTCTTTCACGCGTGTGTCAAAGGAAGAAGGAGAAGGAACAAAATGTTGAATATTCAAAGAGCAGATGGCATATGGACCTTCAATGATGAGGATTTAGGAATGGAAGTTGCTGATTACTATAGACAGTAATTAATTCTATAGTAGGAGCTGTGAGAATTTTGATAAGATACTTGATGGTATACCACAGTCAATAACAAAAGAAATGAACCAACAGTTAACAAGACCAGTAGATGAGAAAGAAATCAAAAAATCTCTTTTTCAATGAATCCCAACATATCCCCAAGACAAGATGGTACGACTCCAATTTTCCTCCAAAAATTTTTGCATATAATCAGAAATGACATGATCCGAGCTGTTGTCGCTTTTTTTCACTCTGGTCATATGCTAAAATCCATGAATCACACCATCATTAGTCTCATTCCCAAAGTATTACACCCCATTGACTTGAAGCATTATAGACCATTTAGTTTTTGTAATATGGTCTATAAGATAATCTCCAAAATCATTGCTGATAGACTTCAAACTGTTCTTAATCACTGCATTAGCAAGAGCCAAGCAGCCTTTGTTCTTGGAAGGCAAATTTTGGACAATGTTATCCTTTCTCATGAATTCTTGCATTAAATGAAAAATAAAAGAAATGGCAAGGAAGGCTACATGGCAATGAAACTAGACATGTCCAGAGCATATGATAGAGTGGAGTGGAGATTCCTAGATGCAATGATGGACAATATGGGCTTCTGTGTTGCCTGGAGAAACTGGATATGGAGTTGCTTATCATTAGTGACCTACTCATTCAATATTAATGGCACCCCAAGAGAGTATGTTACTTCCAAGAGAGGAATCAGGCAGAGTGACTCCTTGTCACCATACTTGTTCCTTCTGTGCTCTGGAGGGTTTTTGAACCTTCCTAGAAAGGCAGTAGAGAAAAAGAAAATGTCTGGAATCAGAATTCGTAGGGATAGGCCTAACATAACACACCTCTTTTTCGCTGATGATTCTTTGATATTTTGTAAAGCAGATAAGGAACAAGCCATGGAGCTGAAGCAAAATTTGGAACAATATGAAAAGGGATCTGGCTAGCTACTCAACTTGGAGAAATCCTCAGTCCTCTTCAGCAAGAATTTAAAGTAGGAAAGCAAAGATGAAGTTGCACAAAGCCTAGGAAATATATAGGTAGCAAGTCAAGGAAAATATTTGGGACTACCAATGGGGATAACAAGATCAAAGGAGCACTTGTTTGGCTTCATTAAAGATAGCATCAGAAGCAGAATAAGCAATTGGAAAACCAAAATGCTAAGCCAAGCAGGAAAGGAAGTTTTGCTTAAAGCAGTTTCGATGGCCATGCCAATTTACAGTAAGTCATGCTTTAGGTTACCAAAGAAGTTATGTAAAGAGATAAGTACAATAATGGCCAATTTCTGGTGGGGAGATACAGAGAAGAACAAGAGAATTCACTGGTGTCCTTGGGAGAAAATCACTCAAGAAAAGAAATGGGGAGGTTTCGGTTCCAAGGAGATTCAGAGATTCAATAAAGCGTTACTAGCAAAACAAGTCTGGAGGATTCTCACTAGTCCTAATCTACTTGTGAGCAAAGTCCTAAAAGCAAAGTATGTCTAGAGAGAGCTATTTTTAAATGTAAAGTTACCAGAAATGCCTCACGAATCTGGCAAAGTCTCATGGGAGCAAGGGATTTAATTGAAGAAGGCACAAGGAAGAAGGCAGGCAATGGGAAAAGTATAAATATCTGGGAAGATTGCTAGATTCCTGAAAGTTCAAATGGTAAAGTGACCACAGCAAAGCCTCTCAACTAGTGCCCAATGATGGTGGAGGAACTCATCAGTGGATTTAGATGGAACAGAAGTCTGATCTTTAGGACATTCTAGGATGCAAAGAGGATTCTACAGATCTAAATGAGCATATCAGGAAGAGAAGATTGTAAATACTGGATGCTGAGTGGAAATGGTCAATATACATTAAAGTCAGGCTACAAAGAATTGAGTAATCAAGTCTTTTCCCAAAAAGCTGGAAATATCATGTCTAGTGAAACAAGTATAAACAGCTCCAGCAACAATATATGGAAGAAAACATGGAAGCTGAAGGTCAAAGAAAAGATGAAACACTTCATATGGAAATGTGTTACTAGTGCATTGCCTGTGAAAGCACAAATTTTTAATAGAACAAAAGCTGGACATCCAATCTATAAAGGTTGTGGTGAACAGGTAGAACCAGTGGAACATGTTCTGCTACAGCGCAACAGAGCTCAAGAAGTGTGGAAGATGGCACCTCTTAAGTGGGACGGAGCTTCAGAGTAGGTTGGAAATTTCAAGCAATGGTGGTGGACTATTATGGAGGCAATAAGCAGAAGCAGAGGCCTTGACCACTTAGCTCTAACTGTAAACATCTTGTGGCAGTTGTGGAAAGTAAGGAATAATTGGGAATTCAATGACAAGCAAAGGCACCCCATGAAGATAGTTCAACAAGCACACACTGAGTGGATGGAACATGATTATGCTATGAACAATCTAGAGAGGATGAGCATACATGAAACAAGGAGAGAGAGAAAAGAGATGGGAGAAACAGTTGATGGAGATGAAGGAATTAAGCTGCAGCTAGACATTCATCAATGAGCAGAAAATCAAATGGTGCATATTGGAGTGGTTGCAACAGACACCACCAACCAATCCTTAGAAATTTGGGCAATGAAAGATAGAAACACTGGGAACTCTCTCCTAGATCATGCCTATGCTGTAAGGCTTGCCTTAGCAAAGGTTAGGCAGAAACAATGGAGGATGATCAAGGTTCAAATTCATTCCCAATTGCTCCTAAACATGCTATCATCTAGAAAATCAATGAACATTGGAATGACTACTCTGGTTGAAGACATAAAGAATCTAAGATCCATGTTTCAGAATTGTTCTTTTTGTCTAAATACAAATATGAATTGCCTTAGTAAAAATGTTAGTAATTATGCCTTGAACATATACTTTGATGAAGAATGGATGTATCCTCGACGTGATTAACACCTCTTACAAACTTGTGGCGTTTATCGTTCTTATGTAATACTTGATGAGTCTTTGTCTATCATTGTATAGTTTTGTGAAATTATCAATACAAATCCTAACATTTCAGAAAAAAAAGAAACCCGACCCAGAACTCAACTCCGAGAGGTGACCAGATCTCTGGTTCAATTACGGGTTAAGCAGTTGAACGGTAGGCCAACTAAGCAGTTAAATGGCGGGTCAACAATTAGTTATATTACATAATAGGACAAAATACCATGAAACTCCCTGTGATTTACATAATATTTAATTTAACTCCCTATGGTTCAAAAAACTACAATTTGGGTCCATGTGTTTCTAACTAAAATGTAATTTTGACGAAAATTGTTCAAACTAACGGTAGGATATTAATTGTCAAAATTGGCCTTATGGTAAAATACTGAGAAGCTCCTTGTGACTTAACTAATATTCAATTTAACTCCCTGTGATTCAAAAACCTATATCATGACTCCTTGAAATTTTAACAAAATTGAAACATTAATAGAAAACATCTAAATTAATAGTTATATGCAAAATGCCATAATTGTCTCATTTTTCTCTGTAGCCCCCCACTCTCAAAACCCATTATCCCTTTCTAGCATTCTTTATACTTCAATTCTATTATCATAGCCACAATCAACACCATCCCCTTCTTCTTCTTTTTAAAATAAAAATAAATAAATAATAAGAAGAAATAATAGAGATAGAATGTGAGGGCCTCAAAATTCAAAATTATTTTAAAAATGCATAAAATTATTTATATTGTGTTTATTAATTGAAATATGAGTGAATATATGCTTAAAGTGATTATTTCTCAATTTAGAGAATTTTATACAAAAGTTTGCCGGTGTGTGGTTTTGGCCAAATTTTAGCGTTAAAAATTATTCCGACGCATGAATAGTGATTTGGACTTGAAATCGAGCATATGTAGTGATATTTTGGAAATATTATTATGGTGAGACAGTGTCAGGATGAAAGAAACCAGTGTAAGTTAGACTGTCGCGTGTGACGCGACATAAAGTGCCAAAAAGCACTTTTTCCCTTAAAATAGGGAAGTGCACTTTTTAAGCATTAAACACCTTGACTTTTTGGCTTCCTCAAGCTTCATTTTGCTGCTGCAAACCAGTGAGAAAGAGAGAGGGACAGCCGAGAGAGAGAGAGAGAGCTTGAGCAAGAGAGAATTACTTCAAATTTTCTTCCAATCTTCATCCATTCTTCTTGAAGTTTCAACCACCATCATCTTCTCCTTCCTAGAAGCCGAGAAAGAGGAGAGAGAGAAGGAGGTTTGGGCTGAAATTCTTGGAAGAAAACAAGAGGTAAGTGGGTTTGATCTTCCATTTCCTTTTCTTCCTACAAATAACATGAGTTTGTGAAGAGTTGATGATGGATTGTGGCTTGATTTCTTGCTCCATTTCAGCCGAACCAAGGAGAGAGAGAGAGAGTGAGGGCGAGGTTCTTGAAGGGAAAAAGAAAGAGAAAAGTGAAGAAACAAGGCTTGATCGAGTGGTGGGTTGCTTGATTGTGAGCTTGGAGTTGTAGATCTTCGTCAAAATCCGTAGATCTTGGGCAAAGATCGAGGCTTGAGAGATCTACTAGGCTTGGAAGCGACTTTCTTGAAGAAAAGCTCGAGGAATTTCATTGGATCTTGCCGGATCTCGTTGGATTTTGATAGATCCGGAGGTATAAGCCTCGAATCTCGTAGATCTAGCCTTATTAGTGATTATTAGTGTAGATCTGTGGTTTATATTGATATAAATGATATCATCTGAAAGATAAAGTTGGGCTCTTGAAATCCCAACCTAGGTAGCGGACTTGAGGTGGCCTCTAGGTAGCGGACTTGAGGACCTGATTGGGAATTTGATTGTTATTTGTGAACTTGCCTTGATATGGTTAGAAATTAGGGTTTTCAGTTGTTGAAAAGTTGAAGGAAAATGTATGTTATGGCCAAACCCATACCTGGTGATTTCAATGTTTGATTTTGGAATGTCGTGAATGTTCTCGAAGGGTTTTACTTTTTGAGAAAAATGTGTATATTGTCAAATTGTGAGTGTATGTGTGTGTGAGTGAGTGTTTGGATTTTAAAAGGGTAAAAAGTGTAGTTTTTATGAAATTTGAGTGAAATATTTGACTGAATTTGAAGGTTTCACTATATTTTGGCCAAATTCTGGGGATTTTTTAATATAATGGCTTGATATGAAGTGTTTTATGTTAATATGAAAGTTTTAGCCAAAAGTGAATGTTGAACGTATCGTGTAAAAGTGATTTGGGTATGAGACCTCACTTAAATGTTTTGTGAAAGAGATTGTGCTTGTAGTGCCAATGGGTATAGCGGTGAGATGTTTTCTTTTGAAATGATAAAGTGATTTTCCAAGGGAATCTATTTGGAGCATTGAGTTATGTGAAATGAAAGCTTTTCCTCGAGAAAGTTTTGGAAAAATTGCCGTTTGAAACAAAAAATGAAAGTGAACTGCGTTAGTGAATGGAAATGAATGAATTGAATCTCATTGTTTTAAATTATTTTAGGGAATGTCTGGTGATTGTGAACCATACGTAGAGGTGAGCCTTATTACTTTGGTGAGTTTCCATACTTGTTATATGATTATGTGAAAATGATCGCAATGGTGTTTAGTGAAGTGATTTTGAAGTGAAAGCTAGTTCTCGAACTCTCTGATGAGGTAGTGTATTTTATCACACTTCCCCTTATCGTAAATAAAAGAAATTGTGAAAGGGTTTTTGCAATGTCTCACATGTGTGAGTGTTCTAACCTGTTTTCAAACTAGTTCTAACTTGTTTTCAAAGGAAATGTTTTACTACTATTCTTTACCAATGAAATGTTTTCCTACTTTTGTGAGTATTTCAGTCTATGTTTCAAACTATTTACAAATGAACGGCTTTACTAGCGATTTGGGAGGGAATAATTTACGTGCTTGCTAAATGATTTATTAGTGTTTATAAGTGAAATAATTTACTATTGAAATGATTTCTAAGTAAAGACACTCTCAAGTGCGTGACTTGCTTGACTTGAAATGTGTATTTAACATGAAATGTGAATTAACATGAAAGATAGGTTTTGATCCATCAAATGGAGTAGTGTGTACTTTATCGCATTTACTCCCATTTGAATGGTACTACTTGCAAAAAGTGTTTTCCTAATATTATGAGTATACTTGAATCTCTTGTCTTGTGCCATGATTCATGTTTTGAATTGCATGAAGTGATGTGGCGTGTCACGTATTCCGCTCTTGAGAATTTAATCCCCTTGGTATGACAGCCTTGGGTTACGTGATGAACTTAATCCCCTTGGTATGACAACCTTGGGCTACGTGATGAATTTAATCCCCTTGGTATGACAACCTTGGGCTACGTGATGAACTTAATCCCCTTGGTATGACAACCTTAGGCTACGTGATGAATTTAATCCCCTTGGTATGACAACCTTGGGCTACATGAAGAACTTAATCCCCTTGGTATGACCACCTTGGGCTATGTGATGAACTTAATCCTACTCTTGTGTGATTACTGGCTTTCCTTCTTTGTTTATATCCGAGTATGAATTTTGAAGTGAAAAATCATATGTGATATGTGCTTTGCATGTTTTTGGGAACTCAGGGCTTTTAGCTCACCCTTTTAAATTTGTTTTCCTTAGGGTAATGGTACCAGTGGAGAAGCCAACCCTTAGAAGTAGGGTTTATTATGTTGAACAGGTTGAGAACTTTGGAGTGTGATTGTTGAAAGTTTTTGTAATTCGAAATTTGAATGTAAGGTGGAAGACTTATGGATCCAAAGTTGTAATTTGATGTTGTGGATTGTAAACTATCATTCCATTTGTTTTGTACTCAGAGTTTTAGTTTGGTAAGTTGTTTGATGGTTGAGAACTGTAGTGAGTCCGACTGAGGCTGATAGTGCATACAGGGAGAGGTGGAATCACATAGAACTTACGATCCGAATCACTACATGATTTTTTTCAAATATGAATCACCACCTCTTTGGTAACATCCCTATTTCAGAAAGGAAGGAAAAAGACATCCAAATGTCCCTTCAAATTTTGATTTTTTTCTATATCTTTAATTTTTACCTAGATTTCTTTTGTAATTTGGGAGTGCAATTGGATATTTGGATTTGTAAAACTTCTGTAACTTCACTAAAAATCTAAACCCAGAGACCTCAAAGACACTCGGGAGACTGCCATGACACGAAGGATGTATCCATCGTTTTGCTGCTGCAGAAGAGCCATGGGGATTTGAAACCCTAAAAGTGAGTTTTCATTCAACTATAGGGGTAAAATTATCAACTAATTTGAATGGTTTCTGTCAAATTACATTTTAGTTGAACTATAGGGAGTTAAATTATAAATTTTCGAACCACAGGGAGTTAAACTGAACATTAATGAAACTCGTGTCTCTCAAACTCAGTTAATTTGGATGATTTCTGTTAACTGTTTACTTTAGTTAAAACTCCAGGGAGTCATAATGTAGGTTTCCAAAACTCTGGGAGTTAAATTGAATATTAGCTAAACTACAAGGAGGTTCTCTGTATTTTACCCTACATAATATGATAATGTATTTTAAAGGGTTAAAAACAAAAAAACTCCCTGTGGTTAGGCTAATATATAAAAAAGCCCCCCATGATTTCAAATCATACATTTTGGTACCTCATGGTTTGAACTAAGGTGAAAATTGGATGGAAACCGTTAAAAGTAACGGTTTTGAGTAAAATGACAGATTTACCCTTATAAATATATCATTAACTATTTTCCTAATTTATTCTTCACGATATACACAAAAAAAGTGTTGAAATTTTTATTTTAAATTCTTAAAATACATATTCTAAGAAAATATTACAATTACAAATTTCAAATTTAAAGTTATCAAATATTTTCCTAATTTTTCTTCACCATATAAAGGTATTACTATTTTTTTGATTTTTTATTTTAAATTCTTACAATAGAACCTCTAAGAAAATACTGCAATTGCAAATTTCATTGATTTCTCTTGATATTTTTTGATTTTTATCTAACTTGTTTCCTACAAATTTGGGGCCAATTTAGAGTTTTATTAAGGTCTGAGGGGCAAAATAGGCATTTTAAGTCAAAATTTGTATTTAAAAACTATTTTTCAGCTGAAAACCATTACTTTTAATGGTTTCCATCAATTTTCACCTTAGTTTAAACCATGAGGTACCGAAATGTACAATTTGAAACCATAGGGGGTTTTTCTATATATTAGCCTAATCACAGGAAGCTTTTTTGTTTTTAACCCTATTTTAAATAACAAAAATAGGGTAAACAATATAAAAGCCCCCTGTGGTTAGACTAATATAAGAAGAGCTCCCTGTGGTTTCAAATCATACATTTTGATATCTCATGGTTTGAGTTAAAGTGAAAACTGGATGGAAACCGTTAAAATTAATGGTTTTGAATAAAATGATAGATTTACCCTAAGGGTTAAAAATAGAAAAACCCCATGTGGTTAGACTAATATACAGAAAAGCCCCCTATAGTTTCAAATCATACCTTTCGGTACCTCATAGTTTGAACTAAAGTGAAAATTGGACAGAAATCATTAAAAGTAACAGTTGTGACCTAAATGCACCTTAAAAGCAAGTTTTTGTTCTTGAAAAAGTTTTTTAACACAAATTTTAACCTAATATGCCTATTTTGCCCATCATACCTTAATAAAACTCTAAATTGGCTCCAAATTTGTAGGAAACAAGTTAGATAAAAATTGAAAAATATCAATAGAAATAAAAACAAAGGTTTGCAATTGCAATATTTTCTTAGAGGGTCTATTGTAAGAATTTAAAATAGGAAATTAGGAAAATAATAATACCTTTATATGGTGAAAAAAATTAGGAAACTAGTTGATACCTTTAAATTCAAAATTTACAATTTTAATATTTTCTTTGTGTATGTTGTAAGGATTTAAAATAAAAATTTACAATTACAATTTTTTCTTAGATTATGTATTGTAAGGACTTGAATAAAAATTTCAACACTTTTTCTATATATATAGTGAAGAATAAATTAGGAAAATGATTGATATGTCTTCATTAGGGTAAATATGTCATTTTACTCAAAACCATTAGTTTTAAATGTTTCCATCCAGTTTTCACCTTAATTCAAACCATGAGGTACCGAAATATATGATTTGAAACCATAAGGAGCTTTTCTGTATATTAGCCTAACCACAGGGGGCTTTTTTGTTGTTTATCCAACAAAATAATATATATTTTAGGTGGGTAAAATACCAAGAAACTCCCTATGGTTTGCATAATATTTAGTTTAACTCCCTATAGTTCAGAAACGTACAATTTGGCTCCATGTCGTTCTAACTAAAATATAAATTTGATAGAAATTATTCAAACTAACGGTAGGATGTAAAATGTTAAAATTACCCTTTTGGTAAAATACTGGGAAGCTCCCTGTGATTTAGTTAATATTTAATTTAACTCCCTGATATTCGAAAACCTACATTATGACTCCCTGAGATTTTAACTAAATTGAAGCATTAATAGCAAATGTTTAAGTTAACAATTGTATGCAAAATGCCATAATTGTCCTTTTTTGCAGCTCCCTACCCTCAAAACTCATTATCCCCTCCTGGCATTCTTTATATTCCAACTCCATTACCACAACCACAATCAACACCATCCTCTCCTTCTTCTTTTTAGAATAAAAATAAAATATAATGAATAATATAGATAGAACTTAAGATTCGAATGACTACATGATTTTTCCAGATATGAATCACCATCGTTTTGGTATCATATCTATATCAGAGAGGAATGAAAAGGAGATCAAATGTTCCTTTATACCTTGATTTTTTTCTTTGTTTTTAATTTCTACCTAGATTTCTTCTGCAATTAAGGAAAACAATTGGGTTTGCAAAACTTCAGTAGGTTCACTAAAAACCCAAACCTATGGACCTAAAAGGCACTTAGGAAAATGACTGATAGGGTGCAATTTTAGTTATTTATTGGGTTAATATTTTCTAATTATTTAGACTAAAAATTGCATTCTTTGGTGGATTCTACTGAGTTTGTTTAATTGGTGGTTAATTGCAGAAATTGGTGAAATTGTGCTGAAAAGATATAATTCCAGAAGCTTTCCTGATAGTTAGGTGTGGGCGCGCCTAAATCAGATGTCCAGGTCCGGATTTCTGAGATTTTAAGAGCACGTGGGCAAGCTCCAAAAACTGAAGAATACCAAATCAAAGATGTGCTGGAGTTGATTATTATGTTTTCCTATTTAGTAGTTGATTTTTAGTAATTTCCTACTTTAATATTTGTATTAGGAAATTGTGAGTTTAACTATTTTTAGAGGTTTCCTATTTGATTAGTATTTGGAGCTTTCCTTTTCAGTAGCAGACGGAATTGAGGAAGGTCTCCTAGTTAACATAGATTAGGTTTTCTTTTTATTTGGCAACTTAGCCCCGCGAAGCAAGAGAGGATCGGCGGAAGGTGACTAATATTTTTGGTTAGTCACATACATGCATTCGAATAAGGAAAAGAAAGCTTGATCTTTGGTTGGGTGATTAGTAGTTGCATTGGGCTGGAGTACTGACCGTGGCGGAAACTTTGGAGAAAAAGACGTGGGCCGCGGGAAGATACAAGTCTCGTTTGACTAGTAATTGTCATTATCCCTTTTTGGTTTTAGAGGACTTTGGACGAAGAAGAACGAGGGCCGAGCGACAGTTTTCTTGTTTTCTCCCTTCCCTCGCTATTCTTATAGGAAAGATTAATAGATGGTCTTGGTATTTTCTTTTAAGAACTTTGGTGGAATTCTCTACATGATGCGTGGCTAATTTCATCCTTCTAGTCAAGGAACAGCTGAAGATTTGATTCATCTATTATTGTGAGATCTAATCAAATTTATTTATTTTTTCTATTCATTGATATTTGTATGTTTTCTGCTTTATTGGTTATGATTATTGTGTGTGATTGAATAGATGCGCAATATTTGATTATTCACATAATCTATTTGCTAATTAGAGTAGTTGAATCCGTAATTGTTTGATTACTCTAATCCCGGTAGCAACCTGCATAATTGGGTTTGTGTCAGGAAAATATACAATCTAATTTAAATGGACCCTCATAGCGTGTCTGTTAATTAGAATAGGGTTTCTCTAATTTTTAATGCAATCAAGAAATTAAATCCTATAGTCATATCTAGGGTTATTTTCTAGATTAGAGAAGTAGTCAATGGTCGTACCTTGACTATCGAAACAGTAAGGAGAGACTACTGTCAGATCGTATCAGCAGTGAAAAACCTATTTGTTAATGAATATTAGAATTATATTTGGATCAATGATCAGTATCTGGACCATTCCTGAAGAGGGTTCCCTAGTTGATATCCCCTTTAATTATTTTCTATGGCAGTTTATTACTTTTAATCATTTTGTTAAATCTTGAGTCTCTGAAATCCCCCCATTTTCTACAATTTGGAAAGAACCGTAATTTTCCCCAGTCCCTGTGAAGACGACCCTATTTGCCAATATACGCAAGTAAATTAATTCTGGTATATCGGATCATGCATACTCTTTGGAATCAGGGTGAAGCAAGTAACCCATTGTACATTTGGAGTCTCTGCTCCAGTACCTGGAGTTGGATTTTGGTGATTTTATTGGCAAGTTAGGTTTATTAATTATTATTACATAGACTCGACACCTGTCAATGACATGACGCAAAGATGTATCCATCATTTTGCTCCTACAGAAGAGCCAAAGAATAGGGCTTTGAACCCCCTAAAAGTTAGTTTTCATTCATCTACAGGAGTAAAATTGTTAACTAATTTAAATGGTTTCTATCAAATTACATTTTATTTAGAACAACAAGGAGTTAAATTGTAGGTTTTCGAACCACAGGGAGTTAAATTGAACATCATTGAAGCGCATGTCTCTCAAACTCAGTTTGGACGGTTTCTGTTAACTTTTTACTTTATTAAAAGGCTTAGGGAGTCATGTAGATTTTCAAAACTTAGGAAGTTAAATTGAATATTAGTTAAACTACAGGGAGGTTCTCTATATTTTACCCTTTTTAGGTTGATGGTTTAACTGGCAATTTTTTACCAGTTCCACCGGTTGAATCATCGGGTCGTTGACCAATCAACGAGTTCACTACTTGTCTGGTTTAATTAGTGACCCAACATGGTCCAATGGCCGGTTCACAGATTGACCGATTCGACAGTCGAATCGGGTCAGATTTTATAACTATAGTTTCAAACCCTCTCTACAACAGATCATTACAACAAAGATTCCATTAGAAGTATCTTGCCAAAGAAACGTTAAGGTTTGATTGTAATTCATCCCCTTAACATATATCTCATTTCTCACTTTACCTCTTAATGTTTAATTTTTGTCACTTAATCCCCTTATGGGACAAAAATACCCTTCCATTATTTTGACTTTTCATTTTTCCTTTCCCTTTTCCTTTTTTCCCCTCTTCTATTTCTTTCTCTCTTTTTTCTTTCTTCTCTCTTCTATCATTCTCAATAGAAAACTCCATCTAAGCGGAAAACTTTATGTTGAGTTTGTAGTTTCATTTTTGGGTGAAACTTTAAAAGGCATCAAGAAATAGTTTTGATTTTTTGTCAAATGCAATGTATCACAAATTACAATTAATGATCATTAATTAGGTCACAAATTCATTCTATAATATTTTCTTGGGAATAAAATGTGACACTGGAATGGAAAGGGAAAAAAGCAAAAGAATTGAGATGTTAAAGTTTGATATTTTGGAGAAGTGATTTGAATATTTTGTAATCATTTGAGTAGAGGATAGATCTCTACAATTTCTCTTTTTTAGTTTCAAGCACTAAGATGAAATTGCTTGTGGGAAATGGGGACAGTTAAAGAAAGAAGAAAAAGATAAAGAAAATAAATGAGAAAAAAGGGGAAAAAACAAAAATGAAAACAAAAAGAGCTTAGAATAATAGATAGATAATTTTATCCAATACAGTATAAAGTGAGACAAAAAAAAAAAAACAAGTTGGGGGGTAAAGTGAGAAATAGGGTATATGTTAAGGCTATTAATTATGATTAACCCAAACATTAAATATAATCTTTTTGTAAGGGTTAATTACACTTTATACTACTAGGAGTATTTTCACTTTGCCTCCAAATCCAAACAATAGTTCACTTTACCCATGAATGAATATTACGTTAAAAAAAGTGGCTGCAAAAAGGCTAACTTGAACAATTCAGATTGGTGAACATTTGCATGGAGCAATTGAGCAACAGCATTAGGCACTTCTTGGTACATGTCAGGTTTGATTTCTACCAACGTAGCAAGGTAGATAAGTTCACCCCGCCTCAAACTCGACTCCATCTGTACTGCTGACACCACGTTCATCGATTTATTGCCTTTGCCAACTTAGCCGCTGGAACAAAAGCTGGACATTGGCAGTCATCCACCATGACTCCGTCCAAGTGTGGGATTGGATACACACGATTTTCCATCATGAAATCCTTTCCAAGGATCAGATCAAAGTCATCCATCGGACTTGCCATCAAGCTACACGAACCCTTCCACGGTCCTAACTCCAATTCCACCATTGCCATGCCCAAGACGGGCTTGGCCTCTAAGTTGACAGCCTTCAGCCGAAAACTCATATCCTTCAACTGCAACCGGAACCGCTTCACAACATGTTCCGTCACACAGTTATGCGATGCAACCGTATCTACCATCACTAGCATCCGGTTGCCATTCACAACAACCTGCACATACATCAAACTGTAATAAGAAGTTTGGGCATCTATACCTGTTATGGCGTTAAGGAATTGCATCAGATTCACTCGTGCATCCGAGCCATCATCAGCATCATCCGCAACCACGACACCAACGTTCTGGTCCTTCTTCTTTGGACAGTTCCGGGCCAAATGTGGTCCTCCACAATTGAAGCAACCGTCTTTCTTTGGATTAGCCACCTATTTCTCTTTTGAAGCCGAGGTTCCACCCGTCTCCGTTTGGGTTCCATCTCGCTTCTTTTTGTTCTTTTTCCTAGACGAGGAACCACCTTTGTCCCTGCCTTTGTCCTTGCCCTTATCCTTCTTTTTGTCGTTGTTGGATCCCGTAGCCTTGAAATCCACCAACTTTTCGGCAGCAGCGAGTGCTTGGGAGACAGTCTGGACATTCTGCCTCCGCAACTCCATCTGTGCCCACGGCTGAATCCTGTGCACGAAGGTATATAGTCGGTCCTCTTCCGACATATCCTTCACATCCAACATCAAAGTTTGGAACTCTGAGACATACTCATGCACACTCTTTGTATGTTTCAGATTCCACAAAGCATCTCTTGCTTTTCATGAGATATTCGTGGGAAGGAACTGCTTCTTCACTTCCTCCTTTAACTTCTCCCAAGTGTCAACTTGGGTCCGATGGGATCGGCTTGAACAGTCCGCCACCAGAGTTTCGCATCCCCTGCCAAATACATGGACGCGATGGCCACTTTCTCTCCTGCAGGCACTTCCACAGTGTTGAAGTATTGCTCCACGTCCTAAAGGAAGTTCTCCAAATCCTTGGAACTCCTACTTCCCGAAAATAGCTTTGGCTATGGGACTTTTACCTTCACCTTAGAAGTTTTCTTCCCACAATCCGTGTTCGAATTAGCCAACGCCTTCTTCAACACAGCAATTTCTGACTGCAGGCTTTCAACCACAGTCTTGGAAGCAGCCACTTCTCCCTTAAACGACTCGACTTCCTCCACAGAAGCAACCTTCTCAGCCACAGCGGACAACGCATTAATCCGTTCACGGGTCTGCAACAAAACATCCACGACATTGAAGCCCTCTGGAACGTCTCCCAGATGCTGCATCAAGTCCTCGAAGGCATGCTCCTGGCGTTGCAGTCTTTCTTGAACTATGTTTCCATGACCGACCATCATTCACGAAACACAAACACAACAACACAAGCACGGTCCTGAGGATACTAGAGCTGTGCTCTGATACCAAACTGTTACGAGGTGTTTCTCACACACACAGAACACACACACGTAATGGCACTAGCAAGAACACTTACTAGTCAGCCCTCACAACGTACACAAAACACAAGCCTTCATGGCTGATCATGATTAAAACGAAAGGAACAAACACACAGAATTTACAGCCTAAACCGGCCAACCTTGTATTATCAATGCACACAAGGAACAATTCTACAAACACATGGCGTGCAGAACATCTAAGGGTCTATTCTCTCTAAATCTCAATATCCCCTTAGTCTCTGCCTAGCCCCATATTTATAGACTAAGCACGGCTGACAAAGGACCCAACCGTTAGTCTTATAGGAAGATACAAGAGTCTGAAAAACCGGACAAGAAAGGCTGAGACGGTTGGCAACCGTTTTGTCTGATCCTCAGCAACCGACGGCAACCGTCACCAACTGCCAACAACCGATTCCTGTGCGTGCCAACGGCTAGCCAGCCCGTGTGCGCGCACCGCACACAGCATGGGCACGTACAGCTGCACGGCTGTACACACCGGCTCCCCATGGCCTTGCACGTTCCACGCCTCGTGTGCCCCAAGCCTTGGCACACCAAGCCAACGAGTTCCCATGCACAAGAACTCCCGGAATAACCCACACAACTTCACCCACGCACGACCCAAGCCATAGCCTTCCATCCTTGGCTGGGCAAGTTCACAGCTATCCCTCTTATAAAGGTAGACTGGTTGAAAAACTCCAACCGGTAGTTAAAATGCACTTTTTACAAAACTTAGAGAAATGCTTCCCTAGGCCACCAAAGTCCTTCCTTGGCCTTAGTTAACCTTAGGAAACATGTAGGAATACCAATCCAAACTTTCCAACTTTGTCCACCACGTCTCGGCCTCTTCCGCTAACCTGTGGCCCGACCGACTATGCCACAGCTGTGCGATTGCACCCTACGGGGCTAACACAAAGCCTATACACAATTTTAAAATATAGAATCCTCCTCAACGGTCTCCAACAAATAGTAAGGGCAGCCACCAATCATACCACAAAAAGATGCACCACCTGCCGACAGGTCCAAATTTCAAAACTTTCAATTATTTTAAAGGATTTATTTTGTCCAATTGTATAAAAAGTATTGGAATTTCAGCCGCATTGCTTGTAAATTAGTTCCTGCCTGTCTATTAATGTCAATTTTTAGAAATCTAGTCAAGTATGTTTGGCAAAAATTCTAACTTGTTTCTATCTATCAATTCCTAAGGACTTCCGTTGGATAATTCAACATCTTTTGGATTTGGCTAGGTGGTGGCTGATGATATAGTTAAGATGAAGCGCAGATATTATTTTTTCTAGAAATGTATATTTAAATCGGGAGCATCTAACAGGTTTTCTGTGACATGTCGGAAAAATCAATGAGTTTGTTTGGATAGTAGATTATTTGGGATTATTTGGTTATCTAAATACTATAGCACTTTTTGGATGTTATGTATGTGAGGTGAAAAGATGATTAGAAAACGTGATGATGATGTAAGCAGGGAAATAAACCAAAAAATGGTGTATTGGGTTAGCATTTTCTATAATTATTAGAACCATAACATCATACACTTAACAATCCAAGTATGATTATTTTGAAATTGGAATGGATACGATTAATTGTGAGGCATAATTTTTAATAAGTGACAAACTTTGTTTTGTTTGTGCACATTACTATTTTAGATTACATATTTATTATTTTAATATTTACAATTGTTGTGTTAATGCATACATTTTATGGTGCAAATGGAACTAAAATATTTGTAGCTTCACAATGTTTGACGTTCATATTTTCCTTACTGCAGCCTTATCTTCTCGAATTAATCTCGTGGGCATTTCTATGGATTAGAATATTTTCTAGTGTAGACACACATGGCTAGCTATCTAGTATTTTCCAAGCCAATAATAGAATGCCTCAAAATTTTGTTATCCCCATTGTAAAACAAATTCTTCTGGATCTTTACTTCTTTCCTCCAAGAAGTGGCCTGCGCACATAATTGACATTGAAAAAACCACTCTTAACTTAATCATACTTCCTCAAGGATTTTAATATGCATTTACTTATTATTCGAAAAGATTAAGTGCATTGCCAGTCCAAGAACTCAATAAGTTTAGTGAAACTAGCGTTGATTAATTTTAATGATTGGACAGATGCCGTCATAATAAAGAGTGTGATAGTGGGATAATTGTACATTTTAATTGTGGGTATTTGGACTTAATTTCGGCCATTTATTGTGCAAAGTATCGAGTTACTGCTTATAATTAGTTTTTTTGTATCACTTGCAGGCTTTTGGTGTTAAAAGTGATATTTAAGTGCAAATTCTAAAAGACTTTTAATTTCAAGGCGTGCCTGTGCCAGAGAAGTGGAGAAGAGCTGAAGTGATGAATTTCTGGAAGCTAAAATTCTGGTCACTTGCCAATACACTTGTTGATGTGTTTGGAGGTCGTGTCTAATTAGGAAGCGTTTTCCAAAGCGAAATTGGCAACAAATTAGGAAGGGAATAAGTGGAGAGATTCCAGGGCTACTTAAAAGGCACAAAAGGCGGTGGAGAATTCTAAGGAGAATCCAATTTGCTTCCAAGTGCAGGAAGAGTCCAAAAAGGAAGCAGAGTTATAATCTGAGTTTATTTTCCCAAGTGCTGAGGACTTCTGAATCATTTTTTGAGATTGATATGAGTTTTTTCTGAAAAGGCCGGGACGTGAGACCAATAGAAGGAATCTTTTTCCTTACTTTGTAGGAGGCTTTTTGCGGAGACTGAGTAGCTTTTTTCGTCTTTTTGTTTTCTTTCCACCATCACTCAGAGCGGAGACTAGTGCATCTTACAGTTTTCATTTTTTTTTTCTGCTTTTCATTTTCTTCTTCGCCGCTACATATCAGTAGATAGACTAATACTCTTGGCCTTTCTTTTCAATTCCGGGAACTTTGGTGCACAATGGTCAATTATTTTCTTTTGCAAGTTCAGTTGCTTTTACTTCCTTCCGATTTACATGAACGACGTGGATTGCTTCACCATGATGAGGTGTGGCTAAACCAATTTCCTAGTTGAGGAATAATCAAGACTCGATTGCACAACAATTGTGAGATCATTTTAATTGTCTATTTTTAATTTTGCGTTCATTGGTATTTAATTATTCTTTATTTTTCGTGGGTTATTATTGTTTGGATTTTAGGATAAATTTGGCCAAGTGTTCAATTATCTAAATAATATATAGTCAATTAAGATGTTGGCGCGTCGCCTTTAAGCAACTTAATTAGTGACAAATGAGACAATTTCATCGCCTAGCAAGCGGTCTAATCTGTGTCGTGGGAATAATTAATCTAATTTGAATGAACCTGCACGTGTACTTGTTAACTAAAATTGGGTTTCTCTAATTCCTAAAACTATGACTACATTAAATCCTATGAGCATCTCTAGGGTTGTCTAGTTTACAAGAGGGTAATTTATGAGCGTCTCTGGACTACTATATAATTAAGAAGAGATTGGTAGTTCGGCGTGTCGCCAAACTATTATAACCAATTTATTTGTGAACGTATGAATTATTCCATGTATCTATGATCAGTTGTGTACACCAGTGTCGAGATTGATTCCTTGACTAGGTTGTGTTAATTAATTGTTCTTGTGCTATTTAATTACTGCATTCTTGCCTAATTAGGATTTCAGTATTTCTGCATCTTAAATTGTTTGTTTTTTTCTCCAAAAACCCCCTCGAAAACCCCCTCGACGACCCTACTTGTCCTACACACAATTAATTGGATTCTCTTGAATAAATTCTGGTATATCGGGTTCAGCATACTCCTTGGAATCAGGGTGAAGCAAGTAACTCATTGCACATCCGGAGTCACTGCTCCAGTACTAGAATTAATTTGAGAGAGTTTTGGCAATTAGGCTAATTATTTTAACTTTATTTTTGGCGGTTGGACACCCACCAAATTTTGACGCCATTGCCGGGGACCTGGTGTTTTAAGTGATTTATTGCACAGGTTTTTTTATTTTGTTTTATCTCTCGATCTTCCCGAATAGGAGAACTTGAATTTGATCTAGAGATCGAGAAAACTGCAAGAAAGTTGACGAAGGAGACGAAGTTGCGTAAGAAACAAGCTTCCACAGCATCACCTTCCGGAATTGAACAAGAATTTGCTGCAAGTGATTCATCAACTGAATTGGAAGAAGACGATTTGAATACACCCGAAGAAGCAATGGCAACCCAAAGAACTTTGAGGGAACTAGCAACTCCTAATGTTAACCATCAGCCTCTCTGCATTATGTATCCTGACACTAAAGAGGCATTTGAACTTAAGTCTGGTTTAATTCACTTACTACCTACTTTCCGTGGTATTGCAGGTAAGGACCGACACAAGCATTTGAAGGAGTTCCATGTGGTATGCTCCATGATGAAGTCTCAAGGAGTCACCGAAGAACAAATCAAGTTGCATGCCTTCCTTTTCTCCTTGGCAGACAAAGCTAAGGATTGGTTATTTTATTTGCCATCAGGGTCCATCATTACTTGGGAAGGATTGAAGAGGCAGTTTCTTGAGAAATTTTTCCCAGTGTCTAGAGCCGCCAACATAAGAAAAGAAATATGTGGAGTTAGGCAAGCAAATGGAGAAACTCTATATAAGTATTGGGAGCGTTTTAAATAGTTGTATGCCAACTGGCCACACTATCAGATCCCTAACCAACTTTTGATACAATATTTTTATGAGCGATTGTCACCAATGGATAGGAGCATGGTAGACATAGCTAGTGGTGGTGCTCTGGTAAACAAGACCACTGATGAAGCTAAACTGTTGATCTCCAACATGGCTGAAAATTCTCAATAGTTTGGAGTTAGAATTGAGAGAGCAATGAGAAGGGTCAATGAAGTAAACCATTCTGACCTAGAGTGTAAAATATCTGAGCTGACCACCTTGGTTCAGCAAATGGCTATGGGACAACTACAGGCTGTGAAAACCTGTGGGATCTATGTTGCTCCCGGGCACGTGACTAATATGTGCCCAACTCTCCAAGAGGACTCTTACGAGCAAGCTAATGCAATGGGGGGCTTTTCTGGACCACCTCAAAGAAGGAATGATCCATTTGCATCGACTTACAACCCAGGGGGGCGGAATCATCCCAACTTCAGCTATGCTCAAAAATCCCCTGGTTTTCAATAACCATTCCAGCAAAGACCACTAGTGCAACAACCGTCCATATCTAACTCAAATATGTCTCTTGAGGATATGGTTAAGTCACTTGCCAATAGCACTTGTCAACTGCAGCAAGAGTCACAAAGATTCCAGCAAGAGACTCACAGATTTCAACAAGAGACTCGTGCTAGTATCAAGAATTTAGAGACTCAAGTGTCACAATTGGCATCTTCCATGAGCAACCTGGAGAATAGCAATAGAGGAAAGCTGCCAGTACAAGTGATTCCCAATCCCAAGGAGAATGCTAGTGCAATGCTCTTACGAAATAGCAAGGAAGTGCAGTCCCCAAGGCCAAAAGCAAAAGACATTGAAGATGAAGAAATGTCTGGGAAGCTTGAAACGGGAAAGGTAAGTCATCCTTCGGAAGCTTCAAGGACATTTGACATCAACCCTCTTTTTCCTGGCAAGTTAGCAAAAGGCCAAAAAGGAGGAGTCTGAGAAGGAGATTCTGGACACCTTCAGAAAAATTGAGATTAACATTCCCCAGCTTGATGCAATTAGGCAATTACCAAAATATGCTAAATTCTTGAAAGGGTTACGCACAAATCAGAACAAGTTGAGTCTTGATGATAAAGTGAAGGTGGGTGAAAATGTGTCAATGGTTCTCCAAAGGAAGTTGCCACAGAAGTACAAGGATCCGGGTATGTTCACAATACCAAGCATTATAGGCAACCAAAGGATAGAAAGAAGCATGCTTGACTCAGGTGCATCTATAAATGTCATGCCTTTATCAATCTTTAGGGCCTTAAATTTAGGACCTTTAAAGGAGACAAAAGTGATAATTCAACTAGCGGATAGGTCAAATGTCTACCCTGAGGGCCTAGTTGAAGATGTCCTAGTGAAAGTCAATGAGTTTATTTTCCCTCCTGATTTTTATATTGTTGACATGAGTGATGATAACTCTGCCAATTCGGCTGTGATTCTTTTGGGTAGACCCTTCATGAATACGGAAAGAACTAAAATAGATGTGCATGAAGGGATATTATCTATGGAATTTGACGGGAAAACCATCACATTCAATATCTTTGATGCCATGAAACACCCTGAGGATACTGAGTCAGTAAATTTTGTTGGTATCACTAACGCAATTGTGCAAGAGGACTTTGAGCAGAATTTCATGGAAGACAAGCTGGACTTTGTCTTACAGCAAAGCAAAACCGATGTGGAAGTGCACGACGTGGATGAGGAGGAAATTAAAGAAGCAATCATGTCCCTACATTCACTCCATCCAATTCCAGACAGGTTTGTCAACTCATTTTTACCTTTGCCCACTTCTAAAGAAAGAATTTTACCTTCTATTGAACAGGCACCAGAATTGGAGTTGAAGGAATTGCCCAAGCATTTAAAGTATGCTTACCTGGGAGACAACAACACTTTGCCTATCATCATTGCATGTGATCTAACCGCGATGTAAGAAGAAAAGCTCTTACGGGTTTTGCGAGAGTTTAAACTGGCAATTGGATGGACGTTGGCAGATATCAAAGACATAAATCCATCGATTTGCATGCATCACATTTTGCTTGAGTCAGCTACAAAACCAGTGAGGGAACATCAGAGAAAGCTCAATCCCGCAATGAAATAGGTGGTGATGAAGGAAATTCTTAAGCTATTGGAGTTAGGAATTATTTTTCCTATTTCTGATAGCCAGTGGGTAAGTCCAATTCATGTTGTTCCTAAAAAGACTGGAATCACACTTGTGAGGAATGAAAAGAATGAGTTAGTGCCAATAAGACTACATAATGGGTGGAGAATGTGTATCGATTTTAGGAAGTTGAATGTGGAACAAGGAAAGACCATTTTCCACTGACATTCATTGATGAAATGCTTGAAAGGTTGGCAGGTAAATATTTCTTTTGCTTCCTTGATGGGTACTCTGGGTATTATCAAATTATTGTTGCCCAAGAGGACCAACACAAAACCACTTTTACTTGTCCTTTTGGCACTTTTGCCTATCGCCGTATGCCTTTTGGTCTGTGTAATACTCCAGGAATATTTCAAAGATGCATGATGAGTATTTTTTCTGACATGATTCAGAATTGCATTAAAATTTTCATGGATGATTTCATAGTCTATGGTGATTCTTTTGGTCAGTGCTTGAATTATTTAACCAAAGTTTTGTAGCGATGCATTGAAACAAATTTGGTCCTTAATTATGAAAAGTGTCATTCCATGGTTAAGAAGGTGACGAGGCTTTACCATACACCAAATTTTAATTTTAAAACCTAAACACCCCATTTACTGCAAATATACAGATCGTTTATTGAGCATAGGGTATGTTAGGTGTCGATCCCACAGGGAAAATTGTCAAGTACCGGTGGTTTTCGAACTCCTCTATTATTTATACTCTCACAAGTAAGCAAATTATTCTAAACTACTAACATAAAAATAGCAATTAAAAGCTCCTAGAGTTATGGAATTCCTTACTACTCTTACAAATGAAGCTACCGGTTGAATTAATGTTATTATTTTGGCTAAGCATGGCGTAATTTCCTAATGCACGTGAAACATACTTTCGTAGTGAATCAACTATACTTATAGCTAAACCATACCTACACTTGTGGTTATGGAATTAACTACAAGTTCATTTGCTCTATAAAATTACATGAAATGAATCACTAAATCCACAAAGGCGCCACCCTACTTAAGTGAGTGACTTTATAGGTTTAGCACTTCATGAACTAGTATCAAATTCCAATTTTCATGGCAAATTTAACACCTTAAGATGATCACAATTAATGGCCGGTTAATCATGATTATAAAAACCAAAGTACTAAATAACTTGCTCAAAATAATATCATCAAACAACTAAGTAAACATCACAAGCAAGATGTAGAAAATTCATCCATAACTCAAGGCATAAACTTTAACTAAACATGAAAAAGAAAGAAAATATCATACTTGTATTATACTATAACTACACTACTAACTATACTAAACTAATGAACTAAGAAAAATTAGTGAAAACTACATTTTTTGTAGTGTTTCTAGCCTTCCTCTAGTTATCTAAAAATGTCTACCAAAGACCCTATTTATAGAAGATGTCCTCCATAAGCTTCCAAATCTTCAATATGTGAACACAAAAAGTTTTGAGATTCAAAAATCAAGAAAAATGGCTTCTATGAATCTTCATTCATTGAAATGTCTTCATGCATCTTCATGCATCTTAATCAAGCATCAAATGAGTTGTAAAGTTGATGCAAATTATGTTTTGGATTTGCCACAAGTTGTTTCTCCAACTTTCCAAGATTTTACAAGCAATTTGCAGTTGAAATTCGTTCAAACTTGAGTTGGAAATTAACTGAAAAATTTCTAAAAATCAACTGCAAGTTGTAAGAGTCATTGTCAGTGATCCGCGAGGTACATCTCAGATCACCTCATGGATCCGGTTGTCCTACTTCTATTGGGAGGGATTCATGGGCTGTTTAAAATTTTCAATTGGCACTTCGTGTTTTTGGGTCACGAATCGACTTCAGAGTTGCAAATTTTGAATTTTTCGTCGTGAAATTGAAGAGTTAAATCCTCCGACTTTTGACCCTTTGATCCCTTGATGATTGAATTGTGTTATGCTCATTCCAATTTTGAACTTCATCAACTTCAGATAATTCAATTTTCCAACTTTCCTTCCAAACTTCATTGCAAATATCTTCTTATTTCATTTCATTTGATGATTGAACATTTAATCCTACAAAAGGATGAAGCTTTCACTACATTAATCCATAGAAATATATTTTTCTAATTTAAATCATAAAATGCAAAACTTCACTAGAAACCCTAGTTAATTAGCCATTAAAATAACAAAAATACACAAAAACTAAATAATTAAACCTACTTCAAGCATACAAAATAGGCACTTATCAAATTTCCCCATACTTGAATCATTGCTTGTTCTCAAACAATAAGAAATACAAACCAATAATGATCCAAATCTTGATATAAAACATATGTGCACCTTTGAATTCAATTTTTCAAAATAAGGTAGATAACTATCTTGCAACCATTCATTAAACCACAAGTACTCATAATATCAATTAAAAAAGAGTAATTATACCATAACTTCAACTAGTTCAATTCAATTCCTCATTTCTCACCCAATTTCACATGCAAAGTGAATCATATAGTCAATAAAATGCTTCCTCAACCCATGATCATCTTTTTCTCAAGAGAGAGATTTATTCATATAACATATCAAACATCTATTCAAATTGTGAAAATGTCTTTTGACGAGAAGATCGATATTTTTAGATGAATATCCTCTGTTACTCAACACTTTACTTACTAAAGTTGCTTTGCCTACTCTTTATTCAAGTATCGTTTTACGCAAAAGTCAACATTTTTAAATGAAGACTCGCAGTTACTAGGCACAAAAATTATTGGAATAGAGCTATAACTTTTATTTTCTTTTATTTCCTTTTTCTTCCTTTTTTTCCCCAAAGTTAACATAAATAAACATTCCCTCAAAAGAATAATTATAGGAAAAGTATTACATTTATTAACCACATTTATCACTCCACTATGTAAAATCAAATAAAGAGAAGAAATCTCATTAAACATACAAAATTTAGGCATAATTTTCTCCATTTTAAAAGATATACTTTCCTTAAATTGTAAAAATTCTAATCACAAAATATTCATCTCCAAGTTAATTGAGAAATTGAAACATTGTGGACAGGATTTTTTGAAAAAGTTTGGCAGAATTTTCCTATTTATTATCACAACTCAATCACATGATTTTGCTTATAAGCACAATTTCCCCCCCTTCCCAACCCCACACTTAAAATGCACATTGTCTTTAATGTGTAAGAAGAAAAAGAAAGATAAGAAAGTAATACTCCCCTGTTAATGTGATTGAAGTGTCGTGAGCTTCAAAATGCATACAAATTTGATCGTTTTTACTCCAAATCTTTATGAGTTCCATCCGATAACCAATAATACCTGAAAAATTTGACAAGAAACTCAAGAAAAGGTGAATTTGGAGGATCCGTGATGCATAGTGCGTGGATTAGTGCGCGGATCTGTTTGCAAACCCTCAGAACCAGATCCGCTAGCCTCAGGGATCCACAAGGCACACATCGCGGATCAGTTCGCGGATCCTACTGAAACCTCTCTGATCTTGATCCACGAACCTCAGAGATCTGCGAGGAACATCTCGCGGATCGGTTCGCGGGTCCTTCTGGAAATGTGATTCTATAATTTTTCTGCAACTGTTTCATTGGTTATTCATTTTTTGCTATTTTCAGATTAAAAACCCTGCTTGTTAACTATGCAATGCACATTCTTTAACACATATAAAATGATCAAAACAACATAATTAACCTCATTTCTTGGATCATAAACAACTAGAATGCAATTTAAGGTACCAAGGTGTTGCATATTTTACTATGCATGGTGCACCAAAAGGTCTCTTTTGCCATGCTTGATATTCCTACAAAACAAACAAAACAAACAAAACAAACACACTTAAAAACATAAAGTACACATACTCAAACAGTAAAACTAAGCAAAATAACGTAAAATGATGGGTTGCCTCCCAATTGGTGCTCTTTTATAGTCATTAGCTTGACTATATAACCTTTTTATCAAGAAAGTTTAGTTAATGAATAATCCACCATTTGAAGACGAGGTGGAACGGTAAAAGGTGACTCAATCACGTGAGTCATATCACCAAATGATAAGAAAGAAGTAAGTGGTTTACCAATCTCAAGTGAGTCATAGATATTACCTTGTAGTACATCCACTTGAGAACTTACCAAAGGAGTATCCATACTGCCGTCAAGGGGTATTATGATCTTGGAATCTACACATTCACCACATTCCTCAAAAGGGGTTATAGAAACGTCATTTATGCTTGCCTTTTGAGGTTCAAAATTCATTCCAAAGATATCATCATATGAAATGGATATTTTATCATTAAAATGCAAATAAGATTTATCATTGTCATTGAAATGTATTCCACTTTCACACGCAACATTCTCACCATTGATGTTAGGGTCAATTTGCATATTACTACTTGAAATAACTTCACACAAATTATGCACTTGGTCATGTAATGCTTCAAAGTGAGAAGCTAATTCATCTAATCTTTTCTCAACCCTATCAAAAGAATCAGAAGTTGCATTAGTTAATTTTTCAATTGCTACTTCCTAACATGGTTTAGAATCATTAGCTAATCTATCTTGCTCCCAAGGTAAAGATGGATTAGCTAACTTTTCTATAGCTAATTCCCAAGATAGCTTTAATTCAAGTTGAACAGTATTGGATTGATAATCATAAAAATATGAAGAATCACCATAAGCACATGGATTATTCCAACTATATGTATAAGAATTACCACAATTAGCATCATATTGATCAAAACAAGAATTGTAATGTTCATCATGATAATCCACATGTTGTGCTTGCATACATGTATATGTAGCATGATTACTTCTAAACAAATCACAAACCACATGATTAGAATTAAAAGCATTAGCATTCCTTTTTTGTTCAAGCAAATTTGTAATGGTGTCCATTTGCACATTTAATGTATATAATCAAGTTTAGCCTCAATACTTCTTGTGCAATTTTCAAATGACATATTTTCGGACATCCTTTGGTTACCTTCATAGTTATAACCTTGAAAATGGTAGGGGTCCATTGTCAAGTTTCCTTTTCTCAAGCCTTAATCCACGTCATTTCTATCCTTCCTTAAAATCTAAAAATGCTTTCAAATACACAAAAAGTAGGATTAGATAAGAAGAATAGTTGATAAAACATAAACTAAAAACAATGAATGTAAAAATGTCTAAAGTAATAAAGTTGTTCTTAGCACCGATATTGAATCAAATCTTCCCCGACAACAACGTCAAAAACTTGACGAGATTTTACCATACACCAAATTTTAATTATAAAACCTAAACACCTCGTTTATTACAAGTATACAGATCATTTATTGAGTATAGGGTATGTTAGGTGTCGATCCCATACAGACGATTGTCAAGTACCGGTGGTTTTCGAACTCCTCTATTATTTAGACTCTCACAAGTAAGCAAATTATTCTAAACTACTAACATAAAATTATACGAGTAAAAATAGCAATTAAAAGCTCCTAGAGTTATGGAATTCCTTACTACTCTTACAAATGAAGCTATCGGTTGAATTAATGTTATTATTTTGGCTAAGCATGGCATAATTTCCTAATGCACTTGAAACATACTTTCGTTGTGAATCAACTATACTTATAGCTAAATCATACCTACACTTGTGGTTATGGAATTAACTACAAGTTCATTTGCTCTATGAAATTACATGAAATGAATCACTAAAGTCATAAAGGCGCCACCCTACTTAAGTGAGTGACTTCCTAGGTTTAGCACTTCATGAACTAGTGTCAAATTCCAATTTTCATGGCAAACTTAACACCTTAAAATGATCACAATTAATCGCCAATTAATCATGATTATAAAATCTAAAGTACTAAATAACTTGCTCAAAATAATATCATCAAACAACTATGTAAACATCACAAGAAAGATGTAGAAAGTTCATCCATAACTCAAGGCATAAACTTTAACTAAACATGAAAAAGAAAGAAAATATCATACTTGTATTATACTATAACTACACTACTAACTGTACTAAACTAATGAACTAAGAAAAACTAGTGAAGACTACATTTTTGGTATTGTTTATAGCCTTCCTCTAGTTATCTAAAAATGTCTACTAAAGGCCCTATTTATAGAAGATGTCCTCTATACGCTTCCAAATCTTCAACATGTGAACACAAGAAAAGTTTTGAGATTCAAAAGTCAAGAAAAATGGCTTCTATGAATCTTCATTCATTGAAATGTTTTCATGCATCTTAATCAAGCATCAAATGAGTTGTAAAGTTGATGCAAATTGTGTTTTGAATTTGCCACAAGTTGGTTCTCCAACTTTTCAAGATTTTACAAGCAATTTGCAGCTGAAATTCGTTCAAACTTGAGTTGGAAGTTAGCTGAAAAATTTATGGAAGTCAACTACAAGTTGTAAGAGTCATTTTCAGTGATCCGCGAGATGGATCTGTGAGGTACATCTCACAGATCACCTCGACGGCACTTCGCGTTTCTGGGTCACGGATCGACTTCAGAGTTGCAAAATCTGAATTTTTCGTCGTGAAATTGAAACGTTAAATCTCCCGACTTTTGACCCTTTGATCCCTTGATGATTGAATTGCGTTATACTCATTCCAATTTTGAACTTCATCAACTTCAAATAATTCAAATTTCCAACTTTCCTTCCAAGTTTCATTGTAAATATCTTCTTATTTCACTTCATTTGATGATTGAATATTTAATTCTACAAAAGCATGAAGTTTTCACTACATTAATTCATAGAAATGTATTTTTCTAATTTAAATCATAAAATGTAAAACTTCACTAGAAACCCTAGTTAATTAGCCATTAAAATAACAAAAGCACACAAAAACTAAATAATTAAACCTACTTCAAGCATACAAAATAGACACTTATCAGAAAGCATAGTTTTGGGCCATGTTGTTTCATCTAAGAGTATAGAGATAGATAAAGCTAAAGTTGATTTGATTACTAGCCTACCTTACCCCTCTAATGTTAAGGATATTCAGAGTTTTCTTGGTCATGCAAGTTTTTACAGACGAATCATCAAGGATTTTTTGAAAATTGCACAGCCATTGTCTCACCTATTTCAAAAGGAGGTGCCGTTTGATTTTAGAGACGATTGTAAATTGTCCTTCAACACACTCAAGGGCATGTTGACCACGGCACCTATTATCCAACCCCCAGACTGGAAGCTGTCTTTTGAGCTCATGTGTGATGCAAGTCAATATGCTGTAGGAGCTGTTCTCGGTTAGCAAAGTGGGAAATGTAGCCATGTGATTTACTATGCGTCAAAAATATTGACACCAGCCCAGTGCAACTACACCACCACCGAGAATGAGCTTCTAGCCATTGTTTTTGCTTTTGAAAAATTTAGATCGTATTTATTGGGTTCAAAGGTAACAATTTACACTGATCAAGCAGCTTTGAAGTATCTGTTGTCAAAGAAAGAATCCAAACCACGACTCATTCGTTGGGTACTCTTGTTGCAAGAATTTGACTGGGAGATTAAGGATCGTAAAGGGGTTGATAATTCCGTGGCAGACCATTTGAGTAGGCTGATTAGAGAAGAAGAAGCAGTTCCCATATTTGAGGTATTTCCTGATGAACATCTATTTCATCTCAAAGGTAAGGAACCTTGGTATGCTGATATTGTGAATTTTCTGGTTAGTCATAGGTGTCCTAATGGAATGAGTAAGAGTAAAAGTGATAAAATAGTCCAGAATTCTCGATATTACATTTGGGATGAGCTGTATTTATGAAAAATAGGCTCTGATTAAATTATTCGTAGATGTGTCCCTGAGGAAGAAATTCTCTCTATACTTACTCATTGTTATAATTATGCATGTGCCGGCCATTTTAGTCCTAAAAGAACTGCTCAAAAAATTCTTGATTGTGGTTTTTATTGGCAAACATTGTTTCGTGATGCATATTTATTTTGTAAAAGCTGTGAAAAATGCCAGAAGTTTGGAAGTTTATCTCAAAGGGATGAAATGCCTCAAGTTCCTCTGTTATTTTATGAAGTTTTTGATGTCTGGGGTATGGACTTTATGGGACCTTTTCCTAGCTCTTTTGGTTTTCTTTATATTCTATTAGCCATGGATTATGTGTCAAAATGGGTAGAAACAAACGCTAACCGAACTAATGATTCTCAAGTTGTTGCAAGATTTCTCAAATCCCACATTTTTAGTAGGTTCGGTGTGGTGAAAGCCTTCATTAGTGAACAAGGTACCCATTTCTGCAATCGCATCATTGAAGTTGTAATTCAAAAATATGGAGTGCACCATCGAGTGAGCACCACGTATCATCCACAGACTAATGGGAAAGCCGAGGTCTCCAATCGAGAAATAAAGAGCATATTGGAGAAAATGGTCAACCCAAACCGCAAGGACTAGAGTTCTAGGTTAGATGATGCATTGTGGGCGTATCGAACGGCGTACAAGAAGCCAATTGGAATGTCCCCGTACTGGTTGGTCTTTGGTAAGATGTGTCACTTACCGTTGTGATTGAGCATCATGCGTTTTGGGCAGTCAAGCAATACAATTTGAATACGGATAGAGTTGAAAAGGAACGAAAGCTCCAACTTCAAAAGTTGGAAGAAATCCGCCTAGAGGCATATAACAATGCCCAACTGTACAAGAAACGCACGAAGTACATCCATGATAGACTATTACGTGATAAACAATTTTCTATAGGTCAAAAGGTACTTTTGTTCAACTCTCGGTTGAAATTCATGCTAGGTAAGTTGAAGTTCCGATGGATTGAACCATACGTTGTGGTAAATGTTTTACCAAATGGTGTGGTTGAAATACAGAGTTTAGAGACCACCAAGAGCTTTAAGGTTAATGGGCATCGTCTCAAGCCTTTTGTTGATATTTCAAATATTGGCACTGTGGAGGAAGTCTATTTGATTGATCCCATTTATGAATAATTGCTCACCTTGGACTTGGTCTAGCCAAAGACGTTAAAGAAAGGCATTGTTTGGGAGGCAACCCAAGGATTTCACTATTCATTCTTCTAATCTTTAAGTTTTTTTTATTAATAGTTTTTCATTTATCTTTAAGTGTGCTTCAGTGGTATTGGGTAGAAAACTGCGGGTTCGAAGGCTTGTCACACGCTTTCCCAGCAGATGCCAGGCTCCCCTCTTAGCACCAGGATCAGAAGACTCCGGTTTCTGAGGCGTGCCCATGCTTTCTAAGCAGATGTCAGAAGCGCATGTCAGGACAAGTATCAGAGGACTCTAACTTGCAATGCGTGCCCATGTCTTACATGATTGTCTTAAGTCAGTGTAGAGGTACGATGCTCAGAAGACTCTTTCTTCTCCTGCTTGCCTACGCCTTATAGTGAAGTGGAAAAAAAAAAAAGGGTTGGGGATGGTCAGAGGGCTCAAGGTCACAAGGCGTGCCCACGCCTTGCACACCGACCCTTGAAACCCTTCTTTCCCCTTTTATTTTTCATTTCTTCCCTTTCCTTCTCTGTTTCTTTTCTCCGACTTTTCCTTGTTTCCCCATTCCAGTCCACCTGCTGCTTTCGCTTCTGCCAACCACCAAAGTAGTTTCCACAATGCCGCCTCAGATCTATCCTTCCACCGCTGCTCGTGCTCGCACCGTCATTGTTGCTGTCCCCCACTAGAGTACGCTACCACCATTATTACCGAACCCGTTCTACCCATTCATCACTCGCCCGACCGCATCAAGAGTGGATCCGCACGCGACCCCCTGCTCACCCACGCCGTTGCTGTTTCACTCGAGCTGTACATTCACCGCCGTAATGTTCCGGAGCTGTCCACGCCTGCCACATCATCGCTTGCTTCCAGCACCTCTATACCCTACTTGTAAAGGGTCATTAGTAAGCAGTGCACTTCCTTTCTGTTGAACTGCTTTTCTCTTGATTGTTAGGAATTCATACTCGGTGCATAGTTGTTATTTGGAGGGCTTTTACATTGTTATTGTCTGCTTTCTGGTTGCCGTAGTCTTGCTTGTGGGGCCTTTAAGATTGCTATATTGTTGTGGTTGCCTTTTTGCTGTGGTGGTAGCCTCTGCTATTTTGTGGGTCCCCTGCTCCGTGTTGAGGTTGATTATTTGCTTCAATTATTGTTGGACATTGTTAATTGTAGGCCCGCTATGTCTCCCAAAAAGGAACGTGCTAAAAAAACTGCCCACACTGAGGCATCGGGATCCAATCCTCGTAAGAGGAGGGCTCTAGTTCAACCCCCCACTAGATCCCGGTTGGGCATATCTAGGAATATTTTATCACCTGGGGTTATGGGGGACAATTTAAATGATTTGACCTCTGCTCAGCAGAGACAATGGAATTCTATAATAGGCCACCCATTTGCCCTATGCAAGTGCTTTCACGCACCTACCCTAGATCATTTGCAAATTGTTAGTGAGGTAGAGCAATTCTTTTCTGCCATTGGTTGGTCCCGGTTTCTGCGCATTGACTATCCTATTTATGAGGAGTTGTGCTATGAATTCTATGCCACTTTTCAATTCCAAAAGACTGATGATCTGGCATTAGATGCACCGAGGGTGATCCGGTACCGTTTAATGGGTCAAACCATGGAGCAGTCTATCAATGAGTTTAATCTAGCATTGGGGTTTGTCAGTGAGACCACTATTGGAGAGGGGATGTATTTCAACAGTGCTTGTGATTATATCCAACCATTTGCCAACAATTACGTGAAGATTTGGCGAGAGTGGTCCACGGATACTCAGCACTACGATTCTAACCAGTCTCGGGCATCTTTTCTTCGGGATCCCGTGCTGAAGGTTATTCATAAGTTCTTGGCCTATAATTTCTTGGGCCGTAAGGATGCTTCCGATACCTTCTCCAAGGCTGAGTTTTATTTTCTATAGTGTATATGTAATAATGTGCAAGTTAACTTTAGTTGCTGGGTTGCCACTCAGTTGCATTCTGTCCTACGCAAGCGCCATAAGCCCTTGATTATAGGCTCCCTGATTACACACTTGGCAGTCTGGCTGGGAATGCTGGACTTGGCCAAAGATATCAAGCTCAGCATGGCTCACTAGATAGAGCCTTTGGATTTGCGCAACCTAGAGAGGATGGGCATTATTTGCAAGGTGGGCGACGTCTACCAGATGACACCTCCCGGAGATAGTGCTCTACGGGCTCGGATCCCCCTTACTTGCCCTACACACAATTAATTGGATTCTCTTGAATAAATTCTGGTATATCGGGTTCAGCATACTCCTTGGAATTAGGGTGAAGCAAGGAACCCATTGCACATCCGGAGTCACTGCTCCAGTACTAGAATTAATTTGAGAGTAGTTTTTGGCAATTAGGCTAGTTATTTTAACTTTATTTTTGGCGGTTTGACACCCACCAAATTTTGGTGCCATTGCCGGGGACCAAGCCAACCCTTCCTCCTTGCATACACCTTCCCCTTTGGAAGCCCAATTTCATCGTTTGGAGGATGCCGTGCACGGGTTGGGCGACCAGGTTGGTCGCCTGGATGAACGCCTCTCCAACTTCCATATCCTGTCATCTCTTCAGTCACAGAACATGGCCACCTTCTTTACTCACATCGGATTCCAGCCACCTCATCCTCCGAACCATTAGGGTTGCTGTCATCAAGGAAGTTATTGCTCCATTGTCCTTTGTTTTTAACTTTTCTTTGCTCCATTGAGGACTATGTAGAGTTCTGGTGTGGGAGGGGGGTGTAGTTTTAGTTTTTCAATTGTTTTAGTTTTTCATTAGTGCTTGCTTTTCAAAAAAAAAATGAAAGAGAAAAGGGTGTTGAGGATCAGAAGACTTAGATGTCTAAGGCGTGACCATGCCTCAGAGGACGTTGCCCAAAAAAACACAAAAAAAACAAAAATAAAAAAATATATATATTTAGTTGAATTCTTTTGGCTGGAATTGGATGTTATGATGATGTTTGCAGTTACTTTACAAGCATGGGCAGCAATATATTATGGGTCAAATGTCTTTCCTTCTTTTGATGATGGATTTGAATGATACATTTTGCAAGATTTAGTAATTTGTAACCACTTTTGAGAGCTGTTGAGCCAATGAGCATTTCACTGATATCTGCTCTATTTTCTCTCATTGAGTGTTTTCACATGTGATTTGATTATTCTAGAACTTGTTATGTTATGCATAGCAAGATCTCAATTGTTGAATTTGGTGCATTAAAGTGAAAAGGGCACTTAGGTATACCCATGTTTGACTCTCTAAAGACTTACCCTAATTGTATTTTTCCTAGTTGACTATGTTTGAACCTAGGCCTGTTCTTTGTTTAATAGCCGTTGTGTTACCCTTAATCCATTATTTTTGTTTGAACCCTCTTTGTTTTGAACCCCGTGTCAAAGGGATACCTTGGTCTGTTGCATGACGCTTTTGAATTGTAATGCAAGGTTATGATTTGAGTTGGTGAGTGCATCTGTAGTTTCAAGAAGCTAACCGTTGTGTTGAATAGAAGACTATGGCTTCTAAGGCATGCCCACGCCTTGCTCACCCAAAAAAAAATGACAAAAAGAGAAAAAGAAATGAAGAAAATGAAAAAAAGAGATGGAAGTGTTATTGTTAACATGTGTTGTGTTGTGATGTTGGGCAAGTCCTTGGTTGAGCCTGCACGTGCTGAATTTGATGACGTTGTTAGAAGGATAAGGCAGGTGTACTCGCATGTTGAGCTGCCATGTGTTTGTAACTATAATTGCATCTCTGATCTTGGAAATGCTTGAGGACAAGCATTTTCTTGGTGTGGGAGGATTTGATAGTGGGATAATTGTACATTTCAATTGTGGGTATTTGGACTTAATTTCGGCCATTTATTGTGCAAAATATCGGGTTACTGCTTATAATTAGTTTTTTTGTATCACTTACAGGCTATTGGTGTTAAAAGTGATATTTAAGTACAAATTCCAAAAGACTTTTAATTTCAAGGCGTGCCTGTGCTAGAGAAGTGGAGAAGAGCTGAAGTGACGAATTTCTGGAAGCTAAAATTCTGGTCACTTGCCGATACACTTGTTGGTGTGTTTGGAGGTTGTGTCTAATTAGGAAGCATTTTTCAAAGAGAAATTGGCAACAAATTAGGAAGGGAACAAGTGGATAGATTCCGTGGCTACTTAAAAGGCACAAAAGGCGGTGGAGAATTCTAAGGAGAATCCAATTTGCTTCCAAGTGCGGGAAGAGTCCAAAAAAGAAGCAGAGTTATAGTCTGAGTCTATTTTCCCAATTGCTGAGGACTTCCAAATCATTTTTTGAGATTGATATGGGTTTTTTCCGAAAAGGCCGGGACGTGAGACCAATAGAAGGAATCTTTTTCCTTGCTTTGTGGGAGGCTTTTTGCGGAGATTGAGGGGTGGTTTTTTTTCGTCCTTTTGTTTTCTTTCCGCCGTCAGTCAGAGGCAAGGTTTTTAAAATCGGGATTCTACCTTGGATCGTTTTTTACTTTGTAGGATCGGATCGTGGGATCAATAGATCCTACATAAATCGTAAAAAATAATCTTACTAGTAATTTTGATGTTTGCAATTCACATATACAGCAATAAATAATGCAACTCATGTATAATCAATATAATAGTATTATTAATTGAGGTTAAAATCGTATTATCTAAAATATTTGAAATAATCTAAAAATTAAATAAAAATTTTGGAACTACATATGACATATTGTAAATGAATCTGATTAAATTAAAAATATTGTTCTTTCTCAATTTTGAGTCCAAATGCAATTCGGACAAGGTAGCTAAAAAATTGACTTTGTATATGTGTGTGTCATTTAAGTATTTATTAATGAGACAATTAAATACCAATTTTTAAAGATTCACCAATTTTTATAGGTGAGGAATTAGCATAACATAATTATGTGGTTTTAAAGTTTTTTGAATCTAATTTCTAATGCAACAAATAGCAGAATTTTCTATACAAAATTATGATCAAATTATAAAAATTTTTATCATAATATCTTTAAATGGTAGGATCGTAACAAAATCGGATCGAAATCGAAAGCCATAATTAAGATCGTAGGATCGCAAGATCCTACGATCCGGATCGCGATCCTGACAACTAAGGTCAAAGGGGAGACTAGTGCATCTTACAGTTTTCATTTTTTTTTTTTTCCCGCTTTTCGTTTTCTTCTCCGCCGCTACATATCAATAGATAGACTAATACTCTTGGCCCTTCTTTTCAATTCCGGGAACTTTGGTGCACAATAGTCAATTATTTTCTTTTGCAAGTTCAGTTGCTTTTACTTCCTTCCGATTTACATGAACGTCGTGGATTGCTTCACCATGATGAGGCGTGACTAAACCAATTTCCTAGTTGAGGAATAATCAAGACTCGGTTGTACAACAATTGTGAGATCGTTTTAATTGTCTATTTTTAATTTTGCGTTCATGGATATTTAATTATTCTTTGTTTTTCATTGGTTATTATTGTTTGGATCTTAGGATAATTTTGGCCAAGTGTTCAATTGTCTAAATAATATATAACCAATTAAAGTGTTGGTGCGTTGCCTTTAAGCAACTTAATTAGTGGCAAACGAGACAATTTCACCGCCTCACAAGCAGTCTAATCTGTGTCGTGGGAATAATTAATCTAGTTTGAATAAACCCGCATGTATGTTTGTTAACTAGAATTGGGTCTCTCTAATTCCTAAAATTGTGACTATATTAAATCTTATGAGCGTCTCTAGGGGGTTGTCTAGTCTACAAGAGGGTAGTTTATGAGCGTCTCTGGACTACTGTATAATTAAGGAGAGATTGGTGGTTCGACAAGTCGCCAGACTGTTATAACCAATTTATTTGTGAACGTATGTATTATTCCATGTATCTATGATCAGTTGTATGCACCGGTGTTGAGATTGATTCCTTGACTAGGTTGTGTTAATTAATTGTTCTTGTGTTATTTAATTACTGCATTCTTGCCTAATTAGGATTTCAGTATTTCTGCATCTTTCATTGTTTGTTTTTTTCTCCAAAAACCCCCCAAAATGCCCTGTGTGATAATTTTACCAGTTCCCTGAGGAAATGACCCTACTTGCCCAACACACAATTAATTGGATTCTCTTGAATAAATTCTGGTATATCAGGTTCAGCATACTCTTTGGAATCAGGGTAAAGCAAGTAATCCATTGCACATCCGGAGTCACTGCTCCCGTACTAAAATTAATTTGAGAGTAGTTTTTGGCAATTAGGCTAGTTATTTTAACTTTATTTTTGACGGTTTGACACACACCAGAGTACAATCGGAAGTAGTATAACCAAGTAGTGTAGAACATCCTATTCATAGCTAAGAGTCTAAGATAGTTGGGAATTACGAGTTAAGCTGTGCAGATTGAGGTTTGGTGCAATTAAACACGTTTGCTATATTTTTTTCAAGATTTCATTTACACTTGCAAACATTGATGTTTCATATATTAAATTTATGTCAACAAAAAAAAATTCACACATACGATTTAGTTATAAAGGCGTCACAAACAACAATTTTACAAGATTATAAAAAATAGAATTGTACACATGCCTCAGATCTTGAGTCTAACAGAATAAAACAAGTGTAAGATAGTGAAAGGGAAAAGTGCGAGAAATTAGTAAGGGAAAGTTAATAATTATTTCCTTCATACATGTTTAGTTGGCATGAATGTTAAAAAATTTTCTTGTATTTTCATCCACTTTCCTGCATTATGTATCGTGCAAAATATGTCGACTTTTGAAGAAAAATAATTAATTACCGCTATTTTCAATAACTATTATTAAAAAAGACCTGTTATTAAATGTCACTAACTTTCTATAATCTCTCAATCTTTCTTTCTAGTAATCAAATGGAAAATTTATTTTTATTTTTCTTTATCTCAATTTTATTTCACTTTAATTTTTGAAAACAACTTTCCTTCTATTCAAATATAACCAAATGAATTACAAATTGGCATTTAGTGACGTCTTCCACTTCCCTCTTCACCTTCTGCGCTCCATTCAAGAGGATCTAACACTGAGCATGGAGGGCAGAAGGTTCCTTCTGAAGCGCTGCTATCAATCTCCTGGGCATTTTAATAGGGAAAAAAAAACCTCAATCATTGTTCTTCCATTCACTATCTCTATATAAGATTCCAAACGTTCCTACTTATGTCAGTGAAAGCCCTTAGGAGCCCAGTTGTCCATTGGCGAGCTTCCCGTTCTTCAAACATTTTACTTCTACATTTTTCTGCATACATTTCTATCTCATACTTATACCAACAAATTACAGTGAATTACAAACTCAAGAAGACCCACATTCATGGATAATTCAGTGAGTTCATGGTTCTCTGAAATGGTAAGTTTTCTTCCCTTTTTCACTACTTATGATGAGTTCTCCTTTGCCATGATTTTAGCAGCGCTATTGACACATTGAAATGCTTGAGAAATATAAACTTCCACGATTGCTTGAGCGCCAGTGCTTTCCTCGTTTTATACAATTATCTAAGTTAAAAAATAAATAGCCTGTCAATAGACTACAACATTCTCTTCCAAGTCATGCATTTAAGAATGTGATAATACACTGGAGACAACCACCTTGATCTTTTCAATTTTTGGTTTTCCTATACAATTACTTTTTGGCTAAAAGTAAGATTCTATGTACCACAGTTCATTTTCATTCCCACATTAGGAATTCCAAGCTACAGTTTTGTTTTTACAATTACTGGTAAGTGCTGAGAATAATCGCTTCAGCATACAGTCAATGGAGGATTCAGAACTCAAAAATGGATTTTTTCCTTTTGGGCATAAAAAAAATGAAAATTTGAAACCAAGGAGTACATAAATAGCCTTGATTTATAAATCTAATTTGGTGGCCTTCTCGATCTAGCATTAAGCTTCATTAGAACATATTTTTTACCCATATTAATATAAATTTTCCGAGGAGTTTCAAGAACTACAAATCTCGTAATTAAATTGGAAAACTTCCATCGATCACATGACCAAGTTTTTATACATTTCCACTTCTCTTTCAAATACAGAGAATGGAAGATCCATTTTTCAATGATGAATATGATATCATGGACTTTCTTGATGAAGAATTCCTAAAAGCTAATTCGTCCCCGGAAGGGAATACTTATTCCTCCACCTTCACTCCAATGAGCACTTGCACTACCACTTTGCCTGCACTTTCAGCCGTGGATGCGCCTCCAATTAGTACTGAAAGACCAGCGAAACAGCAAAAATCTGATGACTCGAACTCTTCCAGTCTTGCAAACATCCCAAATCATCATAATCAGCCAACCATTCTCACTTTTGGCAATCCAGTTATGCCCGCAGAAATAAATCCACAAAAAAAAAATCTTGACGATGATGCTGTGTCTGAGGTTTTGACGTCCCAGGGTTCATTTTTAAACCTTGAGGAGACAGCCAAAAGTTCCCAGAAGAGAAAGAAAACAGGTGGCCGCGTTAGGCCAGCATCACAAACTTATGATCACATTATAGCAGAAAGGAAGCGCCGTGAGCAGCTCAGCCAGAGATTTGTAGCTCTATCAACTCTAGTTCCCGGCCTCAAGAAGGTAATTTATGAATTTATTTTTGCAATAATGACAATAATATCAATAAACCAATAAAAAGTTTTTGATATTAAGATCTTATTGTTGTTGCAGATGGATAAAACTTCTGTTCTTGGAGATGCTATCAGTTACTTGAAACATCTTCAGGAGCGAGTGAAGACTCTGGAAGAGCAAACAGCGAAACAGAACATGGAATCGATGGTGTTTGTGAAGAGATCACAGCTCCTACTTGAAGATGAAGGATCATCAGATGAGACGGGTGGCTCTGATGAGCAGCCACTCCCTGAAATCGAAGCTAAAGTGTGCAATAAGAATGTTCTTCTGCGAGTACATTGCGAAAATGATCGAGGGGTGCTGGTAAAAATTCTTTCTGAGGTGGAAAAGCTGAATCTTGCTGTTATCCACACAAGTGTTGCGCCATTTGGATGTTTGGTTCTTGATGTTACTCTTATCGCTGAGGTGAGCTAATAATAAAGATATTTATTCAGATTAATCCTTTGATTGGCAATGATATTTTTATGGGGTTTGGTTTGCTCCAATTGCTCAAACATTTTCTCCAGATGGACAAAGAATTCAACCTGACAATGCAGGAATTAGTTAAAAGTCTTCGATCCGCTCTTCAAAGAGTCAGACAAGGCGATTGAATGCGGTTCCATGTCTGACATCATCTACTAGTGCTGATTTACAAGTAGACAAAAAGAAATTGCGGCGAAGAATGAAGGAAGACCAAGGTACAAGGAGGTAGAGTTTAAGGATGACCATGACAATCTTGATCAGCACGATTAGACAAAAAAAAAAGTGTCCTCGAGGGCCTCGTGGACTGTTGATTGATTTTTTTTTTTTTTCTGGTATAATATATTGCCATGTCGGCCGAGGGATTTTTCCTGCTTGGTTTTCCATTTCTTGGGGATCATTATGTACTCTCATTTCGCTTGTGTTCCTTATAAGAATGAATAGATTTTTCTCTTGTATTCTTCTTTTCCTTCGTCAAAATAATAATCAAAAAAATGTTGGCACGTAAAAACACACACAGTGAGAGCTATTTAATGCACATATGCATATATGTTCAGAAGAGAATATGAGTAAAAACAAAAAAATTCGCAATCAAGTGGTAAATGATTTTATTTACTCAAAACTCATGAGCTATGAACTTAGAATTCTTTCAAATTTTGGAGGCTTTCCCAAAATTTCTCTGGTCAGCCTCTCTTCAGCTAAAACTTTCAGCCAAGCACGAACTTACATAAAGGCTACAATTGCTTAGCAGAGAAAATAACCAATTACAAGAGACCGGTAACAATTCTGACGCGGACTTAAGGTAATACAAACTATAGATTGGACTTGGATTAGAATTTAGAAACCGAAAAAATGATTAGTAATCTCTCTAGGGCTAGGGCTAGGATGAACTAAGTTACAACTAAAGGACTAACCATTATACACATGACTCGCAAGCTAAATTAATTAACTAAGATCCCGTTTGATAACTGACAGGTGCCAAACCTGTGCAATAATAAATATTAAAAATTTCAATTACCACCTCAATTAATTACAGAGTAATTCTGAGTACTAGAGTAGGGACTCCGGATGTGTAATGGGATACTGGTTTCACCCTGATTCCAAAGAGTATGCTAAACCCGATATACCAGAATTACCTCTAATAAAATATTAATTTGTAGTAGTGCTAAGTAGAGTCGTCTCCTCAGGGAACGGGTAGGAAATTGTTTCTTTCTATGTCACGAGAAAAATGGGGAGTTTGGCTGGGATAATAAACAAAATTAGAAAATGAAAATGAAAATACCAATTAAATAAATCACCAAAGAACAAGCAGAGAATAATTTAATAGAAACAGCAATTAATAAAATTCTACCCAAAGGCTCAACTTCTAGGCACAGTCCAATCAAATGATCATTGATGCAGAAATATTTCATTCATTTGTCACTAGGTTAGTTATAACTGCCAACAAGCTCTGACAGCCAGTTTTTCCTTACTTTTTTGACAACCAAAGTACAACCGTTGATTGCTTCCCTAACCAGATAACAACCCTAGGTACGACCATAGGAGTTTAATTACCCAATTGCATTCAAAACTAGAAAAACCCAACCCTAACCAATGAACACGCTAAGAGGGTTTATTTAAGTTAGATCTTACGTTTCTCCAACATAAAGTCAATTATGGTGGTCGCTACTAATTATTAACTAAATCAACAATTACGGATTCAATTTAGTTAATTTGACAGTAGGCTATTAGGTTAAATTAAATATCCGGCCGTTGACATTCAATTAACTAAATAACCCTAAACAATTAATCCAGGAAATGTATGAATAGTAACGAATTAAAAGAAATGATAAAGATTCGATTAGATCTCACAAATAGTATGGACCCCTTTGAGTAGATGAGAAATTTAGCCGCTCCTCATCATGACCATCCCACGCGATTTGATTGATTTAATTTGGATGCTCATAACCATGTCAGAATTTGGGTATTAATATGATCGGAATTGCAGATGAGAGAACGACCAAGATGTCCAAGCAAAGAACGAACTAACATTAATGGAAAAATAGGAAAAATAAGAAGAAGCAAAAGCGGAACTTTTCCTTCTTTTTGTTTGCTTTGCACACGAACTACTACTACGAAAAGCACTAGTCTCCCGAAGGAAGACTAAGAAAAATAACGAAACAAAAACTTCCTAAAACCTATCAATGATCAAGTCTGCTGCCCCTTTGTCTATTCTTTCCTATTAATACTAGCCAATAACCAAAAGGAAACAAGAATTCTATTATAATTAGGATACTAACAAATAAGCCTAACAATAAAAGAGGAAATCAAATCTGTTCCTAAAAATCAGCTTCTAATTCCAACAGAGACGTGAGTTTGTTTTGTCAGCAAAAATTCCAGATGAGGCCCATTCCAGTACAATTTGGCATCCATCTTTTATAGCAGAGTAGAGCGTGCCCGTACCTTATCAGCCAATGTCTTCTGGAATTTCCACTTAATTGAGCTTTTAACTTCCATTTAACTCCAATGACCTAAATCAGTGCCAAAACCAAATATGAGTAGAATCAAGTAGTTAACACAATATTCTGGCATAATAAAAAGGAAAATCTCCATAAATTATGTGCACAATTAAGGACGTAACAGTAGCCCAAATCAGCACTTAAAATTAATGGATTCAAATTTTAATATGCTCACACCATTTGATAACAGAAAATAGAATATCTGAATGAATTAAGTGGCACTGAATTTTTTAGGCAAAAGTTGCTCCCAAAAATAAGTGATGAGCTATTCACTTATCACCGAATGTGATATACATTCAAATGTATTAGATTTAGTGCTTAACAATTCAATCACTTAATGAATTCAGATTTCATATTTCAGATTTCAGACTTTAGTTTTCATATTTCAGTTTTATCAAACGCACCCTAAGTTTACTCAGCGAGACCTCTCCAAAACATTATAAGCCAAAGTTTACTCAGCGACAGTGGCTTCATGAATAGTCTATAACAGAAATAATTAATAGAGGCATCCAATGATTTCATTAGCAAAGGGTACCAAGGGTGCATTAAAAAAATCGAAATCTAAATCTAAAATTTGAAGTTTGAATCTATTAACTTAGTAAATTGTTAAATATTAAATATGATACATTTAAGTGTATAACACATTAAAGTTTTGTTTGATAACTCAATTCACTATTTAAATTTAATAAATTTAGGTCTTAACAGATTCAGATGGTATAATATCTGAATTAATTAAGGGTGTGTTTTATGAAAATGATATCTGAAAACTGAAATTTAAAATTTGAAATTTGAAATTTGAATGTATCAAGTTACTAAATTGTTAACTACTACTAATATATTTGAATGCATATCATAGTAAGTGATAAGTGAATAACTTATCACTTATTTTACGGAGTAAGTTTTGCCTAAGAAATTCAATGCTATTTAATTAATTTGGATATTCTTTTTTTAGTTATCAAATGTACTTAAACATATTAAGACTTGAACCCATTAAGTTTAAGTACTAAATTGGATTATCAAACAAGTGGCATTGAATTTCTTAGGTAAAACTTCTTTCAAAAAAAATTGATAACATATTCCCTTATCACTTAATGTGATCTAAATTTATATGTATTAGATTTAGTACTTAATAATTTAGTAACTTCATCGATTCAGACTTCAAGTTTGAAATTTTAGACTTCAATTTTATCAAATACACCCTAAGTGATAAGTGAATAGGTTATCACTTATTTTCTGAAGCAATTTTACTTAGAAAATTTAGTGTCATTTATTTAATTCAAATGTTTCATTTTTTGTTATCAAATGATTCTAAACATATTAAGCTCTAAAAAGTTTTGAATTGAGTTATCAAACATGGTTGAAATATTGCCCAGACGTGATGGAGAAGGATGGAGTTGGAGATGAAAAGGATCCTTTTTGCCACAAAGTTTATGAAGAAGAATCTCTTTTTCGCCTGAAGTATTCTAGTTTCATCTAAAAGAATTAATCTTTTATACACTATTAGTATATACTGCTAATGAGTATAAAATATATAAAAATTTATCTTAATTTGATTTGAATTTCAAATTTTATACTTGTATCATATACCACGCATCTAGTCTCATTCGACACTATTACCTACTCTGTCAATATATGACATATCAATTCTTTTTAAACTATCTAATTTACATAATATTTATTAGGGATAAATATTATCCCTCATGTTTTTGATAATTTTATTGAGCTTCTTGATATTTCAAAAATTACATCTACTTCCAATAATTTGACACTTTTGGCAATCGAACCTTAGACTTGATTAAAATTTTAAATGAATACCCTAGAATGCCCTGAACTTATAAAGTTTAAATTACTTTTCAAAATAATTATTAAATATTTAGCTCAAATATAAGGAAAGATTGTCAAGTTTTCAATATCCATATTTATTGTTTGATAAGTAATTATGACAATAGTTCTATCACTATGATGGACTACGTACTTTTCAGCATGCTTTACTGGGGATACATAATCTTTCTAATTTAGAGAAGAAAGTATCATCATAATTCTTTTAGAGTTCATGGACTTTGTAAATTGACAAAAGTATCATAGTTTGGCAGTAGTTTTGGCCCATTTCTTTTTGAGTTATTGCAACTTTTTGTACAAACAAAAAAAAAAAATCAACAAAAAAGATGGATCATACTCAAAGTTGTCAAAAAGGAAAAAAAAAAAAAGTCAGCAGCTCAACATTTGATAACAACAGTGACTAAGTTCAATATTTGTAGTTTTGTGGTTTTATTGATAAAATATAACAAGGAGAAATAACAAGAGAATAGAAAAAGAAAAAATGATTATCACTGCGATTATTTGTATATGCATTCCTAAGAAGGGAACTTTATTAAAATGTTAAGACTAGTATTGTTATTTTAGGTGGGTAAGAGAGGTAAATATAATTTTTAAAGTCTCGAGGGAGCTCAGTAAAATTATCAAAAATCTCTGGGCAGGTTTTTGAAATTATTATCCCACTTATTAAGCACATATTTAGTAATAATCATGGTATGGATAGTTTCAGAATTGAGATCTTAACTAGTCACGCATGTCGAGGCTTAGTAATCATATGATGATTTAATTTATCCTACGTTACAACGCATAGAGGGAAATTACTTTCCGGTGCTTGTTCCCCCCATTTGCTAATTGTGCTTTATTCATTTGATACAACTATCCCAATTGACCTGTTTTCATTCATGATATGGTAAAAACAAACTATTTATACTAGACGAAGTTTACACAAAACAAGTTCAACCTTTGTTATACAACTCAGGTAGGGTAATTTGACAGAGCACTCCTAGGCGTCAAAATTAATCACGACACGAGTGTACAATTATGCATATTAGACCAACTTGATCAAATATTAAAGTTGGATATGATTGGAGAGAGCGACCTTAGGAATTAGATGACAATACAGTCGACAGAAAAATACTTTTTTAGGTAACATCATCAAATAATTAATTAGCAAATGCTACATAAGGAACCAAAATCCAGCAACCCACGAGTCCCACGAGAGGTTCTACTTTACCTTAACAAAGACCAGGAAAGATTTGTCCCAAAATAAATAAATAAATGCATAAAATTCTTGATCTGGCTGCATGCTCTTCCAAATTGATAGTCTTGCTTAATTTAGAGCTATGCGTTTGATAAAATTGAAGTCTGAAAATCGAAATCCGAAATTTAAATTTATTACGTTATTGAATTATTAAGTATTAAAATCCTAACATTTGAGCATATTTTGCATTAAATAACAAATGAATAGGTTATCACTCATTTTTTTGGAATAACTTTTACCTAGAAAATTAAATGTCATTTAATTAATTAGGGTGTTCTATTTTTTGTTATCAAATGCTTTTGATTATATTAATGTATGAATTCATTAAAGTTAAGTATTGAATTGGCCGATCAAATAGGATTTAATCCCTTGCAACTTTTTGACGTAGGTTTCAAAATTAGCACTATCATCACTAATACTCTTACCAGATTTTGTAATACTTTTGACTGGCGACTGTGCACTAAGCAGCCTGCTTGACTCTAGAGAGGGAATCCAAGACTTTCAAACTGTTCTTTGCCAGACAGATTGAGTTCTTTTCCCATCTTATTAAAAATAAATAAATTAAACACTCACGGGTCCATTATCTGAAATTCTGTAAGGCACTTATAGCAATGTTTGTCACTAACTTAAATCCTCAACAATATTTGTAAAGTCAAGAGCTAACCTTTAAGCCCGGATCTACACTATAAATTAATATTTTAACTATGAATTTTTTAAAAATTAATTTGTAAAGGGTACATAAAATACAATTACTTGTTCTATGTTGTATAAATGTTATGACTATTACAAGGAATTGTTTAGAAAGTTAAGAAATATTTTTACAGCTTATTTTGCCCTCATTAAAGAATAATTTGGCCCCAAACTTTCAAAGGATGCAAAACTTGTATTAGTAACAGCATTCAAGAAATAAAATAAATAATTTCAACTTAATTATCTGTAGCTTCTCTACGTCAAAAAGTAATCTGAGCAGCACTTATTTTAGGATTGCACACTTTAGCTGCAATTTCAACGAGTAGCTGCTTAAATCTCAGGGCCATCCATGCCTTCGAGTTTTGATTTCTTCACAAGCCCGTAGGGTACCGGCTGTTACACTGTTGAACTAGAGGGGCCACTGCTCTAGTTCCAAGAAAATTAGGTTTTGTCACATGAAAACTTAGAAAATTTACAAAAGCATCCTTGTATTTAAAAAAAAAAAAAAGAAAAGCAAACATTACCCCTCCAAAAAAAATCTTTGATAATTATATATGATCCCTTAATGTTTAGATGTATATAAAGCTAGCCGCATCAAAGTAAACAAGGGTGGGACTAGGGGAACGTGGACGGGCCACTGCCCCAAGTTCTAGAAATTCATGTTTTGTCACCCATAAAATTTTAAGAATTTTTAAAGTTTTTTTTTTACAGATATTTAATTATTTGCCTGCCAAATTCTAGAAAGTCGTGATTTTTTCTCTTAAAAGTTTGAGAATTTTCAAAATTTTATACATATTAATCTACTTCTCTCCCAAAACTTTTTAAAAAAATTTTATGTTTGACACCAAATTTTACGTGTATATATATTGCACCCCCTCAAACTAAATTTTCTAGTTCGCTACCAAAAAAACAAAGTTTCTGGTTCCATATCTGCATGGTTTGCTCCTCTAATGTATTTACCCTCCGAGGAAGGACTCTTAGGTTTGTGACAGCTTCTACAAGAATAGAAGTTGAATACATTGCAACAATAAGAAAAGCCTGTGAATGAAATTTCAATAAACATATCTACCGCAAGTTATGTAGTTAGATGTGTGAGTAATGTGTACAGTTATGCAATTTGTGTAGTTAGATGTATGTCTATATATAATTATGCTGAGGTAGTATAAAAAGTATGCAGTTGATTAAGACTCTGCCTGACAGCAATCAATTCGACATATACTTCTACATCATTAACATTGCAACTTATAAATTTACTTGAAATACCCTTTTTTTTTTTTTTTGCACTTGAGATACAATTTTAGTCAGGGTAAATTACTAATAACCCTTTTGTAGTTTCATCTATTGTCATATAACCCTCCTAACGTTGCAAACCCTTCTATGGTTTCATATAAACTGAAAATTTATTTTAAAAAAATAGTTGAAAAAGTAATACTGCCTTTACTTAGATGTTAAATCAAATGATAACTTAGCCAACTTGTACAAAATCATAGGGGAATTACTTGAATAAATGTAAAAATCACAGGGGATAAAGTAAAAATTTTTAGAAATCATAGGAGATCAAGTGGATGTTATGATTTAATAACATGCACTTTTAGGGTGTATATGGTTTCATCGTTATAATTGATTATACATTCCATTCATTTTACACTTTATATAAAATCAGAGAGGGGTTATGTAACTAGTTTGAACCTGCAAAGAAATCATCTGGCATTATACAAAACAATAAGATATTATATGTAATTTACCCTTTTAGTTATCATTTCTTTGAATCCAAGAACTATGGCCGAAGAAGTCAGGGATCGGTAATTGAGCTGCTGCTTCAAATTCTTTCCGATATTATGTGATCATAGATGTGAAATGCTGCGCCATTTGGCTTCAGATCAATCCTTCAAAAGATTTAAAGACTGCTATTACATTGTGTTCATCAACTAATTTGAGCCAAAGCCTCAATCTTTAAAAATAGATCCAATTTTCAAAGGCAACAATTTAATTAAAAAACGAAAATATTGGCCCCCGGGAATATTGTGATGTAAGGGCCTAGACATGAAAATTCAGGATGAGAATGTAGTATACAATCATCGGAAACCTATACGAGGCACAACTGTATTAAACATTAGGATAAATTACTAATAATTTCCCTATATTTTTTCTATTATTACATAATTGCTCTATTGTTTCAAAATATCCATTTCACCCCCCTATGGTTTCATGTAATATCATTAGTTGAAATACTAGTAATGCCTTTATTTAAGTAATGAATCAAAGGATGACTTAGTCATTTTATACAAAATCATAAGGGGAATTAACTAAATAAATGCAAAAATCACAGGAGTGTAAAGTGGATATATATGTAAACTATAGGAGAGTCAAGTTGATATTATGATTTATCACACGCACTTTTAAAGCGTGTATTGTCTAATTGTAGTAATTGATTATGCATTTCATTCATGTTTTACTTTACATAAACCTACAATCGGGTTATGTGGCTATTTTAAAATCTTAAGACGATCACCTAGTATTATGTAAAACTATGAGGGGCTATATGTAATTTACCATAAATATGATTGAAAACTTCATCTTGTAATGGTATTCATATAGTCTTTAAACCTTGAACGGGAAAACCACGGGAGGACACCAGTCCGAGGCAGTTGGCTAGAAAAAATGTTTTGTCGTCCACCCTATTTGGAAGTTGGAACCTTTGATCTCGCAAAGAAGTCAGTACTTTATGATACGATAAAATTCCGGGTTGTGTTTTGGGCATTTTCGTGCACCATCATTTTGATGAATGTCTCTTGATGTGGACTCAAGTGATTTTCTACGCCTTAGACTATGATCATATGTGTGTACAAACGGGAGAATTTTTGTGCCTGGACCGTCAATCCTGGCCTTTGTCAATGTCAGCTTGACAGAACATTCAATATTTATCCGATACCTGTAAAATGTCATTACTGGTGCACGTTACTAGACTTGTGGCTGCTGTAGATTTATCCTACTGTCGATTGGCTTTGGGAAACTCTGAAGGTTTGAGTGTTTACTAGCGGCAACAATTGCGACCTAACAATGATCAAAAGCTCATTTTCTTGGTAGAAGCAAGAAAAATTCAAGGTTTAAGTGGGAAGATATGTAGGCAAGCAAAGCGGTATGGCGCAAATGGCTTTCAGTTTCCACCACATTTCGTTTTTTTGGACATTTCTCACTTTGGAGTTCAAATATGCATGTCCAGGATATGTTGTCACGCCCCAAATTCACGTCCCTAGACCAGATTTGCAACGTAGCACGCCGTATCTGTGTAACCTTACTCCCACAAATACAAGGCAACATGATCATAACTTACAAAAATTCACTAAAGTTTAAAACTTACAAATGCTAGAGAAATACATACTACATTTAAACTAATACAACTGCTAAATACTTATACTACGTTACCAACATAAGCTTCTAACTATCTACCTTACTCTTATCGTCTACTCGTTTCTGAACTTGCTTTTTGAGATCTGCAAGAAAAGTTATGAAAATATGGGTTGAGCGACACATGCTCAGTAGATAGTGCTTCCTCCCCTGTCAGATCATGTAGCTACATACATAATATATTTTTGCCAATCCTTTCACACAATCCACATGCACATAGTAGGTTGAAAAAAAATATTTTGTAACTTTTCCAAAATTACATACATATATTTCAAATAGTGAGTGGCATACACATAAACAATTTTCATTTGACGTAGCATGAAAACACATGACATGATCATCTTCACTGAACATACTTGTAAATCATAAACATATCAATCATGTCATCATATTTCTCAAAACACAGCTCTTAAACAATACATGCAACATCCGGCTACTGAGGACTCAGTCTAAAGATTAAACCCCTTCTAGGAGGGCAGTAGGTCAAGCATTTTTCTTGATCTTCACTTAACCTACCCATACATGAGTCAATCGACCAGGCTTTATACCAGACTCCCATTCCTAGGTCAATCGGCTAGACTCTATACCGAACTCCCATGACCCCATACATAAGTCAATCGGCCGGACTCCTATGACTAGGTCAATCGGCCGCTCTATACCGAACTCCCATGACCCCATACATAGTCAGGACTATAGTCCCTATAATTTATTTCATGACCATTCAGAACTCATTTCATACATCACATGCATTTTCTGTCTCAAAAATATGCCACTCAATTCATAACAATTTGAATAGTAAAACATTTCAAATAGGCATACATGATCCATTTTTCATACTCCAAAATAAAGCATTCACTTGTGAAAATTCATATTTAACATTTCGAAAACATAGAGGGGTAAGAACCACCTATCTCAAACCGCTGATTTAGAGCTATTCTTAACTCGTCCTTAATTTGCGTCAAACCTATATCAATAACATACATACATTCATTAATTTACTTAACTTATTTTTCGTGTGATCCATCCTATCTTAAACAATCCTAGAAAACGTGTTTAGACATTCACTAAAGTGTAATTGAATAGTTTCTAAAGGTAAAAGATTTCTCTTTTGGAAAGTTTCCTAATTTAGAAAGTTTCTCTTTTTTGGAAAATTTCCATATTTAGAAATTTCTATATTTTATTTTAATCCAAAGAGGTATTATTTTATGATATAGGAATAAATGTTATTTATTTGCTTACTCATTCATCTATTACATCTATTTATCTTATACATTATTTATTTATTTATGCGTGTATATATATATATATATATATATATAGTTTATTCATGCACTTATGTATTTAAATAATTACCTATTAGTTTATAATGAGTACTTAACCTATTTATCCATTTAATATCTATAAGCATATCTTATTCACTTATTCACATTTTTAACTTATTTACAAGTATTTACTTATTTGTCTATTTAGTATTTACTCACTGGTTCGTAGAATATTCATGTGTATATCTTGTTTACTCAATTACTTATTTAAGTAATTTTATCTATTCATTATTCCTGAGCATACACTTATTTGTTCAATATTTACTTCTTGTTTCCATAACCTATTGTCATTTAAATAATAATTATTAATTAATTAATCACTTAACTAATTACTATTAGCTAATCAACAATTTAATTAATCACTATTAATTAATCGATCATTTAATTAATTACTTTGACTACTCATTTAATTAATCACCGTGATTAATTAAGAATTTTCTCTAATTACTAGTAATTAATCATTTAGATAATTATTATTAATTAATCATTCACTTAGTCACCCTTAATTAACTAAGAATTTAAATAATTACTATTAAGTAATTAATCATTTAGTTAATTGCTATTAATTACTTATTTAATTAATTCCCCTTAATTAATTAGAAAATTGACTAATTACTATTAATTACTTTGTCCTTTAACTATTTGCTACCAATTACTAATTTAATTAATTATTATCAATTAATTAATCATTTAACCAATTAATCTTAGTGAGTTAATCATTTAACTATTTATTGTTAATTAACTAATAGCTTAGCTAATTATATTGGTTTATCATGTATTTAACTATGTATTACTAATTAATCGTATATTTAACTATTTCCTATTAACTAATTAATAATCTACTTAATTACTATTAATCAATTATTCTTCAATCATTTATTAACAATTAATAATTTAATTAATCCATTGATTAATTATGAAATTATAATTAAGATTGTCAATACTACTTTTATTTCTTATTGGGTTATATCATTTTTATTAGTATTAGGTTAGTATATCCAGACCTTCACTAAATAAGTTTGGGCCACACCAATTAAGTAATAGTCTTGGTATTTTATATAGCTTGGGCCGGAAGCTTAATCAATTATTTGACCAAAACAAAACCCCATCACTTAAATCCCATAAGCCCAACTCTTTAGCCCAATGAAATTTTATTTTTAATCCAACCCATAGTCTGACCCGTAGGAAAATGGGTTGACCCCATCCATCTCCAAAAATCCTACCCAGTTTCTTGGATCCGACCCGATTCTTGACCCAAATTACAAAACGGGTCATCCTCTTCCTCCTTCCAATTTTCTAGATTTTTTTTTCCTAAAACTAAAAACCCTAATTTCCATCACCACAATTTGCACCCAACCTCACCCACTCATCCGCCGTCCTCGTAGCCATCTTCATTGCTGGCGTCTAGGACCACGGGCAGCAACCACACAGCAGCGGCTACTGCTGTTACTCTTTCCTCTTCTCCTTTTTTTTTTTTTTCTAGTGGCAATGGCTGAACCACCGCTGCTTTCCATTGGCTAGCCTTTGGCTGGCATTCATAATGGTGTTGTCGACAAATTCCGACAACACAAGTTGTGGGGAGGGTCATCGGCATGGCTGAAGCTTCAAGCTTCAGCCGTGGGTCTTGTCTTCTTCTTCTTTTTTTTTTTTTCCAAAACACCCCAACAGATTTGCTTTCCTAAAATTCCAACCCTATCATTTAATAATTTTTACGATCATCTCCTATATACAAACATGAAGATTTCCAAGCAATCTCAAGAAAACTAAATTTAGCATATATATTTCAATTCAAGCATAAATTTCATTTCCAAAGATTAATTACTCTCTATATAAACAATTACAGGATGAATTCTATAATTACTCAAAACTTAATAGCGTAAAAGTTTGGTATACAAAAAACTTACTTGATTAAATTGTGTTGCCCACTTCTCTTGAGGAGTGCCTATTGTCTTCAATGGGTACGAAATTTTCGGAAGTGTTTTGTTTGTCAGATGTAGAGAAAAGAAACTACGTTGTTTGGAATGAGAGGATGTTGTTATCTAGTTTCCAAGAATAATAGGTGTAACTGCTCACTACCTAGTAGTGGTTTAATGGGAGTAGGCTACTAGATCAACTTACCCAATAGATAACTAATTTCTTTTTTTTTTTTGAATTACTTTAGTTTTATTAATAAACTAAATTCCTTAAGAAAAATTCTTTAAAAAACCGGGTTTCACATATGTCGTGTTTTATTTGCAACGTTCTACTCATGGAGTATTACGCCATTAAGACTAGTTAGAAGACCATTGTTGGTTTAGAATTGATTTTCATTTATAGACTATCCTTAGTTCATCTGACAATAGGTGTAGAAGAACTCTTTATATGACTAGGTATAGATGTATGCTATATATAAAACATGACAATGATGTGATCAGAATTGAAGTATCATGAATTTAAATCTGTTCGCGTTAAAAGAAAAAACTTATATGGGAGAACAACAATTTTGGTCTAATGTTTGGCTTGTGTGTCAATCAGTCTCCAATATTTTAGTCAAAACAAATCTAGTACCCAAAATTTATAATTTTAGACAGATTTAGGACAATTAACAGAAATATGATAGTGGCTAGTGGTCAACATTAAATTGCCTTCAATCAACAACTTTGAATTTGCATTTTTGATCCCCAATATTTTGATTTTGAATCATTATATTTTTCTAATTTTAAAATAGTGATAGTAAGGGTCTTAGCATGAATTGAGATGTAAATTATAATGAAATAGCATTATGTGGGTAATAAAAATTCTAATTAAACTTTTTTTTCCTTTTTTAATTTCATTTATTCATGCTAGTAATGTATTATATGTTTGATTTCTTTTTCATAGTTAGTCTCAATGATAGGGTGCATTTTGTTAGTAAAATTTGTGGATATTTTCCTCTTTATCTTGACCAAATATTGCGTAAATTGATAGTTTCTACTTAATGTGTAACAAAAAGAAGTTAAATGGTGATTTTTTAGAAGACTTTTGTGTTGTTTCACGTGGGCGTATCAAAGTCCTGCTATCAAATCCGGAAGTTTGGGATTTTCTTGCAGTTTTCAAATTCAATTCAAAGTCATTGGGGTCAATTCCTTTCCCCTGGATGATTAGTCTTTTACTACTATAAGGAAACTATCTTTGTTATCTCTTCCATTTTTAGAATGTCTTTTTCTAATAGAAATTATTCTTTTTCTATATAGCAAGAAAATAGGAAAAGACGTTGGAGAAATTTTAGCGGCTCTTCCTTTTATCTTCTTTGGGTGAACAAACAACACTCTAGACTCTCTCTCTCTCTCTCTCTCTCTCTCTCTCTCTGTGGAGAGAATGATTTTACACTCTCTTTAGAGAAAATAGCTTTAGCAATTCTTTCATCTTTTGTCTGGAATTCTTCTCCATGAGCAACTAAGTTTTTATTCTAGTCTAAGATTAATTTGAAGATGTGGTTCCCAAACATCTATGAGATTGAATTGATTTTGTTATAAAACAACTAAAAGTGTGGATGCCCATTTGTTTTCCCAAAATGATTAATTCATGATTTATGGCTACATTATGTATAGAAGTTACAATCCATAAATCTATTCATGTAGTGGAGAAACCATTTCATAGGGTTCTTTATATTCTTGTAGTAATGGGTGTTTAATAGGATTGATGCACCTTTAATCTTGTAATACATATATATAGAGGTACATTGACACCTTTTGGGATAACTTTTGTATTAGTGAATATAAGACAATCATTCTCCATTTCTCTATTTCCTTCTCTAATATTTCAATTCCTATTGTAGTAGTTTATTTTATTAGTTTTATAACACGTTATCAGCACGAGTCTCTACTTTTGAGCAAAAGGTGAAAATAGAGGCTCTACCTTGAACAAAAGTGAAAGACAAGATTTTGCCCAAATTTTGCCCGTATTTCTTCAAGTGACTTCTGAGGTAAATTTCTAACTCAAAAACTTATTTTAATTTCTTATGACTAATCTTACAAAACAAGAGTTCATACCTCTTGATATTTCTGGAAAAAATTATTTATCATGGGTATTGGATGTTGAAATTCATCTTGAGGCAATAGGTCTTGGAAATACTATTGTTGAAAAAAATGAATCCTCAAACCAAGACCGTGCCAAAACTATGATTTTCCTTCATCATCATTTAGATGAAGGATTAAAAATAGAGTATCTTATTGTCAAAAATCCTCTTGTCCTTTGGCAAGATTTGAAAGAAAGATTCGACCGCCTGAAGTTGATCGTTCTTCCAAAAACCCGATAAGATTGGCTTCACTTACGGCTACAAGATTTCAAATCTGTCAACGAATATAATTTAGCCATGTTCAGAATTACTTCTCAATTATCATTATGTGGTGAAAAAGTCACTGATGAAGATATGTTAGAGAAAACATTTTCTACTTTTCATGTCTCTAACATGCTCCTGTAGCAGCAATATCGAGAAAAGGGATTTAAAAAATATTCTGAACTTATCGCATGTCTTCTCTTGACTGAACAAAATAATGAATTATTGCTGAAAAATCATGAGTCCTGACCAACTGGTGCAAGTCCATTCCCTGAAGCAAATGCGACTCAATTTCAAAATTCTGGTCGAGGTTGTGGACGTGGCAGTAGAGGTGGCCGTGGTCGTGGACATGATCGTAGTAGATTTGTGCCCCATGAAAATTATAACCATGGCAAACAACAAAATATTTCCCAAAAAAGGGAAAATAACTGTGATCAGAAAAATGGAGAAAAGAAAGTTTATGAAGAAAAATGCTACCGGTGTAGTATGGAAAGTCATTGGTCCTGTACCTGTCGTACGGCTGAGCATCTTGTTGACCTCTATCAAGCATCATTGAAAAAGAAAGACAAAGGTGTTGAGACAAATTTCATTGATCAAAAGAATGATGATGATGATGGTGATGATGCTGATATGACACATCTCGATGTAGCTAATTTTTTTGAGCATCCTGAAGATGTCAACAAATATCCCATGATTGTTTAGATATTTTATGATGTTTTATATCTTTCATGTAATTTTCTTTCTATTCAATATTTATTTTCGCATCTTCATTAATATTTATTTTTGTTTGAAATTTTCTTCCTGAAGAAGAAATGGATGCTAAATATTTGGGATTAAATAATGGTAATGATGACATTTGTCTCATTGATAGTGCTACTACGCACACCATATTGAAAAATAAAAAATATTTTTCTTATTTAAAAATGGGAGAAACAAATGTTAATACCATCAGTGGTAGTGCAAAATTGATTGAAGGCTCCGAAAGAGCCACTCTATTTCTCCCTAAAGGGATTAAAATTATCATAAATAATGCACTATTCTCTCCCAAGTATCGGAGAAACTTATTGAGTTTTAAAGATATCCGTGAAAATGGATATCATATCGAGATAACGACTGAGACAAATGGTGAATTTTTATTAATCACAAGTATCATTTCTGGGCAAAAATGCGTAATAGAAAAATTATCTTCTTTTTCTTCTGGCTTATATTATGCACAAATTAGTGCAATTGAAATTCATCACCTAGTAGACTAGAAGTCTGCTCATCCTAATGATTTTATGGTTTGGCATGATCGTCTTGGACATCCCAAATCTATAGTGATGAGACGAATAATTGAGAATTCACATGGCCACTCATTGAAAAATCAAAAAATATTAAAAGCCAATGAATTCTCTTGTGTTGCTTGTTCTCAAGAGAAATTAATTATTAGACCATTACAAGTTAAAGTTGGGACTGAATCCCCTACATTTCTAAAATGAATTCATGGTGATATATGTGGGCCTGTAGACCCACCATGTAGACCATTTCAATATTTTATGGTGCTAATTGATGCATCAACTAGATGGTCACATGTATGTTTATTATCTACTCACAACCTAGCATTTGTGAGATTGCTTGCTCAAATAATTAAATTGTGAGCACAATTTCCAGATTATCCAATAAAGAAAATTCGTCTAGATAATGCTGGTGAATATTCATCACATGCTTTTGACGATTATTGTTTGTCCATTGGAATAACTGTTGAACATCCTGTAACTTATGTTCACACACAAAATGGTCTAACCGAATCATTCATCAAACGGCTACAATTAATTGCTAGACCATTGTTGATGAGGTCTAAACTTCCTTCATCTGCTTGGGGACATGCTATATTACATACAGCAACACTAGTGAGAATTAAGTCAACAAGGTATCATACTTATTCTCCCCTACAATTGACTTTTGGTTATGAGCCCAATATTTCTCATTTACGAATATTTGGTTGTGCGGTTTATGCTTCAATTGCACCGTCCCAACGTCGTAAATTGGGCCCCCAAAGAAGATTGGGGATATATGTCAGGTATGAATCACCTTCAATTATTAAGTATATGGAACCATTGACAGGTGATTTATTTTCTACGAGATTTGCAGATTGTCATTTTGATGAATCATATTTTCCGACATTAGGGGGAGATAAAAATCAATCGAAAAAGGAAATCACTTGGAAAATATCATTGGATTTCCTTGATTCTCGTACTAAAAAATGTGAACTAGAAGTTCAAAGAATCATACATTTGTAAAAACATTACAAATCAATTACCGGATACATTTAATGACTCCAGAAGAGTTAATAAATCGCATATTCCTGCTGAAAATGTACCAATTAAAATTAATGTCCCTGAAGGACAAATTACAAGTGCTAATGAGTCTAAAGCACGCTTAAAGCGTGGGAGACCTCTTGGTTCCAAAGATAAAAATTCTTGAAAGAAAAGAGGAGTAGATGAATCAACAATTAGTGATAAAATTCAACCTCCTGAAGAGGTCGCTCCTAAAGAGCCAATTCTTGAAGAGAATGAAATTATAGAAAATTCAATAAATTTTGTCACTTCAAGAAAAGGTTGGAACCTAAAAGAAATAATTATTGATAGTACTTTTACATATAATGTAGCACTTGATATTATGGCAGAGGATGAGGATCATGAGCCTAGATCAGTTGATGAATGTCGATACAGAAATGATTGGCCAAAATGGAAAGATGCGATCTAATCTGAATTGGACTCACTAGCTAAAAAAAAAAGTTTTTGAACCTGTAGTCCAAACACCAAAAGGTGTAAAGTCAGTAGGATATAAATGGGTATTTATGAGAAAAAGAAATGAGAAAAATGAAATTGTGAGGTATAAAGCAAGACTTGTAACCCAAGGATTTTCACAAAGGTCTGGATTTGATTATGATGAAACATATTCACCTGTAGTGGATGCTATCACCTTTCGATATCTTGTGAGTTTTGCAGTACATGAAAAACTAGATATGCGTCTAATGGACGTTGTTACTGTATATATTTATATGGAAATCTTGAAAATGATATTTATATGAGAATCCCCGAAAGATTCAACATGCCTGAAGCATGCAAATCAAATCCTAAAGATATTTATTCTATTAAATTACAAAGGTCTTTGTATGGGCTCAAACAATCTGGACGTATGCCTCAATGAATGTTTAACTAAAGAAGGTTATACCAATGATCCAATATGTCCATGTGTTTTTATCAAGAAAAATGGATCAAATTTTGTGATAAATGTTGTATATATTGATGATCTAAATTTGATTGGAACTCCTGAAGAGATTCAAAATAGTGTTGAATATTTGAAGAAAGAATTTGAGATCAAAGATTTTGGAAAGACAAAATTCTATCTTGGTTTACAAATTGAGCATTTGAAAGGTGGAATTTTTTTCACCAAACTGCTTATACCCGGAAGGTATTAAAGCAATTTTATATGGATAAAAGCACATACTTTAAGTACCCCAATGGTCGTCAGATCACTAAATCCTAATAAGGATCCTTTTAGACCACGAGAGGAAGATGAAGAGACACTTGGTCCTGAAGTACCATATCTCAGTGCAATTGGTGCACTAATGTATCTTGCTAGTTGTACAAGACTTGATGTATCCTTTGCAGTGAATTTATTAGCAAGATTTAGTTCCTCACCTACAAGACGACATTGGAATGGTATTAAACATATTTTTCGCTATCTCCAAGGGACAATTGATCTTGGTTTATTTTATTCAAATAAATCCAAACCTGAATTGGTTGGTTATGCTGATGTTGGGTATTTATCTGACCCGCATAAAACAAGATCTCGAACTGGTTATCTATTTACATATGGAGATACAGCCATTTCTTGGCGATCTACAAAGCAATCATTAGCCGCCACTTCATCGAATCATGTTGAAATAATAGCAATTCATGAGGCCAGTCGAGAATGTGTTTGGTTAAGATCAATGAACCACTACATCCGAAAGAGTTGTGGGTTATCCTCCGAAAAAGAAAATACTCTAACTATATTATATGAAAATAATGTAGCTTATAAGCCAATTGAAAGGAGGATATATTAAAGGAGATAGGACGAAACACATTTCACCAAAATTCTTTTTTACTCATGATTTGCAAAAGAATGGTGAAATCGATGTGCAACAAATCTGATTAGATAATAATTTGGCAGATTTATTTACCAAGGACATTGCCAACTATAACATTTGAGAAATTGTTGAAGAATATTAGAATGCGATGATTAAAGGATCTCAAATGATATTTGCATCAGGGGGAGAAAACAATACACGAGAATAGTGTACTCTTTTTCCTTCACTAGGGTTTTTGTCCCAATGGATTTTTCCCTAGTAAGGTTTTAACGTGGCATATTCTTTATGTAATGGACATTCAAGGGAGAGTGTTGTGAAACAACTAAAAGTGTGGATGCCCATTTGTATTCCCAAGAGGATTAATTCATGATTTATGGCTACATTATGTATAGAAGTTACAATCCATAAATCTATTCATGTAGTGGAGAAACCGTTTCATAGGGTTCTTCATATTCTTGTAGTAATAGGTGTTTAATAGGATTGATGCACCTTTAATCTTGTAGTACCTATATATAGTGGTACATTGACACCTTTTGGGATAACTTTTGTATTAGTTGGAATATAAGACAATCATTCTCCATTTCTCTATTTCCTTCTCTAATATTTCAATTCCTATTATAGTAGTTTATTTTATTAGTTTTATAACAGATTTTTATTTGTTCTTTTAATTCATTGATTCATACATTTTCTGATTTAATTGCTTATGATTTTTTTGTTATTTGAATGTTAAAAACCCAATATTCGAATTAACCCAACAATCTACTACCATATTAACCAATTAAATCCATAATTGTTTGATTGGTTGATACTAATAGTTAAAAGCATGATTGGTGATAGGTTTTATATTAGAGAAACATATGATCTAATTTAAATAAACTCTCGTAGCATATGGAAAATTAAACCCTACGATTGTACTTAGAGTTATATCCTGGTTAGGGAAATAGGCAATAGTCATAACTTGACTATCAATAAAGTAAGGAAAAGTTGGCTGTTAGAATTTGTTGATGGCTATAACCAATCTATTAATGAGTGATTGAACTACTATTGCATCAATGATCAACTATGTGGACCATATTTGAAAAGTTGCATCTTTGGCTAGAGTCACAACTATCATTGATTTAATTCCTGTTTATTTCTGTGGATTGTTTTTTTAATTAGTTGATTAGTTCTTTTTGAATTTTCTAGAAATCCCACCATAATTATCTCTTGAAAAGAAGCAAATTCCTTCCCAATCCCTATGGAGACGACTCTATATATACTTTTTATAAATTAATTTGAACTTTTTTTAGCATTTTAATAGGTTATCAATTGAATTTGAAATGAAAGCATTTCATACACATTATATGAACCATTAATATCAAAATAAGTGTTTTAACGCTATAATATTGGAACGTTAGTTTTCAATTGGTAGGAAAGACAACAAAAAATAGTTTTTTTTAAAAAAATTCTAAAATTACTTCACATTGATACTTACGTTCAATAATTTTTATAAATATAATGGCTAACAACAAGAATTTGAAACTTATCCACAAGACATGCAACAATTATTGTAGTAGTAACTATAATAAACTTAAATTATTTTTACGAATATGCTTTTTTGATGTAGAAATTATTGTCTAGAGAGCTACTTGGGCCATTAGAATTCTCCTTTTCTTCTACTACTTTATATTTTATTTAGTATTGGTATATTATTAGCCAATTATACTTTTTCTAATAAAGATATGCTATTTTGGCTATGATCATGTTGCAACAATATAAAGTGTTTTAATTAATATTGAAAAACAATAACATAGATACATTATACTGAATTTGAGACTAACTATGCAAAAGAAAAGAAACATATGATATATTTGTTAATTGTGATCCCGATTTTTGATAATTACAAAACAATTGAAGAAAATTGGTCTAATGTTTTCTAGTGAGATTCTTGACAGAACAGGACATCGAGGCAGAAAACCTGTTGGAGAAACTGTTGACTGTCGGACGGACGATACCTTGTATCGGACGTCCGATAAAACTCGAAACTTGCCTATCGGACGCTAGCATCGGACGAGCAACAGAGTGTCGGACGTCCGATAGCTCCAACGGCTAGTTGACCTTTCAGCTTCTACTATCCGTTGACCTCGTTTTCTAGGCACTTTTTGGTCTCCTATAAATACAAGCTCTGTCCAAATATCAAACAACAAACTGAACACTTGGATAACAAGTTCTTAAGAGTGATTTTAGCTAGAAAATACTCATTTTGAGTAAGAATTGTTAGTCTTGTAGTGTGAGTTCATTGAGAAGCTTTTCAATTGTGAGTGAATTCATCAATTGTGTAGCTGTGTGAGGGTTTTCAGTAAAGAGTGTAAAACTTCCTAGCTTGACTAAGTGGAACTTGGGGCAAAGGAGGAAGTGATCCTTCTATTGTACACAAGTGTGATCGAATTTCATCAAATTGAAGAAGCCTGTTTTGAGGAATTCTCTTTAAGCTCAAGTGGAGTCTTGAAGAAGTTTGGTTTGCTTTCCATCATTACTCTTTTTAGCTTGCGTATTATATTCATTGTTTGAAATCTCATACATATTTATCGATCTCGACTTGTCTATTTGTTTGATAAATCATTTGTTAAAGAGCTTGTGATTAAAATTTGAAAAAAGATGTAATACTTGGCTGATTATTAGTCAACCTAATTCACCCCCCCTCTTAGGTTGTATTTGGGCCTTACAATTGGTATCAGAGCTTGGTCTCTAGAATCAAGCTTAACCGCTTAGAGTAAAGATGACAACCAACAATGCCATGTTCTGTGAAGGTCAATCAATTACTAGACCACCAATGTTTAATGGATCAAACTATGTAAGCTGGAAAGAACGTATGATTATTTTCTTGCAATCTATTGACATTGATTTATGGTTTATTGTTAGTGAAGGTCCTTACACTGCCATTATAAATGATCCCATCACTCATGTTCCTAGACTAAAAACTAGAGATGAGTTGAATCGAGAGGATAGGGCTAATCTCACATCAAATGCAAAAGCCATGAATGTTCTTTATAGTGCACTAGATTCGAATGAATCCATTAGAGTAAAAGGGTGTAAATCTGCCAAAGAAATTTGGGATAAACTAAGAGAAATTCATGAAGGTAGTGAGGATGTAAGAGAGCAAAAGAAATCCATTCTTGTTACTAAATATGAATCATTCAAAATGGAACCTCATGAAAACATTGATAAGATGTACTGTAGATTCAATGACCTTATTAAAGACCTAGAGGTTTTGGAAAAGGAATACATTCTTGGTGAAAAGAATAGGAAAATTTTGAATGCTCTACCTAAAGAATGGGAGAACAAAGTGACTGCAATTGAGGAAGCCAAGGACTTGAACTCTATGTCTATTGAGTCTCTCATTAATTCTCTAACATCTTATGAATTAAAGCTCAAAAGCAAAGTACAAGATGAAGAGGAAGCAAGAGCTAAAAGAAGCATTGCTCTAAAGGCTGCTCAAGATGAGGATGACTTGGCTTCACAAGATGAAGAAGATGGTGATTGTGATGATAGTGATCTTGCACTCATCACAAAAGCTTCAAAAGAATACTCAACAAGAGAAGATTCAGAAAAGGAGGACCAAGCAATCAAAACAACAATCAACTCAATACAAAATACAAAGCAAGATATGATGCAAACAAGAAGCAAGGAGACAAGTGCTTCGAGTGTGGGCAGCTCGGGCATTATGCGGTGGACTGTCCAATGAAGAAGAAGAAAGATATGAAGAATGAAAGAAAACCAAAGTTTAACAACTTTCAAATTACTTGGAACGAATGCAACTCGGAAGAGAGATTGAAGAAGAAGAGGAATCAGCTCAAATTGCCTTTATGGCAATTGGTGACAATGAGGTAACTTCTCATCCACAATACGATAGTGATGATGATGATGATGATTTAGAGTCATTTGTTGCAAAACTGCATGAAAGCTTAAAAGAGTCTTATTCTAGAAACAAAGAACTAAAACAAAAAATTACTTTTCTTTTACAAGATAATGCAAACTTGTTTCAAGATAACAAGAAGTTAAAATATGACAATGATTGCTTAGTAAAAACTGAAATGGAATTGCAATATGAACTTGATAGAAAAACAAGCCTTTGTGAAATGCTCAAAGAAAGACAAAATGACTTGAAAAAGAGAATGGATAATCTTGACGTGATGCTTCAAAACAAGAAACAAAATAGTTTCACAAGAAAGGTGTTTAACCCTTATGAAAGAAAAATTATGTTTAATGCAAATGAATTTACAATCCATAGAAAAAGTGGAGTTAGATTCATTAAATCAGTTCATGTAAACGACTCTACCATTATGTGTGATTTTTGCTGCCAAGTAGGTCACTTGAAGCATGATTGCTATGTGAAAAGAAACATGAGAAAAGGAATGAGATGTATGTGGTTAGTCAAACATTGACTCTAACCATCAAGGACCCAAAAAATTAAAAGGGTACCAAACTTTCTATTTCTTGTAGGTAAAAATTGAAAAGGATATGAAGAAATCAAAATGGTTCATTGATAGTGGATGCTCAAGGCACATGACCGGCGATTCTTCACAATTCATCAAGCTCAAATCAAAGTCAAGTGGAAAAGTGACTTTTGGAGACGACATGAAAGCTAAAACAATTGGAGTAGGTGATGTGGGTAAGAATGGTGAAACATTTGTGCATAATGTTCTTTTAGTAGATAATCTAAGTTATAATTTGCTTAGTGTTAGTCAACTTTGTGATAAAGATCTATTTGTTTTATTCAAAAAGCATGAATGTTTGGTTCTTGACTTGAAATTTAATATTGTTTTCAAAGGAAGTAGATATAATGACATCTATGTTGTGATTCTTGAGAAAATTGACTCTTCTAGTTTTAAATGCCTTAAAATCTCAAATGAAGATCCTTGGTTGTGGCATAGAAGACTTTGTCATTTTAACATGGATGTGATAAATGAAATTTCAAAAAGGGAACTTGTTAGAGGACTTCCTAAGATTAAGTTTGAAAAGGATAAGATTTGTGATGCATGTCAATTTGGGAAACAAACCAAAACATCTTTTAAACCTAAGAAAAACATTTCTACATCTAAGCCATTGGAACTCTTACATCTTGATCTATTTGGTCCTACACCTATTGCTAGTCTAGGTGGTAGAAGATTTTGTTTCGTTATTGTTGATGATTACTCTAGATATACATGGACTATTTTTCTTACTCATAAAGATGATGCCTTTAAAAGTTTTGTCTCTCTCTTTGCAAAAGTGCAAAACTTACTTGGATTGCATATTATCAAAGTTAGAAGTGATAATGGTTCGGAAATTTAAATATTGTGGATTTCCAGAATTTTGTGATCATAATGGAATAACTCATGAATTTTCAATTGTAAAAACTCCTCAACAAAATGGTGTTGTTGAAAGAAAAAATAGAACACTTGTAGAAGCCGCAAGAACCATGTTAAGTGAAAATGATTTACCAAAATATTTTTGGGCGGAAGCCGTAAATACAGCTTGCTATGTAATGAATAGAGTATTACTAAGACCATTTTTGAACAAAACTTCATATGAGTTGATGTTTGATAAAAAGCCAATTGTTGGCTATTTTAAAGTTTTTGGATGCAAATGTTTTATCTTAAATATCAAAGAACACCTTGGAAAGTTTGATAAGAAAACCGATGAAGGTATTTTCTTGGGATATTGTGAAAATAAAAGAGGATATAGAGTTTATAATAGAAGAACTCTTGTGATTGAAGAAGCTATACATGTTTCATTTGATGAATCTAATGGCAACTCTTCAAATAGCACTTGTGTAGATGATGATGTAGGTATTCAAAAGAATCTTGAGAAGCTCACACTTCAAGAAGAAAACAATTGTGATGTGGAAGAAAATTCAAAAGATGGTGATTCTCAAGAAATTCGAAGGCTAGATGAAGAAGACAAGAATGATGAATCACTAAAGGATTTTCCTAAAGCATGGAAGTTCATTCAAAATCATCCAAAGGATTTGATCATTGGTGATCCATCCGAGAGGGTAAGAACTCGTTCTTCATCAAAGCCATTATTTGATAATTTCGCACTTGTATCTCATATTGAGCCTAAAAACATCAATGATGCCTTAAAAGATGATTATTGGATTATGGCCATGCAAGAGGAGTTAAATCAATTTGAAAGAAATAATGTTTGGACTTTAATTGAAAGACCTCAAAATTATCCTATCATTGGCACTAAATGGGTGTTTAGAAATAAATTAAATGACAAAGGTGAAATTGTAAGAAACAAGGCTAGATTAGTGGCTAAAGGGTATGCTCAAGAAGAAGGTATTGATTATGATGAAACGTTTGCTCCCGTTGCTAGATTAGAGTCTATTAGGATGTTTCTTGCATTTGCATGTTTCAAGGGTTTTAAGTTGTATCAAATGGATGTTAAAAGTGCTTTTCTAAATGGTTTCATTGATCAAGAAGTGTATGTGGATCAACCACCAGGTTTTGAAAATGAAAAGTTTCCTAATCATGTATTTAAACTTTCAAAAGCATTATATGGCCTAAAACAAGCCCCTAGGGCTTGGTATGAACGTTTAAGTGGGTTCTTAATTGAAAATGGTTTTAAAAGAGGCATAGTAGACACAACTCTTTTTACAAAACAAAAATCAAATGATCTTCTTATTGTACAAATTTATGTTGATGATATTATATTTGGTGCTACTAATGAGGACTTGTGCAAGGATTTTTCCACCATTATGCAAAATGAGTTTGAGATGAGCCTAATGGGAGAATTGAACTTTTTTCTCGGACTCCAAGTCCTTCAAACACGTGAAGGAACCTTCATCAACCAAATAAAATACACCAAAGAACTTCTCAAAAGGTTTGGCATGGAAGATTCAAAGCAAGTGGGAACACCAATGTGCATGTCCACCAAGCTTGAAAAGGACGAAGAAGGTACAAATGTAGATGAGAAAAAGTATAGAGGTATGATCGGAAGCCTTCTTTATTTAACTGCAAGTAGACCGGATATTATGTTTGCCGTATGCCTATGTGCTCGCTTTCAATCTTGCCCAGAAGAATCTCATTTGAATGCCGTTAAAAGAATTTTTCGTTATTTAAAAGGAACCATGAATTTTGGTCTTTGGTATTCTAAATGTAATGAATTTACCTTGTGTGGTTATACGGATGCTGATTTTGGCGGGTGTAGAATTGATAGAAAGAGTACTAGTGGATCTTGTCATTTTCTTGGAAAGTGTTTAGTCCCTTGGTTTAGTAAGAAACAAAATGCTATTTCCTTGTCAACAACCGAAGCGGAATATGTTGCTGCTAATGCATGTTGTGCACAATTAATTTGGATGAAACACACCTTGAATGATTTTGGTTTGACATATGATAATATGCCCATTTTTTGTGATAATACTAGTGCAATCAATTTGACAAAAAATCCTATTCAACATTCTAGAACAAAGCATATAGACATTAAGCATCATTTCATTCGTGATCTTGTTCAAAAAGGTGAAATTTGTGTAAACTATGTCTGCTCGAATGATCAAATTGCTGATATTTTCACAAAAGCACTACCCTTAGAACAATTTAGACATCTTCGTTCGAAGTTGGGAATTTTAGAAAAGGAGTCTTAAGCTTTTCTGGTGAAAACTTATCGGACGTCCGATCCTGATGAACGGACGTCCGACAGTGTTCTTGGTCATTTTCCAGAAAATGCTATCGGACGCATTGGTCGGACGCTTCAAATCGTTCGGACGTCCGACACATGAACAGTCGCACTGAATCAGGTCATTTCACTTCACTTCCATCAGTCAACCACATTTAATTCGGACGCATCTTCCCAACCACCTCAATTCAAAACTCCAAATTCCCAGCCAAACCTTCACCATTTCTCAAAATTGAAAGTTCAGACTTCACCTCTCACCTATTGCGGTCCAATCTTCATCAATTATCAGCACTATAAATCACTCCTCTTCTCATTCCCAAATCACACCAGAAACCCTAAGTTCTCCTTTCTCCTCTTTCTAGCTCGAAAAATTGATATATCTTCACCTAATTTAAAAGTGTGTAGCTCTGCATTACACGTAAACATCTCCTCATCACTCAAATCACACAACACAAGCAAGATGGTACGCACTCGTGGAGCTCTGTCATCTACCGGACGCAAGAAGATGCCAAGAGATGAAGATACTTCCTCCCCACAGGGCAAACGCACCTCCAAAAGAACAAGACGTGGCTCTGCTACAAAACAACCACCTCGTACTACTCCTTCTGATTCTCAGGTTATAATAGAACCTGCTCCTTTACCTAAATTCATAGATTCTGATGCTGAGTCTAAGTTTGCCTTATTCTCTCAAAAAGGTTTCATTATTCAGCGATCCATTATTCCTTCTGAGTTTAAGAAAATCGATCTAGAGTCTGTCCTTAAGTTGTTTGAATTTCAGAAATGGTCTCACATCATTGTTATGCCTAATATCTATTACCCTGACATGATGTATCAGTTCTTTGCTAATCTTAGGAAGGGTAATTCCCGTGATGAGCTTAAATCCCGTGTCAATGGTATTGATTTGGTTTTTGATTCTGATGTTGTGAATGAAATTTTAAAAACCACCATTGAGTTTGGGTGCAAAAGTAAGATTGCAAACTTCTTTTCCTATGAGGAAACTCCAACAAGTTTGAATCATTTCAATGCTGAAAAACTAATGGCTTATTTTCAATCCCCTTTTCAAACCCCTGTTGATGCCAAGTTGGAAGATTTAAGTCCTAAAAATCTGATCATCTTTTCAATTATCTCAAATTTGCTTGTTCCAACTGATGGTCATCGGACAGATGCAAACAAAATGGAGTTATATCTGTTTTATTGCTTTGTTGAAAGAATCCGAATAGATTTTGGCTTTGTCATGTGTAAGTTTCTGATGAAACTCTCCACTGATACAAGAAGAAAACTCTCTTATGGAAAGTTTTTAACTCCTATCTTTGAACATTTCAAAGTTCCTATTAGTGGTGTATGTCCTAAGGACTTAACCACCTCTGTGTTTTCAAAACAGTATTTTGAAAGAAAGAATTTAAAATTCTTTGATGGTAATTGCTGCACCAAGGAAGCTGTCTCTGAATCTCGTTCAAAGAAAGGACATGATGCTCCTCTCTCTCCTAGTATTGCTAGAACTCTTAGATTTACTCCAGGTCCATCAATTCATCCTAGGAAGTCAGCCTCTAGGATTTCCTCTCAATCTGATGTCTTGGATTTGTTGAACGAGCTCAAAAGTCATGTTCTTCTACTCGAACATGGTCTTATGTTAACCATGACATCGACCAAAATCGACTTTCTTGACAAAGAAACCTGTTATTTCCTCCTCCCGAGGATGAAAACATCTCCCAAGCCAAAGAGCCACGAACTGATCCTTCATTGGATGACCAAGAGATGACTGAGTCACAAAATCCACAGCGTGATCCCTCATCATCTACCAAGGGGAAAGAACCAGTGGTTGTGGAAGATGAAGAAAACGAAGATGATGGAGAAGAAACTGCAGAAGAAGATGACTCAACATATCGGCTTGTCAGAAGGCGACCTGGAACTCGATCAACATTCACCCTTTAAGCACTCTAGGATGCACTTACACTTCACATTAGAATGCACAAGTCTTTTTTGTTCCCTTTGCTGGTGTGAAAGTGTATCAATCTATTTTACTGCTTTCATCTAAGACTTTTGTAGAACCAGTACTTCAGTACTCTTGTTGACATCATTTTCAGTTAATGATGATGGCCTTAAATGATTTTGGATTATGTTGCTGGGTGATGTTATCTGATGTAATGAAATCTGATGTTATCTGATTTTGGAAATTTCACTGCTTGTTTACATTACTACATTATGCTGATTCTGCTACATATCTGGCATTCAAGTTTTCATTGCTTCGCATATTTTGTGATGACAAAAAGGGGGAGAATAAAAAGAATAATAAGATGAGTTATTCGAGTAAGGGGGAGTAGATAGTTATTCAAGTAAGGGGGAGTTTTTTAAACTCAATATTGGTTAAACTACATATTACATTCAATTGTTTTGTCATCATCAAAAAGGGGGAGAATGTTAATTGTGATCCCGATTTTTGATAATTACAAAACAATTGAAGAAAATTGGTCTAATGTTTTCTAGTGAGATTCTTGAGGACATCGAGGCGAAAACCTGTTGAGAAATTGATCGCCGGACGGACGATACCTTGTATCGGACGTCCGATAAAAAAACTTGCCTATCGGACTAGCATCGGACGAGCAGAGTGTCGGACGTCCGATAGCTCCAACGGCTAGTTGACCTTTCAGCTTCTACTATCCGTTGACCTCGTTTTCTAGGCACTTTTTGGTCTCCTATAAATACAAGCTCTGTCCAAATATCAAACAACAAACTGAACACTTGGATAACAAGTTCTTAAGAGTGATTTTAGCTAGAAAATACTCATTTTGAGTAAGAATTGTTAGTCTTGTAGTGTGAGTTCATTGAGAAGCTTTTCAATTGTGAGTGAATTCATCAATTGTGTAGCTGTGTGAGGGTTTTCAGTAAAGAGTGTAAAACTTCCTAGCTTGACTAAGTGGAACTTGGGGCAAGGAGAAAGTGATCCTTCTATTGTACACAAGTGTGATCGAATTTCATCAAATTGAAGAAGCCTGTTTTGAGGAATTCTCTTTAAGCTCAAGTGGAGTCTTGAAGAAGTTTGGTTTGCTTTCCATCATTACTCTTTTTAGCTTGCGTATTATATTCATTGTTTGAAATCTCATACATATTTATCGTTCTCGACTTGTCTATTTGTTTGATAAATCATTTGTTAAAGAGCTTGTGATTAAAATTTGAAAAAGATGTAATACTTGGCTGATTATTAGTCAACCTAATTCACCCCCCCTCTTAGGTTGTATTTGGGCCTTACAATATTATTAGCACGAGTAAATGAAATAAAAATAAAACGAAAGAAGAAAAAGAATTTCATTCTAGTTTGTATCTCAATTCATGCTAATACTCTTAATATCACTATCTAAAAATTAAAAAAAATAATTCAAAATCAAAACATTGGAGATCCATGTGAAATCAAAGTTGTTGACTAACCACAATTTGATATTGACTACTAGTCATTGTTCCATTTCCGTTAGTCATCCCATATCTGCCTAAAATCACAAACTTTGGTGACAAAATTTATTTTGATCAAAATATTGATGGATCAATTTGACATGTAGGCCAAATATTTAGGACCAAAACTACAATTTTTCTTAATTTATTTAACTAGTTAATACCTTCACTACATGCCGGTGATGCAAATTTTTCTAAGAAACTCAACAAGCATTATTTGTCCCTGAGATTGATTGACACTACATTACAATTAGAGGGACAAAACCCAGGCCCAAAAGTTAGAATTTGTCAGGAATTAGTTCCTGAAATCTTGATATTTGAAGGAAATCAGCCTAGAATTATGGAAAGAGTGAGCCGGGTGAATGTTGGAGCAAAAATGGGAAGTTGGATGGGAAGAGAGAGAGAGAGAGATTGTAAGAATTGAGAAAAAGGAATATTCTTATTCATTTAGGTTGATTATCGCATCACTCTTGCTGTGTTTAACCGTATTCCAGCTCCTTAGCTTTACTAATATAGTCTAATAGGTTGAAAATTAACTAGCATTGTCAGTTACTAATTCTTAGCTAATTACATCAGAAATGAATTATTCTACTAAATTGTTCTAAATGCCAGACTATTTTCCAATTTTGCAATTAAGTCCTTGCTCCTGACAAATCCATCCCTGGATAAAGAATAGCCTTGTCCTCAAGGCTGGAAGTAAGGAAATTGCTTTGCAATAAAAGACTAACTTCTCCTCACTCAGCTGATGCTATTTTATCAAATATTGGATGACTGGCTATTGGTTTCTCATGATTACTTTTCTCTTGAGAATAGCAGCAGGCTCTGAGAGACATTGATCATCAAAGTCTAGCTCAAGTAGTGTAGGTGTTTAGTAGTTGCAGGTCCTAATTTTTTCTTCAAAAGAGATACATGGAAGACTGGAGGAATTTTTGCTCCAGTAGGTAGTTTCAGCTTGTAAGCCATGGCACCAATTTTTTCTTCAATCTAAAAAGGACCAAAATATTTTGTAGCCAGCTTTAAATTTTTCTTCAATGCCTCTGTCTGTTGCCCATATGGTTGTAGCTTTAAAAAAACCCATTCTCCCACTGAAAATTGCCTTTCATTCCTATGTTTGTCAGCCAAGACTTTCATTCTGTTTTGAGCTTTTGCTAGGAGCTCTTTCATGGTTTCCAACATATAAATTTTGTCTTGAACTAATGTACTAGTAGCTGGTATAATTGTATCAAAATGAGGGCCCATAGGTAAAAGTATAGGTTTATAACCATAAAGAGCTTCAAAGGAAGAACAATTCACACTAGTATGGAAAGATGAATTGTATCACCATCCAACTAGGCTCAACCACTTGCCCCACCGTGTACAAATTTATCCAGTCATACACCTTAAGAATGTTTCCAAACAAAGATTTAATCTTTCACTCTGTCCAATCGTTTGAGGATGGTATGCAGAACTGTAGTGTAATTCTATACCAATGATTCTAAACAATCCTAGCCAAAATTTACTAGTAAAAACCTTGTCTCTGTCTGTAATAATGGATTCTGGTAACCCATGTAATTTGTAAATATAGTCAATGAAAACTTGAGTTACTTGCAATGATGAGAAAGGATGTGTTAGAGGAATAAAATGTCCAAATTTCATTAGTTTGTCCACCACTACTAGTATTGTATCAAATCCACCTGACATAGGCAAATTTTTCACAAAATCCATAGCAATATGCGACCAAGCCTGAGAAGGGATAGGTAGCAGTTGAAGCAGGAGATCCTAGTATTGTTTCAAATCCACCCACATAGGCAAATTTTTGTAGTCTATCTATAAAAGGAGATCCTATGAAAAATGTAACCGATTCTTTCCTTTCTTTGGGCCACCGGCCATTTGTCGGGAGTTTCAGATTTTTTAATACCGATATTTTATCAACAAATCTAATAAATCTTTCCACATAGTGGTGATGAAACGTATAACTTGTACAAATCTTTCCATTTTCTAAGTCGATCCGATCCATTCGTTCGTAGAGCTATTTATTCGATCACAGACATTTCTAGAACACCTCTAACAGAGGGACAAATAGTCAATTTTGAAAGAACTTATTGTCAACCTCTTTCAGATATGAATCTACCTGATTCAGAGGGGAAGAACTTGCATCAGTATCGCTTTTATTTTCCTGACAAACATCATATTGTTGGATGAATTGAACAATTTCCTGCTTCATTCCAGGCCAGTAGAATATGTGTTTGATTCTTTGTAGACAAACTCTCTGTCTTGAGTGACCTCTCACAGCTGATTCATGCAAGGCTTGCATTATTCTTTTCTTGCCATCATCAACATTGCCAACATACAGTCTTTCTTTGTATTTGATAATACCTTTTTCTAGCAGGTATTCACCATTTTGATGATTGGCGATAAGTGTCAACTGACTAAATCCTCACTGTTTGGATCATCACTGTTTGGATCATCTTCATAACTCGCTTGTAACTCTTCTAGCCAAACTGGTTTGACAGTTGAGATAGACATGAATGATTGAGTAGGCTCTTGATCTTCACATTTTAATGGTTCTCTTCTTGACAAAACAACAGCATCGTGTTCTCTGATCCTCTCTTGTATTGTATTTCATAATCTAACCCCAAGAGTTTAGTCAACCACTTGTATTGAAGGTTGGGAGTTAATCTCTGCTCCAGAATGTACTCTAAGGATTGATGTTCAGTTCGTATAGTGAAACGACGCCCTACTAGATAATGTCTCCATTTAGTTATAGCCAATATCGGAGCCATCAACTCTTCTTCATAAATAGAAAGGCCTATGTTTTTAGTAGAAAATCTCTACTAATGAAGGCTATAGGATGATCTTCCTATTGTAATACTGCCTGCATACCATACCCACAAGCATTAGTCTCAATGACTAAACGTATATTAAAATCTGGCAATCTTGGAACTGGGGCCATACTAATGGCCTTCTTTAGTTGCTCAAAAGATCTTTGTGCTTCCTTCTCCCAAGCAAATGCATCCTTTTTTAAGAGTGAAGTGAAAGGCTTACAAATAGCTCCATAACCTTGAATGAAATGTCTGTAGTATCCTGTTAAGCCAAGAAAGCTTCTCAATTCTTTGACATTCTTAAGGATAGGCCATGATAAAATGCTCTCAACCTTGCTGCAATCCATGCTGACTCCTTGCTCGAAATTAGATGACCCAAGTACTCCACTTTAGTTTGTGCAAATGAACACTTAGTCATCTTGGCAAACAAGCTATTTTCTTTAAGAACAGTCAATATTTGCTTCAAATGGTTAATGTGAGCTTCCACGTTAGGACTATAGATTAGAATGTCATTGAAAAACACCAACACAAACTTCCTCAGAAATTTGAAGTGTCCATGATGTGTTTGGAATGCAGTCTTGTGTGCATCTTCCGACTTGACTTAAATCTAGTGATAACCAGATCTGAGATCAATCTTGGTAAAGAATTTGGATCTATGCAGCTCATCAAGCAATTTATCAATGTTGAGAATTAGGTACCTATCTTTAATGGTGAGATCATTCAAATGTCTGTAATCCACATAAAAACGCCATGTATTCTCCTTCTTTTTAACCAACAATACTGGGGAAGCATACGGACTACTACTGTGTTGAATGATTCCTAACTGAAGCATCTTAGCAACTTGCCTTTCAGTTTCTGCCTTTTGTAAGTGGCGATGGTGATAAGGTTTCATTTTGAAAGGTTAGGATCTGAGGTTCAAGGGTATCTAGTGGTCTAGATCTCTATTAGGTGGTAGTAGGGGTGTGCAAAAAATCCGAATACCGAATTACCGACCGAATTCGAATCAAAAATGAAAAATTGAATTCGGTAAATCGGTAAAACGGTCGGTAATCGGAGTATCCGAATTTTAAATATTCAAAACAGGATCAAATTTGGTTTAGGATATAACAATTTCGGTTTAACTGAATTCGAATTGGTAATTCGAATACGGGTATGGTTTCGGATCCATATTCGTATTGGAATTCAGATTACTGAATTAAGTTATATTTATAATTTATATACACATAATACATATAAAATATATAAGTAAAAAAGATAAAGAAATCAGAATTCAGACATGTCTTTACTCTTTAGTCTTTCTTTTCCTAATTTCTATATGAACGAAACCCTAAATCCCTAATTTGAATTAGCCTCTCGCCCTCTCTCTTTCAGTCTTTCTCCCATTTTACCTCCACCACCACGCCATCGTGCCATCGCCACTCGCTGTCTCGCCCATCAATTCCTTCTCCTTTTCTGCCTTTGGGCCTGGCAAACCCTAACTCAAATTAGCCTCTCGCCCTCTCTCTTTCTCCCATTTTATCTCCACCACCACACCGTTGCGCCGTCGCCACTCATCGTCTCGCCCATCAATTCCTCCTCCCTTTCTACCTTTGGGCCTGCTGCTACCGCTGACTGCCATTCACAGAGTAGTTCGCACTTCGCAGCTTCACAGTTCAGCAGCTTCCATGACGATTTCTCACCGGCTGCAGTTCACCAGCTTTCAGAGAAGGAAGCCCATTAATGGAGGCATAATAACTCTCCGGTGTGATTGATTTACTCTATAGGTTTCTTCATGATCCAGGTTATCTTTCTTTTCCTCCCTTTTAAATGACTTTAGGGTTTGAATTGGGGGGAGAGTTCAGAATTTGCAATTCATGATTCATGCTTTTTTTTTCAATTTAATGGATAAGAGGAATGAAATTATCTTTTTTTTTATGCTTAATTTTTTGGTTCAAGAGTAGAAAAGTGACTATCTTGATGCTTATTTATTTCTTTATCATTTCTTTCATTCTTCAGTTTGCTCAGGCCTAGTTTGCCTGGTTAATTTGCTATGAATATTGCTATGTATGATTGTATGTCGTGTATTTGTGGATGAACTTTTTGGAATAAATGATAGTGTTTATCCTATATTTTGAAGCCATTGATATATCACATATGGCACTAGAGCATATATATGATAGGATAGTTATACTTAGAAGTTGTTCTTGAATGTACCAATGCCACTCGAAATTGACCTTCTTATATTGGGGGAAAAATGAAAATTAACTAAGTCCTAAATCTGCTCCAATTGATTATTTATCCTAAAACTAATTTTGCCCCAATTTTAGTAGTGTTTCATTTGGATGTTTTAATTTGTAAATGCAATCCAGTAGTGTTGTACTAAACTTGTTTATTCATTTATTAAAGATTCTTGAGTATGTCTTCGGAAAATAACCCCAGTTTAGAGGAGAATGAGAATGAAGGCTCCTCTGGTTACCCTCCTCCATCACTTCCTAGTTCAGATAGCTATCACAATTCTACATCAACCAAAAAGAGAGGGAACTATAAGAAGAGATCCCGAGTTTGGGATCACTCTGATGAGGAGAGAATAGATGGAATTTGGTATGTTGTATGCAAATAATGTGAGAAAAAGATTCCCGCTGATTCTAGGATGCATGGTACAAGTCCTCTTGGCACTCATTTATCTAAATGTCCTTTGAATCCTAATAATAAACAATCTGGTCAAGCTACTTTATGTTTAGGGGAAACTGAAACTGTTAGGGGAAAGATTAAATCAGCTCTTATAAATTGAAAATTTGACCCTGAGACTATTAGGAAAAGCATAGCATATATGTTAATTGTTGATGAACTTCCTTTTAAACTTGTAGAGGGAAAAGGTTTCCAACATGTTATGCGTACAACTTGTCTTTCATTCAAAATACCTTTTAGATGGACAATAACAAGGGACTGCTACTAGTTGTATTTGGATGAAAAGCTGCTTAGGAATAATTGTAGCAGAATATGTCTGGCCATGACTCATGGACTTCCATACAATGAATTAATTACATGTGCCATAGTGCCCACTTCATTGATAATGAGTGGAGGTTGAACAAAATGATCTTAAACTTCTGCCCAATTAATAGTCATAAAAGAACTGAAATTGGAAAGTCTATTGAAAAGTGCTTGCTAGAGTGGGGAATTGATGACATATTTACTGTTACGGTTGATAATGCTAACTCTAATGATACAGCAATTCAATACTTGAGAGGTAAATTACAAAATTGGGGAAAAGCTGTTTTGGGAGGGAAATGGACTCATGTGAGATGTGTCACTGATGGCTTGAAAAAACTTGGGGATTCAGTAGATTACATTCGAGTTGTAAGGTATGTTAGGCAATCACTATTCAGATTGAAAAAATCCAGGGATTGTGCAGAAATAGAAAAAATTGAATGTAAAAAATTGTTGAGTTTGGATGTATCTGCTAGGTGGAACTCAACTTACATGATGCTGGACACAGTTCAAAGGTTTGAAAGAGCATTTGAGAGATTCGAGGAGCAGGACCCTTATATGAGCCAAGAGTTGACTTGCTTGCCAACAAAATCTAATTGGGAGAAGGCTCGATTTCTTGTTCTATTTTTGGAGAATTTCTATGAGTTTACTGTTAAGGTTTCTGGAACAAAGTATATGACTTGTAACAATTTCTTCAATGATTTTAGTCACATTAATGGGTTGTTGAATGAAATGGTAAAAAGTCAAAATTCTAAGTTGAGCTCTATGGCACGGGTAATGAAGGATAAATATGACAAGTATTGGGGTAGAATTGAAACAATGAACATGCTGATTTTTATTTCATCCATTCTTGATCCTCGCACTAAATTTGAATATCTGAAATTTGTGCTGTCAAAAATGTATGGTGCATCTGATGGTGGAGTTATTGCTGTTCTTGTAAAAGATGCATTGCTTAAATTGTTTAATGAGTACAAGAGCCTCAACCATCCACAAGGAACATCTACTACCTCTTCTACTTCTACATCTAGTGCTTCTGAGAAAAATCAGACTTCACCAAGTGATGTTGATGCAGCAAGAAAGATTACTGATAGATACAAATTGGAATTCAAAAAAAGAAAAATAGAACTTGGTGAGAGGGACAACAAATCTAAATTGGACAAATATTTGAATGAGGAGTGTGAAGATGATGATGACAAATTTGATATTTTACTATGGTGGAAGGTGAATAGTCTTAGGTTTCCAATCCTTTCCAAAATGGCACGTGATGTCTTGGCTGTCCGAATTTCGACCATGGCTTCCGAATTCTTGATGTATTCAGGAGCTCATTGACTCCTAGAATTGTTCAAGCTTTAATATGTGCTCAAGATTGGCTATGATCCTTAATGGAAGAACTGAATGTGGAAGAAAGTTTAGAAGAACTCGAGGCCTTTGAATCTAGTCAACTGTCATCACTACTGTTTTCAAACTTGAGTTATTTTTTCAATTGATGTATTGCAATTTAAATTCCTTGATCACTTCATTTTTTTTTGCTTCTCTATTGCAGGTTTGCTCAAGGGAGGAACCGAGGCAACAATAATTAATGTTTGATATGTGTTTGAGTCCATATTTTGAAGTCTTGAATTCCTGCCATTGGCAATCAACCTTTGCTCAATTCTGCAATCAAACAGAGTTGTGGAATATTGACAGCTATAGTCTTTAACATAAATTTCAAATCTGGACAATTTCATGTTTCTTTTGAATCTTGAATTCAATGAATTGGATGGTGTAGACAATAATTTGTCTTTCATATTTCATATTTGGGCATTTGAAGATTTGGAGTTTAGACAATCTGGTTTGAAGCTAGGCAGTAGACATTAGACAATTTGCTAATCTGGTGTAATGGACTGTCTGATATTTTAGCTTTCATTTGACAATTGACATTTGGCTTGTTGCCTTGTTGGTGTTTGTTTGACAATTTGTCAATTGTGTATGACAATTTGCTAATTTGGTATAATTTCTTGTTTTGTGTATGACAATTTGCTAATCTGGTATAATTTCTTGTTTTGAGTTTGACATTTGAAAATTCGGAAATGAAATGCTGAACTTCTGCAAATTTGGGTATTGGAACTTGGAAGTTTGGATTTGGCACTTGACAGCTTGAAACTTGGTTTTGGTCAATGGTTTTTGTAGGTACTAAGTAGAACGTTATAACTTACAACAAATGGTCAAAATATCAAATGCCATTCTTGATTGTTTTTCACTTCTTTTGCTTACTTTTTACATGTATCCAATTATAATTTCTTGTTATGAGTTTGACATTTGGAAATTGGGAAATGAGATGCTGAACTGCTGGAAATTTGGATATTGGAAGTCTGGAAATCTGACAACTTGAAACTTGGTTTCGGTCAATTCAGGAGTTGACCGAATTCTGAATTCCATTGAAATCAAATTCGATTTCGATCGGATATAAAAAAAATTAAAATATTGAAAAAACCGAATTTATGTATCTGAATTACCGCATTCGAATTTGATGCACACCCCTAGGTGGCAGCTATTTTGGTGGCTCGAACACTTCAAGAAATTGGTTAATCACTTCAACTACTAATTTGTTTGTCAGATTGTATTTTTAATTGCTTCATTTTTGTTAGGCTGTATAGAAGAATTGCAGCACCTCTTTTTATTTTGAAGGAATCTTCTGAGATCTCTCTTCCGTAGTAAGTCCATAGTAGCTTCATTCATAACACCATGCAAAGTGGTAGCTTCTCCCTGGTGAAATATTGACACACTAAGTTGATAGAAATGAAAGGTGATAAGACTGTAGTGGTACATCCAATCCACACCTAGGATTATATCCCATTCACCCAACTCCATGATCCTGAGGTCGAAGCAAAACTTATACCTCTGTACATTCCAAAATACCTTATGACATTTAGCACTACTGGTCTTTAAACTCCCGTCTCCTACAGCAACAATGAAAGGTTTAATGTTTATGTAAGGAATGCCTAACTCAGAAACCAATCTGTGATGTATATAGCTGTCAAAGCTACCCGTGTCTACTAAAATTTTTCACACTTTTCCCTGCAACCTAACCCTCAATTAAGATAGTATTTCTTTTGAAAGAGTCTGATAGAGCATTTAATGACAATTCCAATGCTTCTCTTGGATTTCTGGTGTGTTCTTCTTGCTCTCCAATTGCATCAATGAACTCTTGTTCCTCATCTTCCTCACTCAACATGAGATTGAAGTTTTTCATCCTGCATTGATGTCCAACCCCAAACTCCTCACTGCACCTGAAGCACAGCCCATGATTTCTCCTAAATTGTATTGCTTGAGTGGAAATTTCTTGGTTTGTAAATGCTTGGAGCCAGCACGGTGATTAGAGGAAGTGCTATGTATCTTGTAATGACTATTTCCTTTTCTAGAAGGTTCAACATGTTATGCCCATCCTTCATAGATTTGTTTTGAAGCTTGAGGGCTTGAGGGCTTGTTCTTGTAAATGAGCCACTTTAGCCACTCCACACAAAGAATCTAGTTTAACCATCTTAACCATAGGCTTGATTTCTTCTTTAAGCCCACTGATAAAACTTGAGACGAAGTACTCCTCACTTAAATTGGGGTTCTTCAACAATATTAATGTTTTCAATTCTTCAAACTTTTCCAAATAACATTCAACTGTACCCACTTGTTGCAATTTATTGAATTCCTCCACAATGTCCCTATTGCAATTTTCAATAAATCTCTTTCATAATAATTCTTCAAACTCTAGCCAATTCATATCCGGTCTTTCTAGTTTCACTCCTTGGTACCAATTATCAGCTTTTCCATCCAAGAACATCTCCACAACCAACAATTTGTGTTCGTCCGCAACTCAATTAACCAAAAACTATTAGTTAAATTTCCTCAACCATTCTCTTGGATTTTCTCCATAAAACATAACTAACTCTATTTTAGGCAAATTGTAGGATAGATTTTTACCAAGAATTTCATGTGATTTCCCCTCGTGGTCAGCTTCCATGTTCAATCTCTGATGGAGTGGTGGTGTACGCAATAATGGATCTCCTTTCCCGTTCTTCCTTCCTCGTGAATTCCTTTCTCCTTGCTTATGAATATTTTCACCATTTGCACTTAGCGAGTTGAATTTCTAATCAAGGTACGTAATCAAGGATTCCATCCTCTTGTTGCTGTCTTCCATTTCCCTCTTATTTGGCGCTGGAAGTTTTGCTCATTTTTAGCTACTTCTTGAAGTCTAACTTATTGTTTCCTGATTTAGTCTTCCAAGATCTTGAATCTAGTACTTTCCACCATATCTCTTGCTGTTGTTCCAAGGAGCTGTAAAAAACAGAAAATGAGAAGAAAAGTTGCCAGGCATTACGATTCTCAAAATCTTCAGGGGATAGATCTCTATCCTTATCTTGGGTGTTGGACACAGATCTGATTAACCCGTAAAAGAAAATCTGGTTGGTTGAGAACTCCTCGGCATTTAACTTTGCTAGAGACTCCAAGAGCAGACTCAGAGCTTCCGTATCTAGGTCCCCAGTATAGGGATCAGTTTCCACCTCTCCAACCTTCCAAATATTGAGAGGAAAGAGAATGTTTTTGACAAAAAAGAAGTCCCATTTCCAATTCTTGATGGAAATGGGGAATCCATAGAAACAATCCCAGGTGCCTTTGCCATCTTTACTGCCAGTGTAGCGAGCAAAGTAGTACCAACGAGGTTGGGAGGTTTTGAGCCAATATACACTCAGAATGGAGAAAGAGAACATAGAATGTCACAAAGGCGACAAAAAATTAGGAATCCCATAATGAGCCTAATTGAATTGGGTGGACTTGGGTAATCCTAAGACCCTAGTGGACTAGAATATTAAACAAGGAAGCCAAGATGGGGAGCCTGAGCCCGGCTACGAGCTGTTCCTTATAGATAGCTATGACTATTGTTAAATCATTAATTGTGCACATAATTTGTGAATATTTCCCTTTTTATCATGCCAAAATATGGTGTTAATTGCAAGATTCTACTCATATTTGGTTTTTGATGTTGATTTTAGGAACTTGGAGTTAAAATGGAGTAAAAAGTGCATTTAAGATGAAATTTCTAGAAGGCTTTTGTCGGTATGGCGTGGGCACGCCTTATTCTGCTATGAAGGACGGATATCATCGGACTTGAACAGACCCCACAGTTGGAATCCTTGCTGATTAATGAACATGAACTCACGTTTCTTGTGGAACTAGAAGCTGATTGCTTTTTTTTAGGAACAAATTTGATTTCCTTTTCATTGGTAGGATTATTTGTTAGTTTTTTAGTCAGAAAAGGATTCTAATCCTTTTGGAGGAGGAGGAACGCAACCTCGGAATAAAAAAGGAGAAAAAAGCAGATGACCGGGGAGCTTTTCTTCTTCATTATCTATCTTTTTCTTTTCTTTTTCCCTTTTTTCAATAAACCCTAGTATTTCTATTGGCTGCGATTCCACAGTGAGGAGTGGCAGAATTTCACGTTCTAATCAAAGCTAATCGAAACTTTGGTTCAGCAATGTTGTGAGATCGAATTGATTTATTTATAAGTATTTGTATATTCTCTATTCATTCATGATTATGGTTATTTTACATGATTAAATAACTAGCCATTATTTAATTGTGTGAATAATCTATTGCCATCTAAAATGCCAAATCCGTAATTGTATGGTGGTTTCAGTACTCGTGGCGAGTGGTGTAATTTGATTGTAGTAGAAACTTTCAAATTAGGTCACGGGAATATATAGTCTAATCTAAATGAACCGACCTTGTGTGTTTGTTGGTTAGGATTGGTAGCCTTTCTAGTTAATGCTGTCAATAGACTAAATTCTAAGAGCTTGTTTAGGGATATCTAATTGGCAAGAGAAATAGTCGCAGACCTTGTTGTGATTATCGACATAGTAGGATTGGCAAGTTGTCAGAGTTTGTTGACAACCACAACCATTTATTTGTAAATAAGTGATTTTTAATATTACATCAATGGTCAGTTAATTGAACCAAAGTGGAGATTAGATCTTTGACTAGAGACATGTTTTTTGTTGATTTAATTTTTGTGTTCTTACTTTATTTTTATTTGTGTAATTTCATTAGATAAATTTCCAATCCCCCATTCTGTTTCATAGAAAATAAATCACCTAGTCCCTGAGGATATGACCTTACTTGCCACTATATTTGTATTCATATTTTTAGTGTAAGTATTTTATTTTTGGTGGTTTCAACACGCATCAAATTTTGGCGCTGTTATCAGGGACTGGTGCCTTCTTGATTTGTTTTCTTTGGATTTTTATTTTTATTTCCCTTAATCTATTGGCTAGTTTATGGCTACAAATTTTAGACTAGATTTTATTCCTGGGAAAGTTAATGAGGTAAATGTTTTTTCTATTGATCAACGTTTAGATTCTCTAACGTCTCTTGTAGAAAAGTTGGTTGTAGGAAAAGTGCAGCAAATTAAAACCTGTGAAATTTGTTATGCCTCGGGTCATTCAACTACCATGTGTCCCACACTACAAAATGGCTCGAACGCTCAAGTTTATCGTGTTGGAGGATCCTCAAACCCATCCCAACCGCGATATGATCATTAGTCAAATGTATATAATCAAGGATAGAAGAATAACCTCAACTTCAATTACCAATCCAGACCTCAAATTCAGCAATTACAACCATATTTAATTCCAGGTAAATCTCTTGAAGAAATTGTTGAATCACTGTCCATTAACATACATCAATTTCAACAAGAGACAAGAACAAGCATTCATAATTTTGAGAATCAAATGTGTCTATTGACATCTGTTGTGAACCAATTGGCATCTCAAATTTCTGAAATAATGCACTCAGAGACCATTGTCAATTGCAAATCAGATATGAGTGCAATTACCTTGAGAAGTGGTGAAAAATTACAAGAGATTCAAAGGAAAGAATCTAATTGTGGGGTTGAAGAGGTAGCTGAGAAAGAAACAATTGGACCTCAACCTTTAGCCTCTCCGGTGAAAAAATCCAATGAACAAATCCCAACTGTGGTGACATCTCCTTCGTTCCTAATTCCTAACTCTCATTCTATATTTTCTGTTTGTGAGATTGACTTTGTTATACCAGAAATTTTTGAGTCTCATGACAGGAATAAGTTAGGAGTTGCAAAGACTATTAGATTATTAATTCATCATAATGAAGGAGTGAGTGAAGAATTAAAATCATTGTTTAATTGTTTGGCGCCATCCGCTAGTCAAAAGAAGAAAGTAGCTCATGTGCTTAAAGATCACTCTAGTCATGATGAATATCATGAGTATGAGAATGATGTAATGAAACAAGCGATACGATTTATCCTCCATGAACAAGCATGGAAATGTCTGGAGCATTAAAGAAAAGCGCTACTTGGGAGGCAACCCAAGAGTCTAAGTTTTAGTAATTTTGTGTTTTTATTTCATGGTTTGTGTGAAAGTTAAGTTTATTTCATTTTGTTTGGCAGAAGATTTTTTGTTGTAGGCTGCAGGTGCATTCTGTGGAATTTTTTTTTTAGAATGAGTTGTAATTTCTTGGGCAGAAGACTTTCTATATAAGACGTGCCCATGTCTTATGTTCGACATTACTGTCCTATGCAAATTTGATATATAACGTGCCCACGCTCTATGTTGATTGAAAGTTGATGCTTTTAAAGCTTGCTGGACAGAAGACTTCTCCTTATAAAGCGTGACCACGCTTTACAACAGAAGCCTATTGCATAAAAAAAAAGTTCAAATATATTTTGCTTGTCTCTTTTATTCTAATTCCTTTTTATCTTATACCTTTCAGCATCTAGTATTTGTATTCAAGGCTAAACACGACTCTCGAGTTTCTTGTGCTCTAAATTCTATTGATTATTAAACATCAACTCAAGTATTTTCAACCTCTTCTGAGTGCTTAATTCTCTAATTAGGGGATTTCTCTTATTTTCTTTTCGCTCTTTATTTTCATCCATTGAAGACAATGTCTAATTTAGGTGTGGGAAGGGGATATTTTTTCAGATATATTTTTTCAAGATTTTTAGTTTTTCACAACTTTTTGCAATTTCTAAAGATTTTGTTTTGTTGTGAAAATTAAGAAAAATGCAAGTATAATTAGTGAGATTTTTGCTATCATGAGTATTATATTTTTCTTGCAATTGATTCAAATAATGGATGTGCAAGATTTAACATATTTTTAGACAATTGGTGAGCTTTTGAGCCTAAGGAAAACACTATTCATAATTTGCTCTAAATTCTTTTGTTGAGTGTTATCGCATATGGTGAGATTATTCTAGAACTTGCTTTATCATGTATGTCGAGACCACATTGTTGAATTTGATGCATTAAAATGATAAGGACAATTAGGTTTAACCTTTTTGGTTTTCTAAAGACCTGTCCTAATTATATTTTCTCGTAGTTGACCAAATTTGAACCTTAAACATTTTCTTTGTTTAATAACCATACTCATTACCTTAAACCTTTTTGTTTGAACCCTGTGTCAAAGGAATGCCTTAATTTTATTGCATGATGATTTCAATTAGTGGTGCAAGGATATGATTGAAGCTAGCAAGTGTGTTTATGTTTCAATATTAGTTATGTCTTGTTGAATAAAAAAAATTAAAAAAAAAAGAAAAAAGAAAAAAATAGAAAAATGAAGAATGAAAAAAAGAAAAGAAAAAAATGAGAAAAAAAAAAGCCAAAGTTGTGAAGTGTTCATGTATATATATGCTGTATTGTGGTAGTTGAGCAAAGTCCTGATTATATTTGCACTTGCTAAGTTTTGGGGAATTTATCGATATGCCATGGATAATTCTTATGAATGAAGAGGGTGTTTAAATTCATATAATAGATTGTTGGTATTTCCTTGATATGTTTAGCCTAAATTTTCTATTTTATCCAACCCTTTACCTAAACCTCATTACATCCCTTGTTAAAAACCCTGTGATTTTTTATATTGAATTCATGTTGAGTGGTGGAGGTATGATATATTAGCACGCCTATGGTAAATATCTTTCCATGTTGTTGATTTGAGCATATATGCCCCTTTAAACACTTTTGAGTGCTGAGAGATACACTAATATCCGTGTGAGAGTTGAATCTTCTGCATCCTGATTTTGATGAAGTTGATGAGAAGATCTGATACTTGTGTTTGTGACGACCCCACATTCCCCTAAGCGAACCAGAGGGTTTGGCGGGCTGCCTGCCCAACTCTCGCCGAGACTCACTCGCTCAATTAATTTCAATAACAATTCCAACCCCAAGAAATCATTCCCAACGTAACTAACTTCATATTCAAAACCAACTACTTAAAGAAACTAAAAGTTCAACTTACACTCCCAAAATAAATTTCGAGTACTAAATCCCAAACATAAAGTCTAAGGTTTCAAGATCCAATACAACAAATCAAGAATACAAAAGAAGGATCCAACCCTAGGCAATGATTTCTTCTCACGGATTCTCAATCCCTATTAAGGAAAAACAAATAGGGGAGAGGGGTGAGCGAATGCTTAGTGAGGCCAAGAAGAACATTATTAAGTCTTTAATTATACATATTATTTGTGGATATTTCCCCTTAATTACGACCTAAATATGGTATTAATTGCTTTATTCTACTCATGTTTGGTTTTGGTATTGATTTTAGGTCATTGGGATTATTTGGAACTTAAAAGTGCAAATTTTGTAAAAATTCCAGAAGACTCCCAAGGATAGGGCGTAGGCGTGCTACATTGGGCTGTGAAGAAGAATTTCTGTGAAGACATCCTACGCCTGATATTTGTCATCTTTGGGATTGAAGATTTTATTTCACTTTTGGGAATTGCTTAAAAAGATACTTTTATTTAGGGAGGTTGTAATTTGGTTTCCTTATTTTACTTTGTTATTTTTATTTAGCAAGTTAGACTTCAATTAGGAGTTGGGCTCTTCAAGTCCAAATTTGATAGGGAACTTCTATTATATTAGGTAGGTTTTTTTGGTTTTATGGGGGCCAAGCCGTCGCTGGGAGAAGAGGAGGAGACGTTTTTCTTTGTTTCAAATTTTTACTTCTCCAATTCTGGTCCCAATTGAAAACCTCTCTTTCGTAGTCTTTCTTCTTCTTAGTATTAGTATTAGGAGTTCTATTTGAAAAGAAACGAAAAAAAGAAAAGAAGTCCATCTTTGTTTTTGTTTAACTTTCCTATTTTTCCATTTATATTCATTTGTTCTTCACTTCGACGTCTTGGTCGATCTCTCATCTACAATTCCAATCGTATTACATATAATTTCCAACGTGGTTATGGGCATGCAAGTTAAATCAATCAAATCACGTGGGATGGCTAAGATGAGGAGCGGCTAAAAGTCTCGTCTACTCAAAAGGGAAACTCAAAGGCGCGGTCCAGGATATTTGTGAGATCTAATTGAATCTCTAACCTTTCTTTTAATTTGTTACTATTCGTACGTTTTCTGGATTAATTGATTGAGGGTTATTTTGTTGGTGAGTATCAGCGGCCAGGTATTTAAATTAACCTAATAGCCTAAATCAAATTAACTAATTGAATGTGTCGTTCATTTAGTTAATAATGAGTGGCAACCACCATAGTGGTTTTATGTTGGGAAGCGTATGATCTAGCTTAAATGAACCCTCTTAGCGTGTTTGTTGGTTAGGGTTGGGTTTTCTAGCTTTTAATGCAATTGGATAATTAAATTCCTATGGTTACCTAGGGTTGTTATCGGTTAGAGAAGCGATCCAGCATTACCTTGGCGAAAATCTAAGGAAAAGCTGGTTGTCAGAGCTTGTTGGCAACTATAACTAGCCTAGTGTCGAATGAACGAAATATTTATCCATCAATGATCAAGTGATTGGACTGTGCCTGAGAAGTTGTTCCTTTGAGTAGAATTTCATTACCTGTTATTTTATTAAATTGTTCTCTGGTGAATTATTTGATTAGTATTTTCATTTTTCATTTTCTTATTTTATTTTATTTCTAGTTCTATCCCATCCAAACCCCCCCCATTTTCCCGTGACTTAAAAAGAACCAAATTCCTACCCTTTCCCTGAGGAGACGACCCTACTTGCCACTACTATAGATTAATATTTTCTTAAAAATAATTCTGGCATATCGGGTTCAGTATATTCCTTGGAATCGGGTAAAAGCCGATAACCATTGCACGTCAAGTCCTCCGATTACTCAAAATTATTTTGTAATTAATTGTGGTGGTAATTGGGATTTTTTTATATTTATTATTGCACAGATTCGGCACCTGTCAATTTTTTTTATTAGGGACTTGGCGTAAAATTGGCGGTCTTAGAACTCTTCTGTCTCTTTTCTTAGCCTACGGGCGGTCTTTTCTACCTCGGGATGGTAAGTCAACTCACATGCGAGAAAGAGCGTGGCATAAACTAAAAGGTACCAAGTATCAAAGTAAATAACGAAAAAGAAACAAATTAACAAAACACTGTTCCCCGGCAAAAATTGTGGTGTCGAACGTGCAATAATAAATATTAAAACCTAAGCGTCCAGAACTACTCGAGTTAAATTTGGTACTAGAGCGGGGACTCGGATGTGCAATGGGTTACTAACTTCACCGATTCCAAGGAGTTTACTTTATCCGATATACCAAAAATTAACGAGAGAATTTAATTAATTTGTAAACGTGGCAAGTAGGATCGTCTCCTCAGGGAACGGTAGGAAATTGTTTCTTTTTAAGTCACAGGTAACTGGGGGGGGTTGGATGGGATAGAACTAAAAATAAAATAAATAGAATTAGCAGATAAAAATAAAAGTGAGAATACTAATTAACCAAACTACCAGAAAATAATTTGATAGAAATAACAAGTAATGAAATTCTACTCAAAGGAACAACTTCTCAGGCACAGTCCAATCAAACGATCATCGATGCAAAAATATTTCATTCATTTGTCACTAGGTTAGTTATAGTTGCAAACAAGCTCTGACAGCCAGCTCTTCTTTACTTTTTCGACAGCCAAGGTACGACCGTTGACTGCTTCTCTAACCAGATAACAACTCTAGGTACGACCATAGGAATTTAATTATCCAATTGCATTAAAAGCTAGAAAAACCTAACCCTAACCAATAAACACGCTAAGAGGGTTCATTTAAGCTAGATCATACATTTCCCTAACATAAAACCAACTATGGTGGTCGCCACTAATTATTAACTAAATGAACGATTACATATTCAATTAGTTAATTTGACAGTAGGCTATTAGGTTAATTTAAATACCCAGCCGTTGATATTCAATTAACAAAATAACCATCAATCAATTAATCCAGAAAACGTATGAATAGTAACAAATTAAATGAAAGGTTAGAGATTCGATTAGATCTCACAAGTATCTTGGACCGCGCCGTCCAGTTGACCTTTGAGTAGACGAGAATTTTAGCCACTCCTCATCATGGCCATCCCACGTGATTTGATTGAGAAAGTTTCAACCATAAGAATAACGAAGAAAGAAAATGAAAAAATGGAATGACGTGTTAAGCTCCCAAGTGAATGAGACGAGGAAATCCACCACCAAGATTCCTTCTCTTTTTTTTGATTGTTTGCCTCGTGACTAATCAAAGTGTAATAAGCAAAAGAAAACCCACGAATCAAAGCAATTCGAACAAGACTTCCAAAAACAAAAGCAACGAGACGACGTCTTCCTATCTCAATTGTGCGTAGCGTCCTCCCTCCCAAGCGGCTTGGGTTAATAATAATAAAAGAGAACTTAGACTTCCCTGTTCAACTAGGAATCTCAGTCCTAATTGGAGTCTAACTTTCTAAAAAGAAATAATAGAGTAAAATGGAAATCAATTACAAAATCTCCTAACTAACAGGGTCTTTTAACCAATTACTGAAAATAAATAAAATCTTCCATCAATGAGTCAAGCGTAGGCTGTCTTCACAGAAATTCTTCTTCACAGCCCAATGTAGAGCGCCTACGCCTTAACCTTGAAGGTCCTCTGGAATTTTTCTGGAATTTTACAAAACTTGCATTTTTAACCTCCAAATTAGTCCAATGACCTAAATAAATGCCAAGAATCAAATATGAGTAGAATCAAGCAATTAATACCATATTTAGGCCAAAATTAAGGGGAAATATCCACAAATAATATGCACAATTAAAGACTTAACAAATTCCCCCACACCTAGACAATGCTTGCCCTCAAGCATTCACTAGACCAAACTCAATATCAAGATGACAAATGTGAAATAGCATAATATCATAGCACAAATACTCTACATTTCCTCAACAATCTCATCAAAATCAGGATGTTCAAGACTTGACAATCCTCACATAGATAATCGTATATGCACTCAGCACTCAAGATGTTTAATAGGGACATGTTCACTCAAATCAACACCATAGAAAGTCATTACCATAAGCTTGCTAATCTATCGCATCTCCACCACTGAATATGAATTCAAATGCAAGAATCAAAGGGTCTTTAACAAGGGTTGTAACGGGGCTTAGGGTAAATGTTGGACAAAAAGGTAATTTAGGTTATAAATGTCAAAGAGAATACCTAATTAGCCCTTGCATGAATTAAAATATCACATTTACTCACATAGTCATCTCTTAATTTCCACAACAACCTCCAAGCATAGGAAGCACATACACAGCAACTCCCTATCAACACAGAGCACTTATTTACAAAAGTGCTTCACACATTTATATATTTTTGTCTTTTTTCATTTTTTTTTCATGCATTTTTCGAACGAAGAAATAAATATCAGAACATAATGGCACTTGCTAGCTAAAGATATACTCCGATGCTTTCACTTGTGATTTCCTCATGCAAAAGATTATTAAGACATCCCTTGACATTGGGTTCAAACAATGAGGTCTAGAACAAATAGGTTGAATGGTGATAACGAATATGTTAAACAAAGAAAAAGGTCTAAGGTCCAAACTTGGTCAACTAATGGAAAATATAATTAAGGTGGGTTTTTAGAAAGTCAAAAAGGTTAATCCTAATTGCCCTTATCATTTCCATGCATCAAATTCAATAATGTGGCCTCGACACGTATATCATAGCAAGTTCTAGAATGATCTAACTAGGTGTGATAATTACACTCAAAAAGGAATTCAAAACAACATTTGAATAATGATCAATTTAGGCTCAAAAGCTCACAAATGGCTATATTATGTCAAGAACATCCTTTTTGCAAGTCAATTGCAAGCAAATAGTGGAATATTCATGCCATTGCCATTAGACTACTCCTGATTGAAATTCAACCACCTAATACCCACTAAACTTAAAAAGACAAGACACCAACAAGCACTAGAGTATAAAATGAATAAAAATAGAACTGAAGTTGAAAACAAAACTAAGAAAAATTAAAATAAGATTCATCAAAGCCAAAATAACCCTCCCCCACACCTAAACATGACATTGTCCTCAATGTAAAAAGAGAAGAGAAGGAATGGAGGGCTCTCCTGAAGAATCAAGGCTGGGGCGGGGAAGGAACGAGAGGTAGGGACCTCATAGACTCAAAGAAAGCCTCCATGGTCCCTGCCATGAGAGAAAGTTGGAGCTCAATAGCCTCCAAGCGACCATCCATGTCGAAACTGCTCTTCCATGCTGAGGCGTCATCCATAGAAAAGATGGAGGGCGAGGTGGAAGGAACCGCCTCATCGTGAGAAATGGAAGGATCAACACTCGTAGAAACCATGATAGGAGTGGAAGTCAGGCCCGGCTCAGGAGGTGAAAATTGATAATCATCTCCTATGCGCCTAATGACACCCATTCGCTCCAAGCAATCAACATCTAGAGGCCCAGTCAAACAGGCCACATGTTTGGGCTTTTCAGCAGGCGATGCAATGCCAAGAAGAATCATCTGATCAGCCAAGAATGTGATGAGAGAACCCAGAATCAATGGTTTATTGGCCCTAGTGATGACGGTTTGGAACTGAAAAGTGACCCAACATCCAAAATTTAGCTTCTCTTGGTTGACCATGCACCATAAAAAATAAAATTCAGTCTTGGTAAGGGTTCCAAAGTTATCTCGCCGGCCAGAAAATGTATAAGCTAGGAGCCTTTGAACCAATCTCAAAACAGAATCCTTCAAAAAATAAGCTTTGGATTTGCTAGGGTTGTACACGTGCTTATCAATAGACCACTCTCGCCAAATGTCAATATAATCACTAGCAAAAGGCTGTATGAAATCACATGCACAAATAAGATATGCTTCGGAAGTCACCTCCGTTTCATCCACAAATCCCAAAAGCACATTAAATTCATCAACAGACAGATGGCACTCATTACCCATTAACCTAAACTTGATCACACCAGGGGTGGTCAAAGTGCAATTAGCTGGCCGATCAAGCGAAAGTGAGTAAAATTCCGGCATGACAGCTTCAGTAGGTGGGGCCATCACTAGCAATTTTTCCAACCAATATTAGAGAATAATTGACGCACTTCATCATCTACTTTCAATCTAGCAACAGTTTCATGATGGATGCATTTACAAGCAGCAAACGGACGGTCTCTAATCTGCTTAAAACGAGCCTATTGCTCAGTAGTAAACCCATCAAGGGACCCTCCCATATTATTGCCATCATGGGGCATAAACCCGGTGGGTAACCCTAACCAAGAGCAGCTTCACGGACGGGAAGGGTGGCCTTAGGTGGTGGTGATGGTTTAGACCGGGAAGTAGTGGCCTCTAATTTGACTGGAGTTTTGCTTTTTTTCAAAGATTTCAGTTTAGTCTTGGCCATTATCTATTCTAGCAAATTTCCAATGCCCACAAAATGAGTCAACAACCACCAAGAAAAACCCACAGAATGCAAAATTCACCAACAAATTTAAACAAATAACAACTATGGCAGGTTATTCAACTTCAGGAGAAATAGCAATTGAATCCAGAAAACCGACAACCAATTTCGGACTTCAGCAATCACAAAGAGGAATCTGGCGTCAGCTACACTAATATTAATCGGCCTCTCTGATAGGAAGGAATTGGAAACTTAAAACGAGCCAGACAAGCGAAGGGCAAAGCCGTGGGCAAGTGTAGCAAACACGGGCCAAGGCTAGGGCAAGGATGAAACCTCAGTGATGACAACAGCGGCAAGGATGATGGACCAAATTAGTGGCTTCAAGGCACGAGCTCCAGAGACACCATCAGCGGCGTCGAGTTGTCAATAGTGAGTGACAGCGACAATGGGCAGCAATAAAACAAATCAGCGAGGGAGGAGGCGAGGAGAGGATGTCCGAGATAGCGGCAAAATCCGGCGAAACGAGCAGGCTGGCGGCGTAATTACGGATGGATGTAGCCGATGCGGTCGCGACCATATGATGTCTGAAAGCTTCTTGTGATGGCTGATGATAGCGGATGAGTTCTTTGGAACAACAATGAGGGAGGAAGCGAACAACAATGAAAGCGACAGTCTGGCTCTCTCATGAACCTGAGTCAGACTTCAGTGGCAATCTGAGATCGAGCGACAATGGACCTCTGAGATGAAGTGGAGGGAGGAAGCGATCTTGGTGAGTGATGGGGAAGATAGAAGAGGAAGAAAAGAAAAGAAAAAAAAAAAAAAAAGAGGAGAAAAGGAGGATGAAAGGGAGAGAAGAAAAGAAAAGGAGAAAAAAAAAAAGGAAAGGAAAAGAATTGCTGATTATTTTGACTGAATTTTAATTTTGAAACTTCCTTTACATGGCACCATAACTTGGAGAGTCTTCAATCCAGCTATGGGATTTTTTCTTCTTGGTGAAGAACTTCACTCCCAGCCATAACCTTACACATCCAAAATTTGGTGTAGATAAAATGTGATCAGACTCCCCCAGATGTAGGGCTGTGAAGAGTCTTACATCCAAGTCAAATAAAACTCCATTAAAGCAAAGTTTTGGCACCGCTTTGAAGACCCTCTGAACCTAAAATTTTCATTAAAAGCAGGAAAATGGCTTAGCATAAGAAATAAAACTTCGAAGATGGAAGAATCAAATTTAACAACACGAAATAACAAAAAAAAAAGTAAAATTCTTGGGTTGCCTCCCAAGTAACGCCTTTCTTTAACGTCTTTGGCTAGACATAACGAAAGCTCTCAAGTTGTATAATCAGGATCTTCAAGAGTGATAATCTCCACTTCCTCAACATTGAAACCATCATAATAAGGCTTGAGGCGGTGACCATTGATGACAAACTTCTTGTCGGTCTTCAAACTTTGGATTTCCACTGCACCAAAATGAAAAACATTAGAAACTACAAATGGACCAAGCCAACGAGAACACAACTTACCAGGAAAAAGTTTCAGCCTCGGTGATAAAGAAGCTTACTTTTGTCCTACTTCAAATGTTTTTCTCGAGACTTGTTGGTCATGAAAAATTTTGCTCTTCTCCTTGTAAATCCATGCATTCTCATAAGCCTCATTCCTTAACTCCTCTAATTCCTGTAACTGGAGTTTTCTATTCTTCCCAACATTCTCAAAATCCATGTTACACTATTTGATTGCCCAAAATGCCTTGTGCTCATATTCCACAGGGAGATGGCACGGTTCACCAAACACCAACCTATAAGGAAACATCCCAATAGGCATCTTATAGGCAGTTCTATAAGTCCAGAGTGCATCTTCCAATCTCAAACTCCAATCCTTGCAATCAGGGCGAACCATTTTCTCCAAAATTGATTTGACTTCTCTATTTGAAATCTCCGCGTGCCCATTGTTTGTGGATGATACGAGGTGGAAACTTTATGAATTACTCCATACCTACGGAGTAGAGCTGCAATCATCCGGTTATAGAAATGCTTTATCATGATCATGGCTTGGCATTCAAGCGAACAAAAATATGTCTTTTCACGAAATCTGCAACTACTTTAGAGTCATTAGTCCAGGTGGCTTTTGCTTCCACCCATTTCAACACGTAGTCAATAGCCAATAAAATGTACAAAAACCCATAAGAGGAGGGAAAATGACCCATAAAGTCAATACCCCAAACATGAAAAATTTCATAGAATATTATGGGGGTTTGGGGCATTTGGTCTCTATGAGATATGTTACCTACCTTTTGACATCTATCACAAGACTTACCAAATGTATATGCATCTTTAAAAAGGGTAGGCCAGTAGAAACCACTTTCTAATACTTTACGGGTAGTTCGTTTAGGCCCAAAATGGCCACCACATGCATAAGAGTGACAAAAAGTTAAAATGAAATTAAATTCAGATTCACTCACACATGGCATTACTTGATCAGCGGTGCTTCCAGATAGGGGTCATCAAATGAAATACTTGGCATCACTCTTTGGTTTGTCCCTTTTTAGCCTTTGGCCAACTGCGGTAATTGATTAGTGACTATGAAATTTACAAGATCAGCATGGTAGATGAATTAATGGCAAACAATTTCTCTTGAGCGCTCTCTCAATGGCGGATCATCCATATTTGTGAGCAAACAACTTCGGTGTCGACAACCAGATTTTCCACTTTTACCCTTGATTTCCAAGTCAAATTCTTGCAGGAGTAGAATCCATCTAATGAGCCTTGGTTTTGCATTCTTCTTTGTCAACAAGTACCTTAGGGCTGCATGATCAAAAAAACTATTACTTTTGCACCCAATAAATAAGACCTAAATTTTTCTAGTGCAAAAACAACAGCTAGTAATTCTTTCTCGGTTGTAGAGTAATTAAGTTGAGCTCCATTCAAGGCCTTAGATGCATAATAGATTGCATGCGCCGCCCTGCCAATCCTTTGCCCCAAAACCGCTCCCACTGCATAATCACTTGCGTTGCACATTATTTCAAATGGGAGGTTCTAGTTTGGGGGTTGAATAATGGGTGGCGATGTCAACGACCCCTTCAATTTATCAAACACCACCTTGTACTCGTTGGTGAAGTCAAACGGTACGTCCTTTTGCAACAATTTGAACAAGGGTGCTCCGATTTTGGAAAAATCTTTGATGAATCTCCTATAAAACCCTGCATGACCCAAAAAGGAACGTACTTCCCATACACTTACGGGGTAAGGTAAAGTAGAAATAATGTCTATTTTTACTTTATCTACTTCTATTCCCTTAGCTGACACAACATGCCTTAGGACAATACCATGTTCCACCATAAAGTGGCATTTCTCCCAATTAAGAACTAGATTCGTTTCTATGCACCTTTTTAAAATTAAAGCTAGGTTATCAAGGCATTCGTCAAAACTATCCCCATATACACTAAAATCATCCATGAACACCTCAATAATTTTTTCCACATACTTAGAGAAAATACTTACCATACCTTATTTGAAAAGTTGTTGGAGCATTACTGAGACAGAATGGCATCCTATGGTAAGTAAAGTGCCAAATGGGGGTGAATGTGGTCTTTTCACGGTGCTATAGCAATTTGAAAATACCCTAAAAAACCATCAAGAAAACAATAGTAAACACGACCAGCCAACCTCTCTATCATTTGATCAATAAAGGGGAGAGGGAAGTGGTCCTTTTTTGTGACGACATTTAATTTTCTATAGTCTATGCACTGTTGCCATCCCGTGGGTTTCCTGACAAGGACCATCTCTCCTTCTTGGTTCTCCTTTACCGTTACTCCCACCTTTTTTGGGACTACTTGGTGGGCTCACATGGGCTGTCGAGATAGCGAAGATAATACCCACCTCCAGGAGTTTAACTATCTCCTTTTTAACCACTTCCATCATAAGTGGGTTCAATCTTCATTGAGCTTGTCTTACCGGCTTTGCACCAGCCTCTAGCCTTATCCGATGCATGCATAAGGATGGGTCTGCTGATGTCGCTATGCTCCACAATCAGCCTCCTTATGATCTCTAAGGAGGCGGTACCAATTTATCCTCTTGACTTGGCGATGGTGTGAAGAAATAATAACTGGTAGTGTCTGCTGTCTCAGGGGAGGCATACTTCAAATGGCTCGGGAGAGGTTTAAGCTCAACTCGGTGCTACACTGTGAGAGCAACAATTTTTGTTGAATTTCTGGTATAAAAAGAGGAGTTACTTCATACCTTGAGGAAATAGGTGGGAGTGAATGCAAGGCCTCAACCACTTGGCACAACTTCTCACTGATTTCCATATCAAGAGGTTTTCCCAACTCCAATTGTTTGGCCAGGGCCACCTCCAGTGTGTCTTTTCCGTCTAACTCAAAAGTTTCATGTACACAAGGCTCAATAACACTCAAAGCAAAAACTGAATTAGATTCTTTTGGGTACTTCATCGCATCAAAAATATTAAAATTCACAATCTCTCCATCAAATTCGATTGATAACGTACCCTCATTCACATCTATTTTTGTCCTAGCAGTACTCAAAAAGGGTCGACCTAACAAAATAGGTGATGGGTTCAATGACCTTTCATCGCCCATATTTAGGACATAAAAATCTGTTGGAAATATTAACTCATTAATTTGTACCAAGACATCTTCAACTAACCCCTCAGGATAAGCGTTAGTACGGTCCGCTAGTTGAATTATGATGCCTGTTTCCTTAAGTGGCCTCAAGTTTAGAGAAGCATAAATAGTTTTGGGCATCACATTGATTGAAGCCCCTAAATCTAGCATTGCTTTCCTAATCATGGTATCTCCTATTTTACAGGGGATTGTGATCATACCTGAATCCCTGCACTTGGGTGGGAGCTTTCTTTGAAGTACGGCTGACATATTTTCTCCCACCACCACTCTTTCATCACCTCTTAGCTTCCTTTTATGGGTGCACAAGTCTTTCAAGAATTTTGCGTACTTTGGCACCTGCTTGATTGGAAGGGGATGTTGATCTCTATCTTCCGGAACACATCCAAGATTTCTTTCTCCTTTTCTGCCTTCTTTGTCTTCTCCAGCCTGCAAGGAAAAGGAGATAAATTAGATTTAGTAGGAATTGAGGGCTTAGAGGAGTGCCACATCCGGTATCTAATACCCAAGAGCCAGATTTGGAAGTAGAAACATTAATCTCAATCATATATGAACTTGATGTTGAAGCTTCCCCAAGCTTCTTTTGCTTTAAGCTCTCTAGATAGCCCTTGCAGTTCCTCTTCCAATGTCGGTTTGTCCAATGGAGCGGGTTGCATTTGGTCATGTCTTGACCTTCTTGGGCTTCTTGGTGAGCTTGTTCTTGGAAGCTTCTTAAGCCGCTTTTCCTTACCTCTTCTTTTATTGGAGGAAGCAACAACAAGCACTCAGTGGGACCTTTCACCTTTTTTGATTTCTTTCTCAGGAGTTTTCACGTTCAACAATTGAGGCAATGTAATGCTAGCAGTTGTTCATCGATAGTTCATAACAAAGCGGAGAAAGAATGCGGAGATTGAAGAACTAAATCAACATTTAGCTCTTGGTCCATCTTAAAGACTAATTCAGCCAATTTCTCAATTGGCCAATTATCTTTAAGGCGTGTGCGACAGCAGTGCTCCCTACGCCATCTTGCACTGAACAATTTCTTGGGCATTATCATACCTCACCCGTCCTAGATTGTTGTTCAAACAACTCTCTCAGTGTTGTACAATTTCATATGCCCGTATGTTCATATCTTTGCTGTTGGAGTTGAGGAGTCATAGATGCTGAAACCACTCTATTATCATCGTTATACTTCTTGTAAGCATTCTTACGATGCGAGGTGCGGTTGGTTGGGTTCATCGGGGCATAGGCCCATCAAGTACATATTCTATTTTTCATGAGTTAGAGCAGTAGGACATTGCGATGCCGGTCGAGAAAATTTGTGTCGTTCGGTTTACAATCGGTGAGGTATGCGTGGGACTCAAATTATTACTCATTCTACAACAAAATAAAGATAGAGTTTGTTAGAAAAAGCTTTGTTTAATAAAATTATAAAACTTCCAAAATTATGATTTTATTTCCACTATTTTTTCAAATCAATTACCCTTTTTTAAATTGATTGGGTTTTCTAAAACCCATGAGTGGCTAGAACCCCATCTTAACTATTTTGACTTTGGTGAATCCCACAAATCAAAATAATCTTAGCAGTGGGTACTTTACCAATTACAACCCATTTGTAATTTCTAGATCCATTAGGTATCAACTCTTGATATTACATCTTATGTATTAACCTAACCCTTGCCTCTAAAATTCATGGCCTTGAGTGAATCCCAACAAATCATAATTTTAGTTAAATCAAACCCATCATTCTTAGGAATACTTCTTATAGTAAAAAAACATGTAGTAAAGTAAAGGCGGTTTGGGTGAATCCCAACAAACTAGCATAATGACCACATTTTGTTTTATACTATAATGATGGAAACTGTCTTGATTTAATATTGAATTTGAGGGATTTGTTTGCCTTTTCAAAACATTTTAATTTGGTTTGAAGTTTTGGAAAAATCATTTGTGGATCTCATCAACAATCATGCATATAAATATTTCAAAAATAAATATAGCATAAAATAATACGTGGATGGTTGTGGATATTCCTAAATTAATTTCCTCGGCCATTAGGGAAATTAATGGTTGTCTAAGGTTAAATCAAATTAGCTCGCTTAGGTGGCGGCTCGTTGCCGACTCCTTTCTTCATCTTCTAATTTACAATTTCTATACTAATTACAATTTCCTATCATCTATTCCTGTCTATTGTACATTACAAATAGAACATAAGAAACCCAAGTTACATTAGGAATTAGATGAGGAGAGAAATTACAATTAGAAAAATGAGAAAGAGCGGGACGCATGAGCCCTATTTATAAAAAACCAACCATTCAACCATTCATCCACAATCACATTGGGTTTATATCCACAACCATCCACTATGCATTCATATAAATTTAAACAATTTTAAATTAAAAGGAAGCATGTAATAACAGTCAACAACTATTCATGGATTATTTGGATTTTATATCTCAAGATCCCAAACAAGTTTTGAAATCATACATGCGCAGAAAATTTTGGTAAAATAATTTTTATTAGGTCACTTTTAATTCTAACTAATTTAGAAAATAAATTGGAACATTATTTGAATTAATCATATTAAAATTTAAATCAATTCCTGACCTAATAAAACATGAAATAACACAATTTCATAACAAATTTTAACAATTAAAATTTGGATCAGAATTAGAAAAATTTAGAAATTGAAAACTCAATTTTTCAAAATTTTATATCATGACTTGAGGTTTTTCAAAGGATCCATGACCCGATCCATGAACAAACAGCGAGATCTCGAGTCTTGCGGATCATGTTACGAGAGCTCCATGAAGGATCCATGAACTGATCTGTTGTTGGAATGTATGCTCTAAAATAATGATTTTGTTTAAATACATTAGTTTTGTATTTTATGAATTTCCATTTTATCTGTTAAATATTTGATATAACTGATAAAGTCCTTAGAATATTTATTAATGTGATGGTAGTCACAAGAGTTGATGACTATGAGATATCAATCACATTTATAATAAATATTCTTAAAATTCTAGTCATAATATTAATGAGGCAGGCATCATTATCTTGAAAGACTAGTACAGTTAGTCTCTACTTAATGTAAGTAGTGGTTGTTCTCATCAACCAAGGTATCGATACCTAAGCTAATGTGTAGATGAATTGTAAGGTGCAATTCATTGGGTGATCCACAGAGATCCCATTAGGATATCTATCAAGTGCCAATGGTTGAATCTCTTATGGAAAATTATGTAAGTGATCTTAGACTTGAGATCACCATAGTATCTTGAGTGTGAATCACTGCCTTTTGATTCTATTACTTGTTGCTCACCAAGAGTGACTTAAAGAATAGAAATTGGGGGTAGTGTGAAGCATGGAAAGATAGTGAGTGATCAAGAGAGGATTCACTCCGATGGTGGGAGTTGATATCGGAAAGGCCACTGGTTGGAATTTAACCTTAATAGTTGACTACATTACGTTAATTGAAGAATGTCTTCAAGTTAACCTAATCTAGGGTTAATTCCGGGAACTAGAAAATTAATTAGTCATTAGGGAATTAGCACTTATTCCTCATTCCCTGACTAATTGGATATCTATGGTGAAAGGATAATAATTACATAGTAATTTTCCATGGAAAGGTTTGGTCAAAATTCTCTTGACTAATTCCAAATACGTGGGTGGTTGTGATGTGTTGTTAGACACCACTCACAATCTATAATTATGAATGAATTAATTATTGTAATTAATGATAAAATAAAGTTGTTTATTTTATCTAATTCTTCTTGAGAATTATAATTCATAGTATTGCCGATGTATTTGGAACCTATTGGATCCACGCTTAGAGATTGAATTACGGATTAAAATTATGTGTCCAAATGGAGATTTGAAAATAAAACCTTATGGGGTCTAATTATAAGGAATAAAGGATTCCGGGGTTATTTGAGCAAATAGGATAAAATAGTTATCATATATTTGTTTTGATTTGGATCAAACAAGACCTTATCTTTTCTCTACCTCTCTCCTATAAATAGACAAGACTATATGATACATGCACGTAATAACAACACAATCGGTTGGCAGAGAGAGAGGTTAGGGTTTTTGAGAAAAACCTATGTAGAGAATTTTCAAAGAAGAGAATAGACTAGCACCTTTTCTACACTTTTACACACACATCTAGGATCGTAGAGGCGATTCAAGAGAAGATCAAACTTCTCTCTCGTGGATTCTGGTAGAGGCGGGGACTTGGACTCGAAAGGAGCTGACCACTCTCTAACGCAACAAGAAGTCGTTTCTAGGATTAAGGTAATCCTACAACTCCTCTTCTCTACAAGTCATACGTAGCTTAGGGTGATTCCTGGTGGGTTGTTGGGGTTAAAATTTTTATTTTCCGCTGCGTCTGCTGCTCCAAAACCTAACAGTTACTAGGCAGGTGCATGAGTTCCGTCTTTTTTTTTTTTTTTTTGGGTAAGAAATAGTTTGGGTGGGTTCGACTCCGGTCACTATCACGAGGCAAGACAAACTATAGAGGTACTACGGTCATCCACCAACACCGCCCTCACATTGGCAGCGGAATTCGAATACACGACCTTTGTGAGGAAGTGATCCGTCCTTACCAACTGAGCCAACATGTGTTGGCATGAGTTCCGTCATTTTAATTGAATGATTGCCCAATATGGTTAAAAACAAATGAATGCTAGCAATTGCTATCATCTTGAGAATGTCGGGTTCGTGCAGACAAGTTCAAGATTCCACTGAGGATTGAGGAGAGAATATATATGCTAGACAATATGGTAATTCCAGTATGTAATTGATTGTGTTTTTGCTGTACAGAATGAAAGGCGGATTGCACTTTTTCATTGAAGCCAGAATCAATAGTTATGTTGGTAATTATTTATCTCATTTTGGTATTCTACTTGTAGCACGCTCCATTACACTCGTTTCATTGACACTTTCTATTATTGTGGTTACATACTTTCATTGGTAACTGATGTTTTACGAAGATGACGAACCGAGTGGTTCACAATTTGAATATTGGGGATAATAAGTAACCAAATGTATTGGTAGAAATAAGCCCCCGCTAGAAGATACAATGGGCACAACGAAAATGAAACTTCTGAACTTATTGACTAAGTTGATTTACATGTGGCACATCCATGGAGAATGCAAGAATTGGGCCACAGGGACGAAAATCTAACTTCTAGTTGTTAACCAAAAGTGCAACGATCTGTATGGTTATTTTCTAATACTTAGTTGTTTAGTTCCTTTCAAGGGGAAATAAAATAAGCCATTAATATATTAGACCGGCATCACTATGGATTCGTGGTCAGTTTTTAACCATGTAAACCATACTTTAGAGGGCATAAATTATCATAAACTTTTTGTAAATGTTTTGTCCGGAGGTGCAAATACTATTTGTTATTCACATTGAACAACACATTCACGTGAATCAAAATTTACATTATCAAATCACGGTCTTGTATTCCAATTTGCAGTGTCCTGAGTTGACTTAGGAGATGGTTGCTAGAGCCAAATCTAAGGGTACTTTTGATAAGATTAAAAACTAAAATCTCAAATCTGAATTTTGAATCTATTAAGTTATTGACTTGTTAAATATTAAAATCTTAATATTTAAGCATATTTTGGATTAACTAATAAGAGAACAGCTATAACTTATCACTTATTCTTAAAGTAAGTTTTGTCAAAAAAATTTAATGTCGCTTAATTATTAATATGTTCTACGTTTAATTATCAAACGTTATATTAAGATATAAATCCACTAAATTAAATAACCCGTTTGTTTGGATTGATATTATTTGATCAAAATTTTTTACTTATATTATCAACACAATTTTTAATTATCTTTTTATTTTACATAAATCATATCGAAAAAGTGTTACAGTATTTTTTTTAAAAAATTATTCCAAATAATCTACTATCTAAATACAATGATCAAATTGGATCATCAAATATGGCCTGAGAGAACTGATATTGGAGCCTTTGTCTGCCTCCTCCAAGTTGGCTACCACTCAAACTCAAACCCCTCCTAGCTTTTAAGGAAGGAGGCAAACCAACAAATCGGCCCAAACCGAAATATGTAGCGGATTAGCGGAGACTACATTTCCGTTGCGCGCTTCCAAAGCCGACGCTGAAAGCCCATGCCCATGCCCATGCCCATGCTTACCCCATATTAGCGTCACCAGAGAGCAGCCTCATTAAGTCGTCAAGCTAGTCAACGAAAACTAGTTGGCAGCTTCGGCCAGATTCAGTCTTGAAGATAATGGGCCCATGCCCTTTATCTTGCTCAGCTTGCCAGATAAGCAGAATCACTACTGTTTTGGAGCCAATGGACCAGTACAGTTCTGCTATGCATAGTCAAATTTGTTAGTCGAATTGTTCTGCATACAAAGTTGTGCATGGTCAAAGTTGTGCGAAATTTGTAGGCCTTGTAGCTATGTTTTCAGACTCGGACCGGGCATCGAACCGGCCGAGCTCAAGGGTCAGGGGTGGATGGGTCCGACCGGGTTCAACCGGGGGTCGAATCGGAAGACGTCATAAATATGTCATAAATATATATATTAATAATATATAATCAAAATAGTATATAAAAAAATTTTCTTAAAAAATAATATATAAAAATTCCCTCAAATTGGTAGTTTTTAACTTTATATATATATAAATTTTTCTTAAATTGGTAATTTATGACTTTATATATAAATTAGAGAATTTTATATTTAATAAATAAATTGACTTAAAGAATATAATATATATATATAGAGGTAGAAATGTAATTTAAAAAATGTATTGGATTAATTTTACACTTTATTAAAATGATGAGAGGTTAAAGCATATTTACTAAAACTTAAAAAGTGAGTTTGAAAGGATATAAATGGGTTAAAGGTAAAAAAAATAAATAAAAATAAAAAAAACTGGTCAAAAGTCAAATCCGGTCAATCGGTTCACCGGTCAGACCCGGTCAAACCGGGGTTTTGACCGGCTTTGGCCGGTTTTTTAACTTTCCGGTTTTGAGGGTTGACTCGGACCGGATGCCTGGCCGGTTCCCGGTTCAACTGGTCGAATCGGCCGGTCCGGTCCGAGTTTAAAAACACTGCCTTGTAGAGCATGCTAAACATTTTTTTTTCTCCTTTCTATTTTAGTTGGAGAAAGGTTGGAATTTTTTTTATTTATTTAAAAGGATCAATACTGATTTTCTACTTATTTTCTTGATGACTTGAACCTAAGTTCCAGTTACAGGTGAAGCATCTTACCAACTAAGTTATATTTCATTGTCAAGAACGATTGTGATTTAAAAAACATGGAGGGAAAAAAAAAAGTTGAATCCGTGATCTCTAAATTTTAAGGTATCAATTTAACAACTAAACCAAGGTCTCATCGACCACTAAATACATTATTTGGAAAAACTATTTTTTCTTTTTACTATATACATACTTCTCTTGTAATATGGCATATGTACAAGAAAAAAACATTGAATAGATAAAATTAACTAAAAATTTTGTTTAAACTAAGAAAAAATTTTCTAAGCGTCACACATTTCAGCCACTTATATAAAATAAATGCTTATTCTAACAAAAAAAGTATCTAATAAATGGTTGGTCAGCTATTTTTGTGTATTTTTTTATATGTATGACATAGTGAATGAAAAATATAAGTCGTTCGAGGATGTTTCTCCTGTGAGTTAAATTCATGCAGCTATGACCAATTACTCAGAAAGTGACGAGAAAAGTGAATATCTTTAATTGCATAAATTGTGATATCTTCCTCACTTCAACTTCTATTTAACTGTAAGAGAATTTGACTTCTTATCATCCACATAGAATATAATCCATTTGTGAGGAAAATTTTTCTAATGCTTTAGAGCCCTTCTTTTTTTTTTTCAACTCTTTAACATGCTTTCCTTCTGTTATCAGCTTACATGTATACCTCTCTAATGTATTTTGAAATAAAGGATTTAGTTTTGCATTTGCAGCATCCCTTTCAATTTTCTTTTCCTTCTTTCTGCCAGAAAGATATCACTTTCATAGTGATATTAAATTGGGGCAATAAAAAAGGTAGCTTAAATCCAAATACGGTACATCTTGGCAATAACCCAATTAACTACTGCAATGCACAGACTATTCTCTAGATTCCTTTTCTTTTTTTTTTCTTTTCTTTTTTCTTTGTTGGGCCATGTATGAGTTGCTTTTCTTTTGGTAGAAAGATGTGGGTGCGCTTTTTTTTTTTTTTTTTGGGTCCAATGAGGGATAAGTTAGAAAGAATCATATTGCTTTTACACGAGTACGTGGTGCTTTAATTGTAATATTTGAGTTCTAATTAAATAGAAATTATTTAATTTCGATATTATGTTGCTTTAATAGGTGAAAAGCTCAATTCAAGCGAAGATGAACCAATGTTCGTAAGGCAAATCACATGAATCAACAACGGACCGAGAAGAAACAAGAAGCAACTGGGGTTGCCAGATTAATGAGATCCGCGAACGAATCCTAAGGGATTCACATGCTGATCCTTTATAAATAGTGCTAGATGTTAAGTCGCCTTCTTGCTGGTCTTATTTTGGAATGGATAGGTTTTTAGCTTCACCTAATGTTCAAGGCCAGATGTTGGATCCGACTTTATCATATTTTCATGCTAATGCATCTTTCTTCAGCTCTAATAAATTATTCATATCATAATTAGGCTACAGATAAATAGGGGTTATCTAGGTTGTTTTCAATGTTAGAAAATATTAGACTAACTTAGTTCATCTCGTTTTATCGTCTTAAACCTTCTTCTCGAGAGATCAAGATCAAGGCGCATGCAAATCAAGGAGCAAAATAAGTAGGAGACTAAAGCAGGGCAATTTGAGAAGTTTTCTTTACTCTCACCTTCATCCTTGTATTTATTCTTTGAATTCTTGATTTTACTATGTCCATGCTCAATTAATTTGTTTCTGGAGCTTTGTGAAGGAGTTTTGATTATTTATTGACGGATTTCTTGCAATACACTCAAGTTTAATTTATAAATACACCCGTTTTACTGCAAGTACACAAATTGTTCTTGTAATATAGGATATATAAGGGTCGATCCTATGAGAAATTTAAAATCAATTACTAGATTCTTAACTTGCTCTATTATTTAGACAGGTATCAATTAAAGCAACAAAAAGGAAATATTTCAACTAAAATTGGAAATATGAAAAACAACTTGTAGATGAAAAGCTCAAGAGAAAAATTACCAAATACTGAATTTCTAGGGTATAGATTCCACTAAGACACCAAAATTATACTTAACCTATCATGTGAATGCACATACTAATAATTATTATTTTATCTTTTATTTATAAGTTTTTCCTATTTAACTTTAAATTTTCAAAATATCAACCCTAAACTATATTTTAACGAGTGCCTAATGAACCCTCGTTTGGTCTGGCATTGTTAAACAAACCTATTATTATATACCATGTGGATTTTAGGGGTGGAAACAAGTTTAATCAAATCAAACACTCTAGTATTCAAATTTTTTGATTATTTTAATGAGTTTAAAATTTCGTTTAACCTTGGTTTATTTATTTGTTGAATCGAATTTGAACAAAATTTTTGAATCAAATTTAAAAATTATCAAAAATAAAATGCTGTTCAAACCAAGTTCGAATGAAATTTTACTAAACTGAGTTCTATTTGAATATCAAGTGGGTTCATACATGTTTCAGCCTTAGTGGACTTGTGAGCTTATTCATTCGGTCATGCAAGTGGGAGACAGAATATTTGATATCTTACTTTTTTAGTAAACTGTTAAACACTACATACCCTTTAACATGCCTGTACACTTGCGTTCACAAATCTGAACTACTTTTGTGGTTACGCGGCACTACATCGACCCTCTCTACCAACGCAATTTTCTAGAATAGTAGCTATTCAGATCAATCCTCAACAAAACAATAACATGACCTATTGCTGTCCATGCAAAAGAATTTTTAGCCATCCCTTTAATACAATTTCCTTTTAACAATTTTTTCTTTTTGGTTTTAAGAAACACACGTCCTTTCTTATAGATACATCGTGTTAATAAATATGTCGCTCCAATTATAACTGCTTTAATTAACCTATAAAATCTTTAATTTTTGTAACAATAAGGTAATTATTTTTGATAAACTAATAGTGTATATATTATCAGATCTAGATGCATAACAAATAATTATATTTGAATTTAAAATCTAAGTATTATACATGCAACATGCATCTAAATTATATATAAAATTACTCCTATATTAAAAATGAAAATTTCGGGCATGTGTTGCCATCATATAAAAGCATTGGAAACTATTAAAAAAGTAGAAAAATTACCTATTGCATGAAAAAGATCGCTAAAGACTATGATACATTTTTAACATCTGAAATGGCGGCATATATTGCATATTAACGTCACTTTTTTGAATGATTTGTTTCAAAATTAATAGCCAGAAGCATAGTTACTAATCCAACCTGGCTTGGCAGTTCAATTGGGGCATTCCCAGTTTTTAAATGACCTTTTTTTTCACAGTTTTGGATCTTTTATTTTAACCAAAAAATATATATGGTTTTACAAGATTTGGATGATGGATCTCGTTTTAAATATGTATAAAACTTGTTTAGTTTTTATTTGATAACTAATTATTTCTTTAAATAAATTTGTTCACTTTTTTATTATATAATTAATCCTTTTGACTTAACAAAAATGTCATCATTATGTGATAATATTTGTGCAGTTAGAAAATAATTTTATTTTTCAACAAAAATAAAATAAGAAAAATTGACGTTATTTCCTTTGCAACAAGTGAAATAATTTTATTTTATATTTGACTACATAATTTATTCATGTATAAGCACAATAAAATGAAATTAAATCTACTATAAATGCTTATATGTTCCTTATACATCTTTTTAAGTACAATAAGTAGTATCTAAAAACACTTTATTATACATTTTGCATATACTAAAGTTATTACTTTATATTTGTAAATATTATACTCACGAATTGAACCAGTAACCCACCAGATAAACTGGTGACCAATTGAACTGATTCGTTTACCAAGTTCCTTGTCGAGCTGGTTTTAATAACTATCGCACAGGTACTCTCCCAACTATGACATTAGTATTGGCCCCTCCATTGTCTACTACTGACCTGTTATGTTGGTCCCAACTCAAACTAATGCATCCAATTCTCTGAAAACTGAATGATACAAGTTACAAGTTACAGGAATTTCTTGCCTAGACTTCTCAATTAGGAGTCACCCTCTATGGTTGGAAAAGTATAAGACTATGACCCTATTAAAATGGGACCTTTACTAGGTCTTACTACAAATAACAACTAGAGAGAAGAATATCGAAGTAAGAATCTCCCAAAGATTACAAAACCAGAGAGAATCTCTCTCTCTTCATGGCTGCTTGGCAAATACACGAATCAAATCGCATACAATTCGATTCTGTTCTTTCACATGCGTTGCTGGACACGCCCCTGTGCAGAGGTGTACGATTAGTAAAGGATTAATGGATATGACAAATTATCCATTCAAAAAATTAATAGTTGAAATTGATTGTTGGAAAAAAAAATTAAAAATGGTTGTGCAGTAGCTACAGCAAGAGGAATAACTAAGAAAAGGGTATAACTTATCTTTTTTATTTTGTTTTTATATAGACTCATGTGGATCTTATGGAATATCAATTTTCATTGATATAAGCAAGCAAAGTGAGATCTGCAGAAACCCTTTTTAGCTTTTTACATGATTTTCAAACAAAAATACTAAGCTAGTCAACAAAAAAAGGTTGTGTGACAAACTAAACAGAATGCATGACCATATCCATTTTCTAAGAATTAATAAACACGTACAAAAAAGTTTATACAATAATAATTAAGTTTTTAATCGATTCTGTACAAATTATTATGTTTACCATGCATGGTTAAACCTGTTTTGACATGCGTACTTGCTGGTTGTGCCAATTTTGTACAGACAGGAATTAATCTGTTGGAAACTTTTCAAAATGTTATAGTCAGACAATGATCGGCACCGGCCTTGTCACCAATAATTACCTAGTCATTGTCTGGTTCAATGATTATTGTGTGTATTCTGATATTTGGCACCGATCTTGTCACCGGTTGTTGCGCTGGATATTGTCTGACTCAGTAAAACGGTCAAAAACTATCTAATTTTGGCACCACTTCAAGCTACAACGATTAGCCATCTTTGGAATGGTGCTGAAACATCCAAAATTATCTGAACACCTACAATAGTGTTTGACAAACCATTTTGGTTAACATAATTCAAAGAAAAGTCACATGTTTTATAGACAAAAAATCACAACTTGATCATTTTCAATCTCCACTCTATAAAAGGTCTAGTAGAGGATGATTTGTTACTGAAAATCACTTTTCTACTACTAGAATTCCCTGTAAAAACACACCATAGTTCAAATTAGTTTGTCTAATTTTGTGCAAGAGTTAAGACAAACAACCTTCAAATTATTCTAAAGGATATTTGTCCAAGGTTCTTTGTACACAAAATCTGGACAAAAAAAAAGACTAAAGGAAAGTGATTTCAAGTCAAGATTTGAAACCTTTGTTTTGTACATTTAACTTTGTTTTGTTCAGCCATTTTCTTGTACTTTTCCCTAACAATCCTTAGGCTTTATTCTGTTGGAATGTATGCCCTAAAACAATGATTTTGTTTAAATACATTCCTAATTAAGTTTTGTATTTTATGAATTTCCATTTTATCTGTTAAATATTTGATATAACTGATAAAGTCCTTAGAATATTTATTAATGTGATGGTAGTCACAAGAGTTGTTGACTATGAGATATCAATCACATTTATAATAAATATTCTTAAATCTCCCTAGTCATAGTATTAATGAGACAAGACGTCATTAATACGGACAGACTAGTATACAGTTAGCCCCTACTTAGTGTAAGTAGTGGTTGTTCTCATCAATCATGGTATAGGGATACCTAGGCTAATGTGTAGATGAATTGTAAAGTACGAATTCATTGGAGTGATTCACACAGAGATCCCATTAGGATATCTATCAAGTGCCAATGGTTGAATCTCTTATGGAAAATTATGTAAGTGATCCTAGACTTGAGATCACCATAGTATCTTGAGTGTGAATCACTGCCTTTTGATTCTATTACTTGTTACTCACCAAGAGTGACTTAAAGAATAGAAATTGGGGGTAGTGTGAAGCATGGAAAGATAGTGAGTGATCAAGAGAGGATTCACCACTCCGATAGTGGGAGTTGATATCCAAGATGGCCACTAGTGGGAGATTAACCTTAATAGTCGACTACCTTAGGTTAATTGAAGAATGTCTTCAAGTTAACCTAATCTAGGGTTAATTCCAGGAACTAGCAAATTAATTAGTCATTGGGGAATTGGCACTTATTCCTCATTCCCTGACTAATTGGATATCTATGGTGAAAGGATAATAATTACATAGTAATTTTTCATGGAAAGGTTTGGTCGAAATTCCCTTGACTAATTCCGAATACTTGGGTGGTTGTGATGTGTTGCTAGACACCGCTCACAATCTACAATTATGAATGAATTTATTATTGTAATTAATGATAAAATAAAGTTGGTTATTTTATCTAATTCTTCTTGAGAATTATAATTCATAATTATTGCCAGTGTATTTGGAACCTATTGGATCACACGCTTAGAGATTGAATTCTGGATTAAAATTATGTGTCCAAATGGAGATTTGGAAATAAAACCTTATGGGGTCTAATTATAAGGAATAAAGGATTCCGGTGCTATTTGAGCAAATAGGATAAAATAGTTATCCTATATTTGTTTTGATTTGGATCAAACAAGACCCTATCTTTTCTCTACCTCTCTCCTATAAATAGACAGACTATATGATACGTCTGTACACAATAACAACACAACTACGGTTGACAGAATAGAGAAAGACTAGGGTTTTTGAGAAAAACCTACGTAGAGAGAAATTCCAAAGAAAGAGAGAATAGACTAGCACCTTTTCTATACTTTCATACACACACACCTAGGATCGTAGAGACAATTCAAGAGAAGATCCAGACTTCTCTCTCGCGTGGATTGCAGTAGAGGCAGGACGCTTGGACTGCTGAAAAGGGGCTGACCACTCTCTACAACGCAACAAGAAGTCGTTTCTAGGATTAAGGTAATCCTACAACTCATCTTCTCTACAGGTCATACGTAGCCTAGGGTGATTCCTGGTGGGTTGTTGGGGTTAAAATTTTTGTTTTCCTCTGCGTCTGCTGCCCCAAAACCTAACATATTCTTTCTGTGAAAAATGGCAAGTTCATTAAAGGAATTGGCCACCAACATTGTCAAGCACGATCGTTTTGGTGGAGGAAATTTCATCAAATGGCAAAAGCATGTTCGATTTCTTCTTACATCCCTACAAGTGGTCTACGTTTTGACCACTCAAAAATCACTCATTAAGAACCCTGAGGAGGAGACACTTGATGACATTCGAAGGCAACAAAAGTAGGAGAATGATGACGAGATTTGTTGTAGACACATCCTTAATGCCATCAGTGATGGCCTGTTTGATGTCTATCGCACCATCATAACAATAAAGGAACTTTGGGACTGGTAGAGGTGAAGTGCATGCATGAAGATGCTACAGGTAAAAAGTTCCTTATTTCTTCTTTCAATAACTATAAGTTGGTAGATAACAAATCTGTAATAGAACAACTTGCTAAATTTGAGAGGCATCTTAACTATTATAATTAACATAATCTTATAGATGGATGAAGCCATTATAGTATGTCCTATGATAAATAAATTACCCCCTTCTTGGAAGGATTTTAAGAAAGACCTCAAACATAAGAAAGAGGAAATTTCTCTTGAAACTCTTGCTAAATCCCTTCATCTAGAAGAGGAGATTTGCATGCAGGAAAAGAAGTATTCACAAATCCTTGAAGAAAATAAAGGTTCTACTACAAAAATGCATGTGATCAAAGAGTGAGAATCAAGCAAGTCCCAAGGATGCAAGAGAGGACAACAATCAAACACCAACCCGATAACAAGAAAAAGAAGAAGAATGGCAATTGCTTCTATTGTCAAAAAAGACATTGCAAGTTCGAAAGGAGAAGCAAGTCTTTTGTAATGTTACAAGTGAAAATCTTTGCGTTAATAAGGAGTTCTTCAAATCCATGAAGCCAGCGAAACAAGGCACCATGATCTACGTAGGTAATTCTACTACAATTCCAGTTCAAGGAATTGGTGAAGTAAAGTTAAAGTTCACTTCTGAAAATGTTGTAACTCTTGCAAGTATATTTTATGTTCTAGAAGTTAGGAAGAATCTTGTATCAGGTAGTTTATTGAATAGGCTTTAGACTTGTTCTTGAGGCTGGTAAGTTTGTATTGTCTAAGGGTGGTATATTTGTAAGTAAGGGTTATCTATGTAATAGGATGTTTAAGTTGAATGTATTTACTAATAATAAGAATAACAATGTTTTTATATATATATGCTTGAGTTATCTTCTTCTTTATGGCATCAAAGGCTTGGTCATGTTAACTAGAGGAGAATACATGAAATAATGAAACTTGACTTGTTTCCATATAGTGAACAAAAGGAAAGAAAATGCACAACATATATGCTAACAAAGACCACAAGAAGTCCTTTTCCTAAAGTTGAAAAATCATCTAACATATTGGATCTTATTCATAGTAATGTGTGTGGTTTGTTGGTACTCCTACTTTACGTGGTAAAAGATATTTTCTGACATTCATTGATGATTGTACTAGGTATTACCATGTTTACTTGTTACACTCAAAGATAAAGTCATGCAAAAATTCAAAACATACAAATCTAGAGTAGAATTTCACTGAGACCTTTATCAAATGTTTAAGAATGGACTGAGGTGAAAAATATTATGACCTTGGCTATTTTTGAGTCTATCAGGATAAAGTATAAAATGACCGCTTCTTATACACTACAATAAAATAGTGTAGTCGAAAGAAAAAATTGTGTGTTAACAGAAATGGTGAATGCATTTTTGTCAAATTCTGAACTACGCCAAGGATTTTGAGGTGAAGTCTTGTTAACAACTTGTCATATTCTAAATAGTGCTCGTAATAACAAGAGTTCCATAATCCCTTATGAACTTTGGGATAAATAAAGTCTAATCTCAATTATTTAAGAGTTTAGGGTTGTGGGACTATTGTAAAGCTCTCGGAACCTAAGAAAAGCAAATTGGGAGAAAGAGATGTTGAGTGCATATTCTTAAGATATGCCTAAAATAACAAAGTATCTGGTTCATGGTAATTGAATCTAATGATTCAATTTCGATTAACACCATAATTGAATTTAAAGGATGCTATTTTTGAAGAAAATATATTTAGCTCAATTTTCAAAAATAAAAAGTGATATTCTAGAGACAACTGAATTGACAAAAGATGATGAAAATGAATCCGTTGAATTGAGGAGGAGCAAAAGAGCTAGAAAGTCAAAAGATTTTGAATTGGACTTTTATATGTATCTATTTGAAGGAACTAAATATACATTGAGCAACCAAATCCCTTATTGCTTCAATACCAAGACTGATTCTAAGACCTTTGAAGAAGCAATAAAGTCTCAAAATGCTTCTTTTTGGAATGAAGATATAAATGATGAAGGACTCAATTATGGGTAACAAATCCTGAAAATTGGCAAGCTTACCACTTGGTTCAAAACCAATTGGCTGTAAGTAGATCTTCAAGAAGAAAATGAAGATTGATGGAACTATTGACAAATTCAAGACTAGGTTAATTGCCAAAGGGTTCATACAAAAGTATGGTGTGGACCAGTTTAACACTTATTCTCTAGTAGTAAGAACTGCTACAATTAGAGTACTACTTGCCATAGTTTCTATCAAAAGTTAGTTATTCACCAATAGATGTTAAAACAGCATTCTTGAATGGTGACTTGGATGAAGAAATATATATGGAACAATTTGAAAGGTTTGTAGTACCTGGACAAGAACACACGGTGTGTAAATTTGTTAAATCTATGTGGACTAAAACAAACAACTAAGTATTGGCATCAGAAATTTGATCAAACTATTCTTACTACTAGATTCAAGGTAAATGAATCTGATAAATACATAAGTAGCAAGTTTAATGAAGGCAAATGTGTCATAATTTATTTATATGTGAATGATATGTTAATATTTGGGATTGACTTAGAACAAGTTGAAATCACCAAAATTTTGCTTTCTAGCAAATTTGAAATAGGTGAGGCAGATGTCATCCATGGCATAAAAATCTCAAGAAATAAGAGCAATATAATATTATCTCAATCACATTACATTGAAAAACAATTGAAGTGATTGTATTCCAAGCTCAACACCATTGGATCTCGAAATAAACTTTCTAAAGAATAAAGGAAATTCAATATCTCAATTAGAATATATCAAATTTATAGGGTGCTTAATGTATGCAATGAATTGTATTAGATCAGATATTGCATATTTTGTTGGTATATTGAGTAAATATACAAACAAACCTAATAGATTACATTGTAAGGTGTAATCAGAATTTTAAAATATTTAAAGACCACTAAGGACAATTATTTATGTTATATTGATTATCCTTTAGTTTTAGAGGGATTTCTAGATGCTAGTTAGATCACTAATAAAGATGATCACTCGTCGACAAGTGGTTGGATCTTTATGTTAGGTGGTGCAGCAGTTTTTTGGGGATCTAACAAACTTGTATCACTAGTTTCAATAATGGCAGTTGAGTTTGTAACACTTGCTTTAGTTTGTTAAAAAATTGAATAGCTACGGAATTTACTTTATGATATATGTTTGTGGCTAAAACTACTATCGCCTATCTCAATCCATTGGGATAGTGCAGCCACACTCGTTAAGATATATAGTCAAGTGTATAACAGAAAATCGAGGTATATTGACTTGAGACATAATTATATCAAAGATTTGATCACAAATAGAGTCATATCAATGATTTTGTGAGGTCTTGTGAAAACTTGAGTGATCCTTTGATGAAAGGATTATCAAGAGACTTGGTGTTAAAAACATCAAGGGGATGGCTTTAAAGTCCAAACTCAATGATCATTAGTGATGAAATCTCAATTTAACACCAGATATAACGTCTAATCTTGAATTCAATGAGTGAAAATGCATCATTCTAATGGTTGTAGCACTATAAATTATTCATCCTACGGCATAATTGTGCTTTTATTCTCGCCAGTTCAAAATTAGGTTGAGTTTTAAACTCTTGACAAATCTTGAAAATTAAGGACACTAAAATGTCACCTATATGAATGTAAGTTGGCAAACTACAAAACTAAAGACTTTGCTTTGAAACATTTATGAAATGACATAGGTACAAGAACGTAAAATATATAGTTCAAAAGAACATATGGCTGTGTGTTGATTTATGTATGATATGTTTATGAAGGTAGTCTAACATACAAGTGGTTCAAAGTTGGTCTACCATGTTAAGTCTTTAATTGTACACATTAATTGTGGATATTTCCCCTTAATTATGGCCTAAATATGGTATTAATTGCTTGATTCTACTCATATTTGATTCTTGGCATTTATTTAGGTCATTGGAATTATTTGGAGCTTAAAAGTGCAAGTTTGGTGAAAATTCCAGAAGACTATCAAGGATAGGGCGTGGGCACGCTGTATTTGGATGTGAAGAAGGATTTCGTGGAAAAAAATCCTGCGTCTTATATTTGTCATCTTTGAGATTGAAGATTTTATTTTATTTTTAGAATTGGTTAAAGACCCTTCTAGTTAGGAAAGGTTGTAATTGGTTTCCTTATTTACTTTGTTATTGCTTTTTAGTAAGTTAGACTCCAATTAGGATTGGAACTCTTGAGAGTCCTAATTAAGTAGGAAAGCTTAGGTTTCCTTTCATTTTTATTAGCCAAGCCATCGCTTGGAGCAAAGGGAGAGAGGGGGACGCCACGAAATTGAGAGAGCTTACAAGACTTCATCATAGCTCTTGTCCTCTTGTTGCTTTTTGACTAGTCACGAGAACATCAAAACATAAAGAAAAGCTCTTGGCGGCTGGTTTGCTTTTCTCATTGGTTTGGAGAAGTTTTATTATTTTTCGTTCCTTTGCTTTTTCTCTTCTCGTGGTTTTTTATTGAGAATTTCTCAAACAACTCTTGGATGCGATTCTCCATGAGGAGCAGCTAGTTCTCTCATCTACTCAAAGGGCAACTCGAAGGTGCGGTCCATGACATTTGTGAGATCTAATCGAGTCTTTATTATTTCTTTTAAATTGTTACTATTCGTACGTTTTCTGGATTAATTGTTTAAAGGTTATTTTGTTAATTGAATGTCAACGGCCGGATATTTAATTTAACCTAATAGCCTATTGTCAAATTAACTGAATTGAATCCGTAATTGTTCGTTTGGTTAATAACTAGTGGCGACCACCATAATTGGTTTTATGTTGGGGAAACGTAAGATCTAACTTAAATGAACCCTTTTAGCGTGTTCATTGGTTAGGGTTGGGTTTTTCTAGCTTTTAATGCAACTGGGCAATTAAATTCCTATGGTCGTACCTAGGGTTGTTATCTGGTTAGGGAAGCAGTTAACGGTTGTACCTTGGCTGTCGAAAAAGTAAGGAAAAGCTGGCTGTCAGAGCTTGTTGGCAGCTATAACTAACCTAGTGACAAATGAATGAAATATTTCTGCATCAATGATCATTTGATTGGACTGTGCCTGAGAAGTTGTTCCTTTGGATAGAATTTTATCACTTGCTGTTTCTATTGAGTTATTCTCTGGTTGTTCTTTAGTGATTTATTTAATTGGTATTTTTATTTTTATTTTCTATTTTTGTTTATTTTATTTCTAGTTCTATCCCATCCAAACCCCCCATTTTCCTGTGACTTAGAAAGAAATAATTTCCTACCGTTCCCTGAGGAGACGACCCTACTTGCCACGTATACAAATTAATTAAATTCTCATGTTAATTTCTGGTATATCGGATTAAGTAAACTCCTTGGAATCAAGGTGAAACTAGTAACCCATTGCACATCCGGAGTCCCTGTTCTAGTACCAGATTTAACTCGGGATTATTCCTGTGGACAGTTAGGTTTAAATATTTATTATTGCACGGGTTCTGCACCTGTCAATTTTTGGCGCCGTTGCCGGGAAACGGTGTTTTGGTTAATTTGTTTCTTTTTAAGTTATTTTCTATTTTTTTTGTTTGGATATATTTTCTTTGGTTTGTTGTTGATTTATGGATTACAATACTTTTCCATTTGGTGTTGGACAAAATTTCAATTATGGAGGAGTTCATGAGGTAAATGTCCCATCCATTCAACAACAATTATCTGAATTAACGTGTCTTATTCGACAATGGGCCGTGAGACAACGGCAACAGGTCAAAGCATGTGGAATCTGCGAAGATATAAACCATCCCACAGACTATTGCCCAATATTGCAAGGTGAGAGAGTTGAGCAGGTGAACATGACTGGTAACATGCCCGCGTCCCATAGGCAGTATGACCCATATGCCAACACATATAATTCAAGTTGGAGGGATCATCCTAATATGAGCTATGGTGGAAATTGGCAACAAAACTTCTTTTCGAATCGTCAGCAAGAATACCAGCCATCACACCTATTTGAGAATCAACCATTCTCATCTGATTCAGGTACAACTCTTGAGAATATCATTAAAACATTAGCCTCTAACACTTTGCAATTTCAATGTAAAACCGGGCAAAGCATTCAAAATTTTCAAGAGAAAACGGCGAGCATTCAAATTTGGAGAATCAATAAATCTAATGGTATGTGCAATGAGCTAATTAGCACGCCAAATTCAAAAATTTGCCCTCACGCACCATTGTCAACCTCATCCAAATATGAGTGCAACTACCTTGGAAATGGTGAAGAATCGCAGATTCAAAAGGAGAGATCTAAACATGCAAATGAAGAGATTGTTGAGAAAGACATAAAGGGACCTCAACTTCAAATCTCCTCAAATCTCTAGTGGAAGAGTCCACTAATCAAAACCCAATTGTGATGATATCTTCTTCATCTCCCAGCCAACTCTAACTCTAATTTTATATTTTCCACTAATGAGATTGATTTTGTCATACCAGAAGTTTTTGAGTTTCATGACAAGAATAAGTTAGGAGCTGCGATGACTATTAAGCTTTTAATTAGTCACGATGAAGAGGTAACTGAAGAACAAAAGTCATTGCTTGCTTGTTTGGAGTTATCCTCTAGTCAAGGAGCGAAAAGAGCTCGTAAGCTTGAGCATTACTCCATTTATGAGAAATATCAGGAGCATGCAGAGAAGGAAGCAATGAAACGCGCTAAACGATTTTATCCTCCTTGAGCAAATAAGGATTTATGTCTAGCCAAAGACATTAAAGAGAGGCGCTACTTGGGAGGTAACCCAAGAATTTTAATTTTTCGTTATCTCTTGTTGTTAAATTTTGGTCCTTCCATATTTCGAGTTTTTAATTCTTGTGTTATATTATTTTCTTGTTTTAACAGAAATTTTGTGTTTGTAGGCCTTGGGTGTGTGTGCCAAAACATTGCTCAAAGTGGAGTTTTTTGTCCTCGATCGTAAGACTTCCACATGCAAGCCACGGCTCATAGGAAAGGCTTCTGATCCCATTTTCGTCTCCACAATTTTTTTGGACAGAAGATTTCCATGGTTAGAGTGTGCCTACTCCTTAAGGGCGAGAGTCTTCTGACCAAGAGCCAAAAAAAAAAAAAAAAAAAAAAACCTTGAGTCAAATAGGGTCAAAAGCCCTAAACCTTTTTCCTTTCCCTTTTTGGTTTTTCTTTCTTTTTCCTTTCTCCTTCCCCTTTCCGCCACTTCCCCTATTTTCCTTCTTCCCTTTTCTTTCTTTCTTTTCTCTTTTCTCCCTGTGCGTGGCCTTATTCTTGCACAGCCTTTGTGCTTGCTGCACCAACTCTTCGGGTGAAGTTCATATGTCTGAAGTCCTCAGAGCGTCATCCTCAGATAGTGGTGCAAGCAACCCATTCATTTGAGCTCTTCTTCTGCCACTCATCACCCCATTTTCCTCTTCAGTCGTAGCTTTGCTCTACAGGGAAGTCCTCCGTCTTTTTCTTGTTTGCATACATTGGGGACAATGTATTATTTAGGTGTGGGGGGAGGAATACTTTGGCTTGGTTGATATTTTTCCTAATTTTTTTCAATTTTAGTTTCAATTTTTGTTTTAATGCCTTTTCAACTCTAGTTGCTTGTTTGTTTCCTATTTTTCGAGTTTTTCTTTTTGAATTTCTTTAGAGTTTAGTGGGTCTTATGTGGTAGAGATGCAAATACGAGTAGTATAATGGTATTTGCATGGATATTCTATTTACTTGCAATTGATTTGAAAGAGGGATGTTCTTGACATGACATATAGCCATTTGTGAGTTTTTGAGCTTAAATATCTTATTATGCAAAATTTGTTCTTCATCATTTGTGAGTGTAATTATCACATCGAGTTAGATCATTCTAGAACTTGCTATGATATACATGTCGAGACCACATTATTTAATTTGATGCATGAAAATGATAAGGGCAATTAGGATTAACCTTTTTAACTTCCTAAAAGACCTATCCCAATTCTTTTCCCCTAGTTGACCAAGTTGGATCTTAAACCTTTTTCTTTGTTTAACAACACATTTCTATCACCCTTTAAACCCTTTGTTTGAAACCCTTTTGTTTGAACCCTATGTCAAAGGAATAACTTAATGTTCTTTTGCATGATGATATCACAAGTGAAGGGAGTTGATTATATCTATAGTTAGCAAGTGCTTTTATGTTCATATGTTATTAGTGTCTACTTTGAAATTGAAAAAAAAAGGGAAAAAAAAGAAGAAGAAAAAATCCCCAAAAAGAAAAAAAAAGAAAAAGAACAAAAAGGAAAAAAAATGTGTATGAAGCGCTCTTAAAAATAAGTGCTGTGTGTTGATAATGAGTTGTTTTGTATGCACTTGCTATGCTTGGGAGTTGTTGTCGTACTTAAGAGCTAACTGTGTGAATGAAGATGATATTTCAATTTATGAAAAGGACGTTTAGATATTCTCTTTGATGTATGGAACCTACATTACCCTTTTTGTCCAACCTTTACCTTAAGCCCCATTACAACTCTTGTTAAAGACCCTTTGATTCTTGCAATTGAATTCATGTTCAGTGGTGGAGATGTGATAGATTAGCAAGCCTATGGCAATGTCTTTCAATGGTGTTGATTTGAGTGTACACGTCCCTTTTTAAACATCTTGAGTGCTGAGTGCATACACTATTTTCCATGTGAGAATTGTCAAGTCTTAAACATCCTGACATTGAAGAGATTGTCAAGAAAATGTGGAGTATTTGTGTTAGTCTATTATTCTATTCTATGTTTGTCGTCTTGATTTTTAAGTTTGGTTTAGTGAATGCTTGAGGGCAAGCATTGTTTAGGTGTGCGGGAATTTGTTAAGTCTTTAATTGTACACATTAATTGTGGATATTTCCCCTTAATTATGGTCTAAATATGGTATTAATTGCTTGATTCTACTCATATTTGATTCTTGGCATTTATTTAGGTCATTGGAATTATTTGGAGTTTAAAAGTGCAAGTTTGGTGAAAATTCCAGAAGACTATCAAGGATAGGGTGTGGGCACGCTGTATTTGGATGTGAAGAAGGATTTCGTAAAAAAAAATCCTACGCCTTATATTTGTCATCTTTGGGATTGAAGATTTTATTTTATTTTTAGAATCGGTTAAAGACCCTTCTGGTTAGGAAAGGTTGTAATTGGTTTCCTTATTTACTTTGTTATTGCTTTTTAGTAAGTTAGACTCCACATTAGGATTAGAACTCTTGAGAGTCCTAATTAAGTAGGAAAGCTTAGGTTTCCTTTCATTTTTATTAGCCAAGCCATCGCTTGGAGCAAAGGGAGAGAGGGGGACGCCACAAAATTGAGAGAGCTTACAAGACTTCATCATAGTTCTTGTCCTCTTGTTGCTTTTTGATTAGTCACGAGAACATCAAAACATAAAGAAAAGCTCTTGGCGGCTGGTTTGCTTTTCTCATTGGTTTGGAGAAGTTTTATTATTTTCTGTTCCTTTGCTTTTTCTCTTCTCATGGTTTTTTATTGAGAATTTTCCAAACAACCCTTGGATGCGATTCTCCATGAGGAGCGGCTAGTTCTCTCATCTACTCAAAGGGCAATTCGAAGGTGCGGTCCATGACATTTGTGAGATCTAATCGAATCTTTATTATTTCTTTTAAATTCTTACTATTCGTATGTTTCCTGGATTAATTGTTTAAAGGTTATTTTGTTAATTGAATGTCAACGGCCGGATATTTAATTTAATCTAATAGCCTATTGTCAAATTAACTGAATTGAATCCGTAATTGTTCGTTTGGTTAATAACTAGTGGCGACCACCATAATTGGTTTTATGTTGGGGAAACGTAAGATCTAACTTAACTGAACCCTCTTAGCGTGTTCATTGGTTAGGGTTGGGTTTTTCTAACTTTTAATGCAACTGGGTAATTAAATTCCTATGGTCATACCTAGGGTTGTTATCCGTTAGGGAAGCTAACGGTCGTATTTTGACCGTCGAAAAGTAAGGAAAAGTTATCGCCGAGCTTGTTGGCAGCTATAACTAACCTAGTGACAAATGAATGAAATATTTCTGCATCAATGATCATTTGATTGGACTGTGCCTGAGAAGTTGTTCCTTTGGGTAGAATTTTATCACTTGCTATTTCTATTGAGTTATTCTCTGGTTGTTCTTTAGTGATTTATTTAATTGGTATTTTTTTTCATTTTCTATTTTTGTTTATTTTTTTTTCTAGTTCTATCCCATCCAAACCCCCATTTTCTCGTGACTTAGAAAGAAACAATTTCCCACCGCTTGAGGAGACGCACCTACTTGCCACGTATACAAATTAATTAAATTCTCGGGTTAATTTCGGTATATCGATTAAGTAAACTCCTTGGAATCAGGATGAAGCTAGTAACCCATTGCACATCCGGAGTCCCTGCTCTAGTACCAGATTTAGCTCTGGAGTATTCCTGTGGACAGTTAGGTTTAAATATTATTATTGCACAGGTTCGGCACCTGTCATACCATCTTGTATTGATTAGGTTCAAATAACTTTACTAAGGTAGTGGTTCAATCAAGAGACACCATTATTTATGCATATATTGTTAGATTATTCAGTGATCCTTCGGAAATCCATTTTTAACATTTTGAAAATGGAGGGTGATTGTTGGAAACTTTTCAAAATATTATAGTCAGATAATGACTGATGTAGGTCTTGTCACCAGTCATTGCCCCAGTGATTTTCTAGTTCAATGATTATTGTGTGTATTCTGATGTCCCATTTTGGTTTACACAATTCAAGGAAAATCACATGTTTTATAGACAAAAAGTCACAACTTGATCATTTTCAATCTCCACTCTATAAAAGGTCTAGTAGGGGGTAATTTGGTGTAACCACTTTCCTATTATTAGAATTCTCTACAAAAACACACCATAGTTCAAGTTGGTTTGTTTAACTTTATGCAAGAGTTAATACAAACAACCTTCAAATTATCCTAAAGGATATTTGTCTAAAGTTCTTTGCACACAAAATATAAACAAATAAATTCTATAGGAGAATGATTTCAAGTCGCAATTTTAAGCCTTTTGATGAGCGCGGGCATACATACACATTAGGCACAAATCATTAGTCAAGTTTTACATTTATAAATTTTAAAATACCTCAACATGCAATTTTCTGCAAGTATACAGGTCATAATTGAATACAGGGTATTAAGGGTCGATCCCACAGGGAAAAATGGACAATTATCGGTGCTAATAAAGCTTCTCTACATTTTAAACAATCAAGAAATTACTTGAAGTAAAAATATGCTAAAATATGCAAGAAAATGGCAAATAAAAGCTCCTTAAGTCATGAAATCCCTTACTACTCATGTAAGTGCAACTCTTGAATCAATGAACATTACTATCTTGGCTAGTCAAGGCATAATTTCTTAATACACGTGATATCCACTTTTGCTAGTGTACCAACCATACCTATAGTTAATCCATATCTACTTTCATGGTCATGACATTAACTAAAGACTCATTAGCTCTATGAAATTACATGAATAATTCACTAAAGCCACAAAAGTGCACCTCTACTTTCGTGAGTGTACTCCCCAAATTTAACACTTCCATGAACTAGTCCTAAACTCCAATTTTTATTGCAAATCTAACACCTTTAGATTATCACAATCAATGGCTAGTCAATCATGATTATAAGAACAAATGTACCAAATAACTTAGTCGATATAATAGCATCAAATAGTCAAGAAATCAATACAAAACAATCATAGAAAATGCAACCAAAACCTAAGGCATGAACTTTAGAAACACATGATAAATAGAAGATCCAAACTTGTATTATAACCAAACAAGAAATCTAATACAAAAGAGAGAGTGATAGGAGAGGTATCGCCCTTGTCACATGAGATCAAATCCTCCATCTTTGCTCCTTAATCTTCATCCAAATCTAACTATAAATAAGAGAGGATAAAACTATACTATACTACCTAATCTATACTAAACTAGTTTAAACTAAAGAAAGTAGAAGAGTTATATATTTAGTGGTGTTCTTCTCCTCCACTAAATCCTTGTAAATGTCTTGAAAGCCTATATTTATAGAGAAATCAAGCCCCAAAACAAGCATGTGAAAGTTGTTTAATAATATCCTTGAGATTCCAAAAAATTGCTTCTCCAATTTTCCATATTTTTCTTAGACAGAGCCAGTTGAAATCTTTTACCAAAAGTAGTCAAAAAGTTAGTGTGAAATGGTTGCAACTTGTTTTATAAATTTTAGAGGTGAAATATGGATCGGAGACCTCAATCCAAAACCAGATCTATCTTGGCATCCCTCGGATCCAATTCCCTTGTATTTTTATTTTTGCCTGATGAGCATGATTTGAGGGCTGATACTATCAATCCGAGGTACGATCACTAGTCTTGGATCAGTCTTCTGATTTTAGAAGTTTATCCAAGGGCTGGATCCACAGAACTCGGATCAGCCTCCCCTATTTCTCCTTCAACATTTATCCATTTTGCGCACAACTTCGACTTCTCAATGTTTTTTCTAATAACTTTCTTGCTATGACCCTAACCGGTAAAAATGTATTCCAATCAATCCTCAAACATGAGTGAATATTCAAAACCTATAAAAACAACATCAAATTATGCATTAACCCACTCATTTTCATGTTTTGGCCATAAAATGACTTTTGAAAAAATAACCACCAAAATGGAGCTAAAAGTGCACTTTAAATTCAAAAAACAGACCAAAACTAAATAATTAAACATATCAAAAATAAGTAAAATAAACTCTTATCACCTACTTTTCCCCAGCATAATCATGCCTCAAATGTTGAACTTTGTATCAGAGTATGAATGTGGATGTGATGCGGTCCCCCGTCTTGGCTTTCGGCACTCCAGTTGTAGAATCCTCAGAATATGACAAATAAGCGCAGAAGGTTCACATTGTAGCGCTGATATAAATCTAAAGACTTTCTTTCAGTCTTCGCACATTTAAATCATGTGAATATAATATTATGTATCCCTTTACTCTATATAAAAGCCAAATCTTCCTTAGCAGTTTTTCAAGGGAAAGCTCATAGGTAGAGTTATTGACGTGAGATGAGCTTTCCTATTCTACAAATTCAGATCATTTATCAATTGCTACAGCATGTATTTTGCAGTGAAATTCTATCTGGGATGTCTTACATTTTTTACTTTAATGCAGAAATATCTAATGATGTCATAGACAATTCTGTTGGTAGAATAAACCAAGATGTTTAGTATTTGTTTATTTATTTATTAATCTTATTAGAATTAGATTTTTAGTAGTTGTGTGATTTAGGAATTTGTGTTTTATTTGGTAATTACTTATGCAAGTGGTTTCTTACCCAACAAGTCTGGTAAATTATAAATAGAACATTAGATAGGGTATTTTCTTAAGAGAGTCCAAGAAGAGTCTATAAGCTTTAATTGTGGTGAGATTTTCTTCTATTGTTTTGAGATATCAATAATAGTATGTTTATTATTTTATTCTCTTTCTCCTACATATATTTTGAGTGTTTTTTCATCCTTCAATCTATAGCCTTGCATGCATAATTATTATTAGAACCCTAAAATTTGGGTTCTACAATTGATATCAGAGCCAGACTACGAGGTTAGTCCTAGGTGCTTCCGCTGTCAGAGTTAAGGCACAAGGTTTGCCAAAAAGTATTCTGTTGATTGAATTAGGCCACGAGATTGGTCCTAAGGTGTGCAATTGGTGAAGAATTTGACTACAAGATTGGTCCAGAAGTTGTCAGATTATTGCAAGTGTTATGACAGAGATCAGAAAAGAATCCTATCAGATTTGTTGATTGTTGCAGGCTATCAGATTGAAAGATTTAATTGGTTAATCAGTCAAGGTGGCCAAGAAACTTAATAAAGGGGGAAGAATTTGCTGATTATGTGAGTTATTAATGATAGATATATCTTGGGATCTACGTAGTGGTTAAAGGTATCGCATACTAACTCCCAAAAATAAAAGTCGGGAATTACATTATTTTTGGCTTTTAAGAGTAGAAAAATATCTTGAGCAATGCAATTTAGATGATATTATCTGTATTGATGCAAGTGAACTGCTACCAAAACATGTTTTTAAGAAGAAGGTTAGATTATTTTTCAAATTATGTGTAAAACCATGTCTAATTGTCTTTTCAAAGCATGTGTTCATTGGACTAAAATACCTTAGAGATTTTGGGTGGATATTCATTATGTTTTGCAGACTGTTAAATTGAATGAAAATTTTAAACCAAAAATTGGTTGTTGGACATGGTTAGTTGATTTTGAAACTGATAGATTTATTGATGACATGGGTGATTTGGAAGATTTTGAATTGGCTGATAATTTTAATTTGCATGCCATATTTGGAGAAATTGGAAGTGATGATTTTGTTGAAAAAAAAAAGAAAATGTTAATTTGACAGAGAAAGAAAAGGAAAATTTTGATATAGCAGGTAAAGGAAAAGAAATTGTTGGTAAAGCATTTATTGGCTTGGACTGTCTTCAAAGTGATGTGAAAATGTTTGATTTGATTGACATGGATTTCATTGGAATTGAAAAATATTTTGCTCCTGAAGTGTTAATTGATAAGGGAAAATTTTTTGGTAATTCTAGCAGTAGAGGTTTTGAATTATCTGGTGGTGATCATTTTGGTAAAAGAGATTATTATGATTTCATATTTTTTGGCACTTATGTTGGTGATACATATGGTGACTATGGTGATGAATGGAAATGCATCAATGCTTATTTTGATCAAGAAGAAATTGTTGAAAAATTGTTTTTAAAGTACAAAGTGCGTCCACTGCCACGTGTAAAGATGAAACTGATAACTGGTAACAAGATGGAATTGCATATCGTCTATTCAACAACAGAATTTTCAATGGAGATTGTTGCTCAAGATGGAATTGGATCTCATTTGATGGAGAGCTTGGTTTAAGGGAGGCAATGTTGGCAGAATAAACCAAACTGTTTAGTATTTGTTTATTTATTTATTAATCTTATTAGAATTAGATTTTTAGTAGTTGTGTGATTTAGGAATTTATGTTTTATTTGGTAATTACTTATGCAAGTGGTTTCTTACCCAACAAGTCTGGTAGATTATAAATAGAACATTAGATAGGGTATTTTCTTAAGAGAATCCAAGAAGAGTCTATAAGTTTTAATTGTGGTGAGACTTTCTTCCATTGTTTTGAAATATCAATAATAGTATGTTTATTATTTTATTCTCTTCCTCCTACATATATTTTGAGTGTTTTTTTTATCCTTCAATCTATAGCCTTGCATGCATAATTATTATTAGAACCCTAAAATTCTACAAATTCAGCAAATTCATGGTTCTCAGATCTAGTAAGAATTGACCAATTTGCTTCAAACTTTAAATTACGGTAATAATTCCTTACACATTTATTGCCCAAGGTGTTTGTCAGTTATGAAACAGGCGACAACTACTAAACATTGTGGCTCAGATAAAAGCTACCCAGTGTCCTATTTATTGGTACCTTACGCTTTTACCTTCTAATGACTCTACGGTTCTAAGTTGAGATGACATACCATTTCGTGAATCTTTAGTACTCTCGTGTTTGTTTTGGTATTTAATGGTCAAAAACTTGATCGTAAATGTCATTGGATGGCAAAGATTTGTGTTAATCTTGAGCGATAATCTCAACTGTTTCAAATGTTTTAAGCATTAATGAATGCATTGTGGATGTTGATATGTATCTACAAATAGTCACAAGCAAGTACAGCCTTGATGCCCATACATACGTAGCAATGGATTGTATATATGTCACAAACCAGAACTTCTACTTTCAAGAAGAGTAAACGAATGGCACATCAATATGCTCAAAGTTTCCGAGGAAAGAGCAGCTTAATGACATGAATTGCACTTAGAAATGATGAAGATAGTTTTCATGGATTTGAATGCTGACTTGGTTAATTAGTACACATTGATATACTTTGTTAGCAAGATAACTATACATCAATTCTTTCTGATTCTGTGTCCCTGGCATTTTGCATGAAGGAAGAAGGATAAAACAATAGGCATTTCTCTTAAAATGAATTTTTGTACTGCTCATAATCTTAGCCTATTTTGTCACCAGCAATGCTCTAACTTATTTTGTCACTAGGAAAGCAAGATAAACAAATACAGACTAATGGGAAATAGTCTTGTGTAGTCCTTTTCTCTTTTTTCCATCTTTGTTACACGAGTTGTAGCCAACCCATACACCAAGCAGAAGAAATTTTTTTAATTCCAATTAATTGTGGCCCATTTCTTTATTCCACTTTGTAGTTCAAGTCAATTATGCGAAATTCCATCTACTGTCAGGGGATGGAGAACCGATTTCTAAGTGATCAATGTCAAATTATGGACTTCTTTGATAAAGACTTATCTGCTGCATTTGGAGATGAATTCCAAAGCTCTCTGTCTCAAGCAGGCAGCACCCCCTCGTGTGTTGGAAAGATGAAAAGATCTAGAGAGAGAAACTATAGAGAGAGTTTAGAGAGAATTTTCACTTGTATATCTCGTTGGTAAACAATGATACAAATGCCTATTTATAGGCTTACAAGAATTAATGTCCTACCACCTATCACTCATTGATTGATATCAATCATTAATTGATATCAACCACTAACAGATAACACTCATCCACCTATCAACCACTAATGGATACACATTCAAATCCTAAATTGATATTTACACTCTCACCTACCAATCATAACTCAATCTAACACTCCCCCTCAAGTTGGTGCATAGATATCATGCATGCCCAACTTGCCAAGTGAGTTGTAGAAGTCTTTAGTCGGCACAACTTTTGTGAGTATATCAACTAGTTGGTCTTCAGATCTTACAAATGGAAACTGTATCACTTTTTCTTCAAGATTCTGCTTGATAAAGTGCCGATCGACCTCAATATGCTTAGTACGATCATGTTGAACCGGGTTATGGATGATATTGATGGCAGCTTTATTGTCACAGAAGAAGTTCATCTCTGACGCAGGAGAGAAGCCGATATCGGCCATTAGCCGCCTGAGCCACAGAAGCTCGCATACACCTTTAACCATGCCTCTAAATTCAGCTTCTGTGCTCAATAATGCTACCACCTTTTGTCTTTTCCTTCTCCAAATAACTAGATTGCCACCGACGAAGGTAAAATAGTCTGAAGTCGACTTTCGATTGGTGGAATCTCCTGCCCAATCGGCATCAGTCTAGCCATCAATATTGAGATGGCCGTTCTTTGAGAATAAAAAACCCTTCCTAGGAGAACCCTTTAAATAACGGAGAATTCTCATCATAGCTTCCATGTGTTGATTACTTGGTAAATACATGAATCGACTAACCACACTAACTACATAGGCAATATCAGGTCAAGTATGTGATAGGTAGATCAACTTACCGACCAACCTCTGATATCTCTCTTTATCAGTCAGCTTTTGATTTGGCTAATCTCCCAACCTGTGGTTCTGCACAATCGGTGTATCGGCAGGTTTGCAGTCCAAGAGTCCAACTTCTGTCAAAAGATCAAGTACATACTTCCTTTGGGATAGGAAGATGCCTTGTGCTGATCTTGCCACTTCAATTCTCAGGAAGTATTTGAGATTCCCTAAGTTCTTCATTTCGAACTCAGCAGCCAGCTGATCTTGTAACCTAGAGATCTCCTCTTCATCATTACCTGTAATAACTATGTCATCGACATAGATTATTAGAGCAGTTACTTTTCCCTGCCGATACTTCAAGAAAAGAGTGTGGTCGGCATTACTCTGTTGAAGACCATATTTCTTCATAGCAAGAGTAAATCGGCTGAACCAAGCACGTGGTGACTGTTTCAGTCCATACAATGCTTTCTGTAATTGGCACACCACATTTGTTTCTGGTGCTGTAGAAAACCCTACTGGAATATCCATATAGACTTCTTTCTCAAGATCTCCATGTAAAAAAGTATTTTTCACATCAAACTGATGTAATGGCCAATCCAAATTTGCTGCAATAGATAAGAGTACTCTGACTGTGTCCAATTTAGCCACTGGTGAGAACATTTTTTGGTAATCGATCCCATAAGTCTGAGTGTACCTCTTAGCCACGAGCCAAGTTTTATATCTGTCAATTGATCCATCAGCTTTGTACTTAATTGTGAAGACCTATTTGCATCCCACCGTCTTCTTACCATCTGGTAGTGAGACCAAAGTCCACGTATTATTCTTCTGCAATGCTAACATTTCATCCTTAATTGCTTGAGTCCACCTCAGGAATATTCTCAGGAGATATATGGTTAGGTATCGAGGAGGAAGGGATCATATCAACAAATGGTAGGTCATCAATACCGCCAATATCAGCCATTCATCATGCTCATCAGTGCTTCTATGAGCATTGGCAGCATCATCAACATGTTCATCATGCTCATTAATACTTCTATCAGTATCAGCAGCATCATTAGCATTATCGGTAGGAGAATCAGTAGTCTCGCCAACTGAATCAGTAGTTCAAGATAGCCAAAATGGCCACGATAATCCTGGCCAATTCTTTTCTTCCGTATCCCTTATCTCACCCTGAAGGGAAGAATTGGATACCGATGAGAAATAAGTCTCTGATTCCAAGAATGTAACATCCATTGTCTCATACATCTTACTGGTGGTCGGGTCATAGCACCGATATCCCTTTTTGTGCATTGCATACCCCATGAAGACACATCGAACAATACAATGATCAAGTTTACTCCGTTGATTCTTGTGTAGATGAACAAATGTGACACAGTCAAACACTCGCGCTGGAAGCATCAGGACCGATATTAGAGTGAAATGTTGAGACAAGTTTCCTAAATGGTCTTAAAGTTGATAGGTTTTAAGGTAACCTATTTAGTAAGTGAACCGCGTTGTTACCATTATCAGCCACATATGCAGTAACATTTGTCTGATTAGTAGTGCTTTTGCTGTCTCAAGTATATGCCGATTCTTCCTTTCGCCTACTCCATTTGTCGGAGTTTAGGTACAAGATGTTTCATGTATCAGACCGTTGGCATTAAAGAATTCTTGTAGCGGCCGATTATCGAACTCCCCACCATTATCAGATCGAAGAATCTTGACTGTAGTTAAAAACTATGTACGAATCATGGAATAAAAGTTTTTGAAAATATCAAGAACTTCATTCTTATGTTTCAACAAGTACGCCATAAGTCATTCGAAAGTACATTCATCTATGAAAGTGACAAACCAACTTAACTCCCCGATGAAGTAATCGGGATGGCCCCCAATATCGAGTGTACCAAAGTAAAAGGGTATCAGACTTATTAAACTAGTAGGGTATGGGACCCTATGACTCTTGGCTAATACACATGTCTCACATTTCAAATCGGCAGATTGATACTGAAGAGGTTTGGAAATAGATACTTCATGTACCCAAAGGAAGGATGTCTTAGTTGGTCGATGCCACGTCAATTTCTCGCTCCTTGGTGTTACCGGCCTCGCTTGATTATCTCACCGAGACAAATCATCAATGTAATATAGATCCTCCTAGTACCACCCTATTATCTCCTTTGTGAGAATTTCACAAGAAGACAAAAGGTTGGATACATTAGAGCTACACAATTAAGATCGCCAGCTATTTGACTTACCGATAGTAGCTTATTTGACGGGGAATCAGAAAGTATTTGGTGTAGATAGAGACGGAGATAAAGTACGCCCAATTCTATAACCTGGATAACCAACACCATTGTCCTTGACCGTCTTGGAAAGTGACTAATGAGAAATCATTAGGATCATACGCCATATGATCGGGGCTCAATCGACAATCCAACTATTATCATGTTGATTTGGATAGCTCGTACCATGGTGCTGATTGTCAGAAGACCTGGAAGGCACCTGGCAATGTTAGGGACGGTAGCTGTTGTTGTATCAATTGCTACAACAGCCACTTTTCTGGATCCGAAGCTCCCATTCTGGTCAGCAGCATTCAATCGATCAGCTCGTCGATATCGCCCTTTGCGTTCTTTCCACCATGTTAGATACCTATGCAGTTTGAAACACGTATCTTGTGTATGTCCTTTCTTACTGCAATGAGTACAGGTATCTTCTGCCATTAGTGGCTCAACCCGGGGCACTATGATCAGCTCATTCTTCTTCCCCTTTGATACCATGATGGTGCCGATTGGATTATCTCCTCCTGTCAGCATCACCGACTGTCTACTGTTCTCTCGTCGGACATAGACGTATGCCTCTTCTACTGATGGAAATGATTTTATCCGCAGAACATCACTGCGAATCTGGTCTAGTCGGTCATCTAACCCATCAAGAAAAGTGTATACCTTCTCTTCTTATATGAGAGAGTTATATCTACCGATATTGGCAACACATTCCATCGGGTTCAGCCGACGAAAGTCAATTTCCCTCCACAAGCCCTGTAGGTCATTGTAATACTTCTCAATCGGCCCACCGGCTTGTTTCAATCTAGTCACCTTTCGCCTCAGATCATATAGTTGGGATGTATCGGCCCCATCAAAGTATGTGGTAGCAACAGCATCCCATATCGACTTTGCTATTGGGTAGCGAATGAAGGTATCGATTAAGGATGGGTCCATGTTATTTATCAACCATCCCTTCACGCTAGAATCTTCAGTCCGCCACTGTCGATATGCCGGATCTGCTGGTGAAGGTTGAGGAAGTTCACCATTGATATATCCCAATCTGTCCTTAGCCGAGATGTACATCTCGACCATCTGGGACCACAAAGCATAGTTAGTATCATCTAACTTAATGCCAATTTGAGTAGCTGAGGAATCACTGCTCGATGTGGGTTTCTGACATCTATTCAGGACTTCTACCATTCTCGTGGCTAAGTCTTCCAGAACTGTGTCATTCAGTCTTTTCCCACTTTCCGTTAGTGCAGATGAATCGGCCATGGTTCTTGTCTATAACTAGATCAGAGTAGCCCTTCAAGCAGATATCCTAGAATCCCTAATCTGATACAATGTTGGAAAGACGAAAAGATCTAGAGAGAGAAACTATAGAGAGAGTTTGGAGAGAATTTTCACTTGTATATCTAGTTGGTAAACAATGATACAAATGTCTATTTATAGGCTTACAAGAATTAATGTCCTACCACCTATCACTCATTGATTGATATCAATCATTAATTGATATCAACCACTAACAGATAACACTCATCCACCTATCAACCACTAATGGATACACATTCAAATCCTAAATTGATATTTACACTCTCACCTACCAATCATAACTCAATCTAACATCATGTATTCCCACTAACTATTCCTGTAAGCAGTTCCACATCCAGCTTATGTGTATCTTCAATACTGATGGCGCCTCCTAATATTAACCCAAAGACCAGCAAAGAAGCACAAGCATTATGGCTATAATTTGTCCCATACCAAAACAAGCATCCGTTTGATTGAGCTTCTTCTTCCCTAATGATTCTCACTTTTGGGAGTTCAAATATGCCAAATACGAATCCTCAACAAGTTAGTCTAGGAACCTTGTATCCTGAGGATGGTGCAGTATCTGACGTTTTAACATCCTATTGTTCATTTTTAATTCCTGTCGAGGCTACTCAAACTGCTGTTCAAACAAAAGCAAGAAAGCCTGGAAGTAGTACTCGGCCACCATCAAAAACATATGATCACATTGCAGCAGAAAGGAAGCGACGCGAGCAACTCAGCCAACGACTCATGGCTCTTTCCGCCATAGTTCCTGGCCTCAATAAGGTACTGATTTCTCATGCATATTCATTTTCGAGTCTTCTTTTTCCAAGAATCACTTCTGCTTTGTTGACATAATGATAATAATATCCAATTTTTTTGGTTCTCAGAGGGGATAGAAGGTGGTTGTTATAACTTGTTAAAAGTCCAAATCTTGATTTTCCTTTATTATGAAAACAGGCACCAGATACGTTAAGAAAAATGAAAATGTTCAAATGACCTCATGTTAGACGCCTAAAAGTTAATCATGTACGCATTATTCAAGATTGTTCGTGTGTTACAATGAGTGATAAAGAACTTGGACAACCATTTCAAAACCAACTCCAAAATCTGATCTTATATGTATGATTGAAAAATTTTAAAATATCAATGTGGAATATTCTAACACTCCTCCTCAAACATGATTTGACAAGTTCTTGAAATAGCAATGTGGGATATTCTAACACTCCCCCTTAAATGTTATTTGGCAAATGGGTTTAAACAAAGAATCAAGTTACTAATGAAACCCAAATGAAATAGCAAATAAATTCGAGACCCAACTCTGATACCGTGATAAAGAACTTGGATTTCCATCTCAAAACCAATTGACAATTAATGAAGTGGTCCAAGATCTTGAAATCTTCGGAATATTAATGTGGATATTCTAGCAATGAGATTAGCTAACCCTTAAAAAAGAAAAGTTGATTGTGTCACGGATCAATAAGATATTATTGTTTTATTAATTTGTTTGTTTTTATTGCTTTTACTATAAGAAAGAAAAGTGGCCGGACTAGTATTTGCTCACAGCTCAACAACAAAAATTCCATCATCCGATTTTTGCCGCTCTCTCGCATTATAAAAGCAACATCTTGCTCTCTAACTACGTCTATGAATTCAGAAATTTCTATGATTTGCAGGTGATATTCTTAATCTCACGTATATATAAATCTTATTCACATGACATTATGTTCCTAGCAGCGAATAAAGCTTCAGCTTTGGAGATGCCATCGAGTACGTGAAACATCTAAAGGAGAGAGTAAAGACACTAGAAGAACAAGCAGAAAAGCAAGCTATGGAATTTGTAGTTCTTGTCAAGAAATCACAACTTCAAATGAAGACGAGGGATCTTCAGATGAAATGGGCAGCATCAATAATCAGCGGCCACTACCCGAAATCAAAGCTAAAGTTTGTGATAAGAAAGTTCTTGACAAAGCAATAATAATATAAAATCCTAATTACCACCACAATTTAATTACAGTACTAGAAAGTGGACTGTGCAAGGATTTACCGGCGGTTTCACCGATTCCAAGGGTATGCTAAACCCGATATACCAATTATCTTTAAGAAAATATTAACTTGTAGTAGCGGTAGGGGGTGGTCGCCTCCTCGTGGAACGGTAGGAAATTGTCTCTTTTAAGTAACGGGAAATATGGGGGGTTTGGATGTGATAGAACTGGAAATAAAATAAATAAACTTAGAAAATGAAATTGAAAATACTAAATAAATAAATCACCAAAGAACGAATAGAGAATAATTTAATAAAAATGCAAGTAATGAAATTCTACCCAAAGGAACAACTTCTCAGGCACAGTCCAATCAACTGATCATTGATGCAAAGATATTTCATTCATTTGTCACTAGGTTAGTTATAGTTGCCAACAAGTTCGACAACCGCTTTTCCTTACTTTTTTTGAGCAAGGTACTACCATTAGCGCTTCTAACCGGATAACAACCCTAGGTACGACCATAGAATTTAATTATCAATTGCATTAAAAGCTAGAAAACCCAAACAACCAATGAACACGCAAGCGTTCATTTAAAGCTAGATCATCACGTTTCCCCAACATAAGACCAATTATGGTGGTTGCCACTAATTATTAACCAAATGAACGATTACGTATTTAATTAGTTAATTTGACAGTAGGCTATTAGCTTAATTTAAATACCCGGCCGTTGATACTCAATTAACAAAAATAACCCTCAAACAATTAATCCAGAAAACGTACGAATAATAACAAATTAAAAGAAAGGTTAGAGATTCGATTAGATCTCACAAATGTATTGGACCGCGCCTTTGAGTTGACCTTTGAGTAGATGAGGGTTTTAGCCGCTCCTCATGAGGAATTGCATCCAACAGATATTTGAGAGATTTTCAACTGTGAACATAACCACAAAAAGATGAAATAAAGATATGAAATATGAAACTTCCCGATCCAATGAGTCAACGTAAAAGGCCTTCCTTTGTTTTAATTGTTTTGACTAATCAAAACATGAGAGGAAGAAAGCCTACGACGTTTCTTTCTCAATTGCGTGGAGTTGTCTTCCTTCGACGACTTGGCTGCTAACAAATTAATAAAAAAACTAAATTTTCCTATTCACTTAGGAAACCTAGTCCTAGTTGGAATCTATTTTCCTAAAAAGCATTAATAAAGTAAATAAGGAAACCAATTACTAAAAATCCCTAATTAAAAGGGTCTTCAACTAATTACTGAAAATAAATACAATCTTCCACCAATGGTAGGAATTGTCAGGCGTAGGATTTTTTCCACAGAATTCCTTCTTCACAGCCTAATGTAGCGCACCTTGGTCCTATCCTTGAGGGTCTTCTGGAATTTTCACCAAAAATAGAGCTTTTAATCTTCAATTAATTCCAAGAACCTAGAATCAATACCAAAATCAAATATGAGTAGAATAAAGCAATTAAAACCATATCTAGGCCATAATTGAGGGAAAAATGTCCACAAATAAAGCATGTAATTTAAGACTTAACAATTCCCCCCACACCTAGTCAATGCTTGCTCTCAAGTATTCAAAGACTCAAAAATCAGAATCAACCATAGAATAGCATAATATCATAGCACAAATAATCCATATTTCCTTGACAATCTCATCAAAATCAGGATATTCAAGACTTGACAATCCCTACATAGATAATGGTGTATGCTCTCGACTCGAGATTTTAATAGGGACACGCGTTCACTCAAATCAACACCATAGAAAGTCATTACCATAAGCTTGCTAATCTATCACATCTCCAACACTGAATATGAATTCAAATGCAAGAATCAAAGGGTCTTTGCAAGGGTTGTAATGGGGTTTAGGGTAAAGGTTGGACAAAAAGGTAATTTAGGTTCATAAATATCAAAGAAAATTCCAAAATGTCTTGTGCATGAATTTAAATATCATAATCATTCACATAATTGGCTCTTAAGCATGACAACAACTTTTCGAGCATAGTAAGTGCATACAAAACAAAAGGATTAGTTCCACTATCAAAGCACAGCACTTCTTTTCATGAGTGCTTCATACATTTTTTTCTCTTTTTCGTTCTTTTTCTTTTTTTTTTTGGGATTTTTTTTCTCTTTTTTTTTTTTTTTTAGGACAAGACACTGATAACATACGAACATAAAAGCACTTGCTAGCTATAGATATAATCACCTTCCTTCACTTGTGATATCATCATGCAAAAGAATATTAAGTCACTCCTTTGACATAAGGTTCAAACAACGGGGTCTATAACAAAAACGAGTTACAGGGTGATCAAATGTGTTGTTTAAACAAAGAAAAAGGTCTAAGGTCCAACTTGGTCAACTAGTGGAAAATATAGTCAAGGTGGGTTTTTAGAAAGCCAAAAAGGGTAAATCCTAATTGCCCTTATCATATCCTTGCACCAATTCAATAATGTGGCCTTGACATGTATATCATAGCAAGTTCTAGAATAATCTAACTAGGTGTGATAATTACACTCAAAAAGAATTCAAGGCAAAATTTGAATAATGAACAATTTAAGCTCAAAAGCTCACAAATGGCTATATATGTCAAGAACATCCCTTTTCAAATCAATTACCGGTAACTAGTGGACTATTCATGCAATTGCCATCATACTACTCTTAATTGCAATTCAACCACATAAGACCCACGAAACATAAAAAAGAAAACCAAAAAAAAAAAGCACCAAGCAACTAGAGTTGAAAAGGCATTAAAACAAAACCTGAAACTAAAATTGAAAAAAACTAGGAAAGTATCAACCAAACCAAAGTATTCCTCCCCCACACCTAAATCTTACATTGTCCCCAATGTAAGAGATAAAAAAAAAAAAGAAGCATGGGGACAGAAACTTCCACACGAGATCACGAGGGAGGGTATCAATCAACTATGACTCGGGGTGTGTGCAAGATCTCCTAGGTGATAGTTGGTAAAAGTGGGCACACCTTAGAACCCTTAGTCTTGGGATCACCCGTGAGGAGTTTTTTTTAGTTGTGGGCGAAGACTTTCCCCACACAAGCAAAAGAACGTTATAACGGAACAGGTCTTACGTCCATCCCCTTTAGCGTTTTTTTTTTTTAACTCTTTGGCAGAAGACTTTCGTTGTTACAATAGGGCAAGACACGCACATAACCAAAATATACGTCCCAAATTTTGGTGTGAAATGTGACCGAGACTTTCCTCCAATTACATTAGCCAAGGACGCCGCGGCCCACTGTGAGATCTTCGTCAGGGTCAAACGAAAAACTCCATTGAGCAAAGTTTTGGCACACACAAGGACCTACAAACACAAAAAATTTGCATTAAAACAAGAAAATGACATAACATAAGAATTAAAACTCGAGAACATGGAATCAAAATTAAGCAACAAGAAATAACAAAAAAAGTAAAATTCTTGGGTTGCCTCCCAAGTAGCGCTTTTCTTTAACGTCTTTGGCTAGACGAGGAATTTGTCATGTGCTTAAGGGGGATGAAAATTTTCCATCTTTTTCATGGTCTGCTCCATATGTTCCTGATAGCCTTCATAGATGGAGTAGTTTTTGAATCCATGAACTGTGGTGCTCTTTTGACTCGGAAATGACCTCAAGTGGGCGCACAATGGTTTGGATTCTGCACTTATTGTTCCGCGATGCTTTGCCACCTAACTCTAGATCTTCCCTATCATTTAACTAAAAAATGCTTCTTACACAATAGGGTTAATTACATTGATAGCAAATATAGAATGAGATTTAGTAGGATGTATATTTGCATCAAAAATATTGAAATAAACAATTTCTCCATCAAATTCCATCATGAGCGCCCTTATTAACATCAATCTTAGTTTGGGCACTTTTCGTAAATGGTCAGCCCCTAATAAAATAGGTGATGGATTTTTTGGAGAATTCTTATCATCCATATCAAGCACATAAAATCAGCGAGAAAAACTAATCCCTCAACTTGAACCAAAACATCCTCAATTAACCCTTCGGGATAAACATTAGTACGATCAATTGAATTATCACACATTTTAATGGGCCTAGATTTAGGAATCAAATATAGATTTAGGCATCACATTAACAGATGCCCCTAAATCTAGCATGGCACCTCTAGCTCTAGAATTTCCAATTTTACAGGGATGATGAACATGCAGGATCCCCACATTTGGTAACTTCCTTTGCAGTCACGGCCGATCACGTTCCTCCCACAACTCGTTCATCTCCCTCAACTTCCTTTTATTAGTGCACAAGTCCTTCAAGAACTTACATGCATTTACTTGATCGCGTCCAATAGGAGGAATGTTGATTTGCTTTGAACACCTCAGAATCTCTTTGTCCTTTTCTTGCTTCTTCTTCCAACTCCTACAAGGAAAATGAGGTGGAATTAGATTTAACCGGAATTGAAGAATTAGAGGTTACCTTGGGCTCTGTGTGAATGTGTCCCTCCTCTTCTATCTCCTTTTCAATCTCTTCTTCATTTTTGCTTTTCAACTTCTTTAACTTTAGCCCTTCCACCTCTCTACCACTTCTTAATGTCATAGCACTGACATTTTTAGGTTAACTCGGAGCTGTGATGGCAATTTCCCAAAACGTGAGACTCCAACCAGTTGATTGCAGGTAGCCATGTGGACTCATTTGAGACTCCAAATTTTCATACCTGCCCTAGTCTCCTATTGAAACTGGGTAGTGCTCACTGAAGTTGAGCGATGCTCACTGTTGAGCAGTGCTGCGTGGCCTAGAATTCTTTACAATATCCTCTGAGAGCTTTCAGGTTGTAGATGAAGGTTGAGAGTTTGCTTGATGGGATTGCTGAAATCCCTAGGGGATGGTGCAAAATGAGTTTTGAGGGGCTTGTTCCCATGTAGCTGAAATTGGGGTGGTCTCATACACCCCGGATTATATGTGTTGGAGTATGGATCATATTGCTGCCTATGGGGTACCGCCTCCAGCCATGTTAACCGTGGTAGCTTTGTTCCACTCCATCTGTCTTGCACCAAAGTAGGGCATGCACGTCACGTGGAGTGGCGGTGTTTTCTGCATCCCACTGACCTTTGTTTGGGTGCATGTCCCGTAGCCGCTTGTCGAATGCGGATGTTAACTTCAGGACAATTTAACTTTTGTTAGCAGAATGGGAATTCTACTTCCACCATTGACTCACGGTGCAGTAGATTACTCTTGACGGTGACACCAAATTGCTGAGAATTTTACTGCCATTTCCTCAATGAGATCCCCAAAAAACTTCCCGCCTTGGTGTCTTATTTACCAATGCTCCCATTTGGCATCAATGGCTCTCCAGTGGTACCATATTAGGATGATTGAAGTCCTTCGTAAAGTATTGGATCAATAGTTGTTCACTGGGGTGTTTGATGTTTTGCAAGGGCATCTAGTGCACAACTTGTTGAACCTTTCCCAATAGTCATATAAAACTTCCCCGGGATATTGCTTAATACTGCATATCTCCTTTTTCTCCCAAACTTTGCTGCCCGGGATGCAGGGAAAATATTTCTCCAAGAACTTCTTTTCAATTGTGCCCAGAGTTGGATACTACACTGCGGGTGGTGAGTAGTACAATCTTTGCTCCATCTTTTGAGGGAAAAGGGAATGCTCTAAGTTTAATCTGTTCTTGATGACTGGGAGGCTTTTCTTGGAACATATCACTTCAAACTCTTGAATGTGCTTGTGGGTTCTTCACCGACAAACCATGGTATGTGCCAGGTAAAGATGGATTAGCATTTCAACTCGAATGAAGTATTCTCACCCGAGTTGGAAATGTAATGTCTACCAGGGGCTAACAGTGAGAGATCCGGAGCAGCCATTCTCTTAGTGTTCTAGGAGCGTTGGCCATGTTGGAACATTCTTCTCGGAATCACTTGATTAATCGATTAGAAAGTGATGTTTACATTGAGATCCCAAATGTAGTAGCCAATAATTCTTTGTGCTCCCTGATTCTCCGCTTTCTTAGTCACAGGGGTCTTCTCACCTTATACTCGTCGTGATCGTAAGTCAACTCACTGTCTGAAGGAAGAGCATAAGCATAAACTATAGTACCCAGCATATCAAAAAGCAAATAACCTAAAAGAAACAAATTAACAAAACATACCGTTCCGACAAACCTTGGCAAAAAAGTGTGAGGTGCGAAACACATTGCAATAATAAATATCAAAAAATCCCTGTAATTACCACCACAATTAATTACAGAATGATTAGAGTCTTGAGGCTTTTGGGGGGGACTACGTGGGATGTGCAATGGAGTTACCTGCAGGCTTCACCGATTCTCAAGGGTATGCTAAACCGATATACCGGGAATTATCTTTAAGAAAATATTAACTTGTGTAATGTAGTAGGCTGGTCGCCTCTCAAGCGGTAGGAAATTGTCTCTTAAGTACGGGGAAATATGGGGGTTTGGATGTGATAGGGGAATTGGAAATAAAATAAATAAACTTGAAGAAAATGAAATTGAAAATACTAAATAAATAAATCACCAAAGAAGTGAATAGAGAATAATTTAATAAAAATGCAAGTAATGAAATTCTACCCAAAGGAACAACTTCTAGAACCGGTGATGCCAATCAACGATCATTGATGCAAAGATATTTCATTCATTTGTCACTAGGCTGGTTATAGTTGCCAACAAGTTGAACAACCGACTTTTTCTTACTTTTCGAGCCTTCAATCTGACCAGGTTAACTTCTTGCGGCAGGATAACAACCCAGGAATTGACCATAGAATTTAATTATCAATTACATTAAAAGTTAGAAAAACCCAACCCTAACTTTCAATGAACACGCTAAGGCGTTCATTTAAACTAGATCATCAGAACGCTTCCCCAACATAAGACCAATTATGGTGGCTGCCACTAAGTATTAACCAAATGAGCGATTACGTGTTATTCAATTAGTTAATTTGACAAGAGGCTATTAGATTAATTTAAATACCGGCGACGTTGATACTCAATTAACAAAAATAACCCTCAAACAATTAATCCAGAAAGCGTCTGAGGAATGCAATAACCAACAAATTAAAGAAAGGTTAGAGATGATTAGATCTCACAAATGTATTGGGCCGCGCCTTTGAGTTGACCTTTGAGTAGATAAGGGTTTTAGCCGCTCCTCATGAGGAATTGCATCCAACAGATGTTTGAGAGATTTTCAACCGTGAACATAACCACAAAAGGACTAAATAAAGATATGAAATATGAGGAAACTTACTCGATCCAGCGAGTCAACAGCCAAAGGCGCTTCCTTTGTTTTTTAATTGTTTTGACTAATCAAAACATGAGAGGAAGAAAGCCTACGACGTTTCTTTCTCAATTGCGTGGAGTTGTCTTCCTTCGACGACTTGGCTGCTAACAAATTAATAAAAAAACTAAACTTTCCTATTCACTTAGGAAACCTAGTCCTAGTTGGAATCTATTTTCCTGCCACAAAAGCATTAATAAAGTAAATAAGGAAACCAATTACTAAAAATCCCTAATTAAAAGAAGGTCTTCAATTAATGAAAATAAATACAATCTTTTCCACCAATGGTAGGAATTGTAGCCGGCATAAGATTTTTCCACAAGGAATTCCTTCTTCCACGGTAATGTAAAAGCATGGTCCTATCTTGAGGGTCTTCTGGAATTTTCACCAAAAATAGAGCTTTTAATCTTCAATTGAAATTCCAAGAACCTAGAATCAATGCCCAAAATCAAATATGAGTAGAATAAAGCAATTAAAACCATATCTAGGCCATAATTGAGGGAAAAATGTCCACAAATAAAGCATGTAATTTAAGACTTAACAGTTCTACTGAGAGTTCACTGTGAAAATCAAGGAGGGTTGTTGATTAAATTACTTTCACAGGTAGAAAAGCTCAATCTTGCTGTCACTAAGTCACACAATTTGGAGGTCTGGCTCGTGATGTTACTATTATAGCGCAGGTCAGCTATATTATACACAGCTCATTCTCTTCGGAAATTCTTTGCAGATCATTTCTAGTAATGAACTATTGAATTTTTTTTTTCTTTTTAAGATGGAGAGAATTCGATCTGACAACAAAAGAACTGGTTAGAAGTCTTCAATCTGCTCTTCAGCCCGTAAACAAGTAATGGATAGGCGGGTCCGGGATGCTTTTTAGCAGTACTCGGCTAGCCGTTTCGCTCATGGGATGTGTAGGTTGGAAAAGCAAGAAGCAGGAATGTAGGGACTGCGTGGTAGAGGTCCCTTCATTATCTAGTATGTACTATCTACTCGTGCATGTAACTTTAACTTTCATTAGGATAATTACATCTTGAACCCCGATATTTATTTGAGGTCTTTCCATGTCTCTGTTATTTCATTCGTCTGTTCCTTTCAATCATCACGACAAGCCCACAACCATCAAGGCATGAGCACCACCATCACCATCAGAACAGTAAAAACAACTCAATTACACCACTAGAATCACATCTTGCAGTTGGTGGTAAGGAAGATAGGGAGCAGAATAAGATGGAAAGCAGACGAAAAATAGTGGAAGATTCAAATAGAGGAGAGAATTGAGAAGACTGAGAGATGGTAAAAGAGAAAGGGGCACAGAAAACGGGAGGAAAAGAGAGGACGCAACCGATGGTCTTTATAAGGAAATGTGGACTAACGTGGTGTAAAAAGGTAACATAGTGAAACAAAATGTTTGAGCTCCTTAAGATCGGAGTTTTGGACTTTTTTGCTCTCAAGAAAATACACAGAATGATATCATGTATATTAAAAAAAAATTAACTAAAAAATGTATCAAGAAATATTTCAAAAAAATTATAGAAAACTCACAAGCCAAAAGGACCTGTGTTTTAAGGATAAATTACTTATAACCCCCTTATAGTTTTACATAATGTCAGATGATCCCCTTAAGGTTTTAAAATAGCCACTTGACCCCCTATAGTTTTATGTAAAGTGAAAAATGGATCGAATGTATAATCAGTTACGACGTTTATACCAAATGCGTTCTAAAAGTACGTGTATTAAAATCTTAATATCCACACAACCCCCTTATGGTTTATATAAATATCCACTTTGCCTTTCTATGATTTTTACAATTATCCACGTAATTCTACTGTACTTTTATGTAAGGTGGTTAAACCATCGATTGATTTAACATTTAGATAATGGCACTATTATTATTTCAACTAACGATGTTACATAGACTATTTTCTGTCAAGTTTCCATTTTATATAAAATTATAAGGGGATGAAATTGATATTTTAAAATGTTAGGAGTCATGTAGCAATAGATGAAACCATGGGGTTACATTTAATTTACCTTGTTTTAATAACATGGGCCGCCTGGTGCACTAGTTCGCTAGTCAATTCAACCTTGTTATCTAAAATATAATCAAACAAAATTTTTCCGGCACTACTAGTGGGGCAATGTTGAAAACCAAATACATCCCTCGACCTAAATTATCAATCCGCAAGTTATTTTATAATTGAAACATTCTTTACAATAACTAATACAAAGGGATTGGAAACAATCAATCACTGATTCAAGGAGTTCACAACTTGGAATATATCAATTGCAAGAATCCCTAGTAAATGCGGGTCATCAACTTGTGTTAACTACATCCCTGCCCTTCTGCCCTTCTTACATACTGTCTATGCTTCTACTTATCGAATGTTTCGATAAAGTGTTCAAATCAAGCCAATGTGAGTGGTTTACTGTCCACAATTATAAGAAGGTCGCGAACCTTATTATTTAGAGAAATGAGAGGTTGTAATAAGGTTTTCAATAAGTGAAGTTGTGGAAGGATCATTGTCGAATCTTGTGCGGCGAACTTGTGTAACTGCTAGGCATAGGATGATATATAAATCAAGGTAGAAAAATCATAATGTTTTAGTTTTCTTTAACTTTGTACGTTCGGACGTAATATGAGTGTATATCTTTATTGTTTATATACACATACACGCCTATATCATTTAGGTGATATATCAATTTGGCAATCACTTGTCAATAAAATGGTGTGTATAGATATTTTTAGGTTGAGGGATTAGGTTGGTTTCAGAAACTATCCCTCTATTGTTCTTGAAAAGAATGCTTAAATGTTTCTAAAATTTGGCTAAAGAGACTAAATTAAATAACCTAGAGAATAAAAAGTTTAGAGAAAAAATTTGCTAAAATAAAAATTTAGGGAACAAATTTATTTTAGTTAAAAAGTTTAAAGATTGAATGAGCTATTTTCCCTCACTTTTGTTGGTAAGGTCTCCTTTTAGCATTTATTAAGTCAAAAAAAACCATTAGCATTACTCTTATTTGAAAGGATGGATTTCAAGTGAGGCTTCAAATTTTTTAGCTAAACAAATATTCAATTTTTTTATTGGCCACTTGTTGTAGACCATGTAGTACATGCAATAGTCAAATGAGTTTTTTTTTAATCGTTCGACATTATTTACCGTCATTTCTATACAGATGGCCTATTATTTACCTTCCTACCCATACGGATGAGCTAAAAATAGATACTTTTCCTTAAAATAATTAAACTAAGCCTATCTAAGTAATTTCCTTCGATTAAACGCCCTCCTCTATCATATCACCACTAATTCTTTACATACGCAACACTAGCTAACAGCACTTTTTTGCACACACCAAAAGGTGTTACCTAACCCAACATATTTTCCTTCCCTCGTTTTCTACGACCGTCTTAGATTGGATTCTAATTTTTTATAAAAAATTTTTATATTTTTTATAAACACATTTTTCAATTAATTTTTTATTTCACATACATCGAATCGCTAAAATATATTAATCTATGAAAACTTTTAAAAATAACAATCCAAACGCACTCATAACTTTTGTAAAACAGCCCCTTGGTAATTTCTTGCCGTGCCATAAATTTGCCATAAGCCCACAACCACAACATCCCATACTTCAATTTCAAGGCTGGATAACTAAAACGTGAAACATGTTAAAATCTGTCTGCATCTTTTTAAATTAGTACTAATGCTTTTAGCTCCATTTACGGCTCAAAAAATTGTGCAGGAAATTTTCCAGCGATCTTTGATATAATTCGAAACAAACAGCAAAAGGTCAGCTTAGGTACGATTCTCAATGACGGGCGGATGATAAGTGTTTATTTTACATGCTTTTAGTATGTTAATAGCATTTAGTTTTTTTAGTGTTTTGATATTTTTTGACATGGCTAATTAACTTGGATTTCTAGTGAAATTCTACATTTTATGGTTTAAATGAGAAAGGAGCAATGTATTTTTGTGGATTAATATGGTGGAAATCTTATGTTTTTGTAGGATTAAATGCTCAATTATCAGGTAAAATGAGGAAATAATTTGGCAGCGCATAGTTCGGTTTCACAATTTTGGAGGCGGTCCGACGATCTGTGATCTCGCGATCAATGAAAGAAAAGAATGACAGCTTGATCCCTCTCGGTGGCGGGGAGCTGATCATGGGATCATGATCTATGCCTGGGATGGGTCCATGTCCCACGACAATGTGCTGTGCAGGAGTTCGCGACGAAATCAGGTTTTTGGACTTCGAGCAAATTTCAGATTTCCATTGCGTGAAGAATCTTGTTGAGTTGGAAGAAACAACTCATAGCAATTCAAAACATGGTGCTTCAACTTTACAACTCATTTGAGATTGAAATTCAATGGATTCAATGATTGAAGACACTTTTGAAACATTTCAAGAAGATGAGATTCATGAAGACATTTTCCTTATGACTTTTGAGACCAAATTTTCTTGTGTTCACATGAGTAAATTTTGGAGGCTTATGGATGAAATCTTCTATAAATAGGGCCTCTTGTAGACAATTGAAAGGATTAGAATTAAAATTAGAATTAGAGAGAGGGAAGGCTAGAATCACTACAAAAATGTAGTGTTCACTAATTCCTTAGTTTAGTTTAGTATAGTTAGTAGTATAGTAATTATGTTTAGCTAAGTTTATGCCTTGAGTTATGGATGAACTTTCTATGTCTTGTTTGTGATATTTACATGGTTATTTGATGCTATTATTTGAGCAAGTATTTAGTACTTTGGCTTTTCTAATCATGATTAACTGACCATTTTTGTGATCATTTAATGGTGTTAAAGACCACTAGTTCATGAAGTGCTAAACCTAGGAGTTCTCTCAACAAGTGTAGGGAGGCATGCTTCAATGGTTTTAGTGATTTATTTCTAAATGTAATTTCATTGAGCAAATGAACTTATACTTAATTCCATAACCTGTATTTCGCTCGTGGGTATGGTTTAACTATGAGTATAGCTTGATTCACTAAAGTATGTTTCCAGTCGCATTGATTACACAAATGCTTAGCCAAATTAATATCATTAATGTGCAGGTAGCTTCACTTTGCAAGAGTAGTAAGGGAATTCCATAGTTTGAGGAGCTTTTAATTGTTATTTTACTTATTTCATTTTATGTTTGTAGTTTAGATTTAATTTATATACTTTGTGACAGTCTAAATAATAGAGGAGTTGAAAATCACTGATTTGACACTCTTCCACTGTGGGATCACGACCTATACTTTACTTTTTTTATGCTCTTTAGATAAGCTTGATCGTATACTTTGAAAGCGGGTGTTTAGATTTATTATTAAAATTTGGTGTAGTGTAAAATCCTCGTCAGCGGACAAGAGGAAAAACAAAATGGACTAGTTAGATAGAATGAGTTGGCCAGGCCCTAGCTTGAATTTTTCTTTCTTTCTCCCCCCCAAAAGGCTTCTAGCTTGAAAGTTGACATATTATAAAACAAAAGGTTTCTTTTTTTTAATGGGTGTCCATCAGGCATTCATTAACACACTTAAAATTCATCTAAACTACAATATATATATACATGCTTACAATTATTACCACAGTTACATTTATGTACTTTTCCTGTTTAATCTTATTTACACTCTCTTATATTTATTTATTTTCTCTAATTAATCATACATTTTAAAAAATATGACATTTGAAATATATCTTAACAGTGGCCAATGAACACCCATTACACATACTCTAAAACAAAAAGTTTTCGGCAAGTTCAAAAGCACGCCAAAATTTGTTGTTTGTGTCGTACTATTCTGTATCTTAATTTGGTAATGCTATCAGCCATCATATAAAATAGGCCTCTAGAAGGCCACGGGTTTCTGCCAAATCTTTTTAATGGCATAGTTGCAAAATGACACGTCCGATGTGGACATGAATAGTAGCTATTTTTTGAAATAAGAATTAGACAAAATTTATCCCCTTCTTACATATTTCCACTCTTCCAAAGTTCCAAATCCCATTTCCATTTGTCGGATTTTCCCAATTGTTTATGGGACCGTATCTCTGTTGTTGAATTGATTCAAAATCCTTCATCTTATGTCTGTATCCTCCCTTGGAGCCAGTTTAAGGACCACACATGGCACTGTATTCCCGTGTTTATACAGCCATTTTCCCAGACCTGACAATTTTTAGAGAGATGGAGAAAACTCAGGTAGGGGAAAATGGCTATATAAATTGTCTATTTGGTATGAAAGTCAAATTAAAAGCCAAGATTTGCCTCCTAAGTTTTCTATTAATCACCATAGGCGTCATTTTGAGAAAGACAAGTATAACACAGACAGTCGCAGTTGAAATCTATAAATTTGAAATATTAAAAGAATGGATGATCACTTCCCATAATGAATCTTTTATCCTACTTTCTATTTTATTTTTCAAAGGTTACATGTTAAAATTATAAAGACATGTGATAATATTATATATGACAAATGGTGAGATAGGAAAGTGAGACAGAAGGTCTATTGTCTTGACCTCCTATTAATCTTTGCAGTGATTTTTATTTTACTTTCTATTTTATTTTTAAAGAGTACATGTTAAAATTATAAGGATTAAGTTTTTATTCATTATTAGTGTTGTGAATTTTTTACACTATAGGCGTAGATATACGCCAACTATGTAAAAAGTATACTTGAAATTTAAAATTAGATTGCACAACATGCATCTATACCCGCTTATATATGCACTGATAGTGTATAAAAAAAATTGTTCAAATTATAAAGACACAGACACAATATTATATAAGATGCGACAAGGAGTGAGACAGGAAGATGAATAGAAAATCTATTGCGTTGACCTTCTGTGAATGCGGTGATTTTTGCTGTTAGGGAACTAAACGTCAAACATTTCATAATTCGCATCCTCTTTAAGTAGTTATGCTCTTCACTCTTTCTTGCGGCTTTGTGATATTGTTGTCGGGAAATCTTCAAGGATCTTTTGAAAAAATCAAAACAAAAGGCAAAAGGTTGACTGAGGATAGGTGCGATTCTCAATTGACGGGCAGACGTATAGGTGGAGGAAGAAAAAACAACTTTTGCAAGATTTTGTTAGACCTGAGAATGGGAATGAATGAAAAGCTAAGACAGACAATTGGATTTTGTTTGCCTTGAAGCCTGAAGGACTTCAAAATCGTTGTGCAAGTGTGTGAATCGCTAAGAAAATGATAAATGAAATTCAAGAAAATAGTTTGGAATTGGGCTTTTTCTTTACTTTTGTAACACTCAAAAGAAAGTCAGAAAGCATTCTGTTGGTAGGGAAACAATTGTTGATATATACCATTGTTTAAACCTAAACTAGTTGGGAAGTAACGTGATTGAGAGGTCACGAGTTCGTTCGAGACCTCTCACTTACAATAATTTAAAAAAATGTAATTGAGATTTGCTTCAAGTAAGAAAATTCGCACAATATGGAATTGAAATAGACAGAGGAATTCTATCCAATCGAAATTCCTAATTCTCACTATAGGGATAGTACAAGAACTAAAAGGATCCTAATTGAAGTGTTGACTCGGTAAATTCTACTAATGAGTAATTGCTTCTACATTTGTTTTTCGTGTTTCACTGCCTTTGAAAACTATTGTTACAGTTTATCCTTTATCTAAAGAGAGCATTATTAGCGGTACAAAAGCCTGTGGTGAAGTTTATTTAGTTGCATAATTATGTTTCCAAAATTGATTGGATGAATCGATGGCCTTGGCGAATTGAAATGTCGGTTCAATTATATATACTCTCGGAGTTAGTATGGTGATACCTCAATAAAAACCAGGCTAGATATTTTGAATTTTTTCTATTTTCAATCTTTTTTTTTTTTTTGGTTTACCACAATTTTTCACATAACAGCGTAATTTTTTTAGTTCTAGTGAAATGCCTCCCAAAAAGGGAATTCGAATTAACAAATAAATATAAAGAATGATAACCTAGAATAAATGAAAGCAAACACGTGATACTCACCATACTCTAGCAGTGATGGAGTGTCATTCTTCTAGATTAAAGTGCAATTTAGGGAGTAAAATAATATGTGCCAGAGACAATGAGTTAAAATATAATATATCTCAGATACATTATTGGTTAATTAATTGCCAAGGGGTATACATTACATGCATGAATCTCAAGATCCCAGTTGAATGATTATGTATCTCGATAAAATGAACTAAACTTCTCAACAATTAAGTATTGCAAAATATCCAACTTTCAAATATTTGAATGTCGTTCTTGTATCTTAGTGTGCAATTTGTGGAATTAAAAATAGGTTGGAGATAATTTATTTAGCTGTACGAAATCTCAGGTATAGAATTTGTGGATGCCAAGAGATTTAGCCTGCGTATTAGTCACAAGCACGAATCTCATGATCCCAGTTGAATGATTGTGTATAACGACAAAATGAATTCCATCAGACCTTACTATTTTGGTTGCAGTTCTGTCCCAGATGCCGTATGCTAAGGGTCAAGAACAGGGTGGTAGTCCATCAATTATTGATGGATGGTGTGAAAATAAAAAGAGTAATTTTTTTATACAGTGTCAGTGTATACATGAGCGGGTACAGATGTATGTCATATAATCCAATTTCAAATTTGAAATTCACCTTTTGCATAGGTGGCATTCATCTACACCTGTTAGTGTAAAAAATCTATTACACTGACAGTGGATGAAAACTTAATCCATATATATATATATATATATATATTTTTTTTTTTTTCCTTCCTAAAGATTGTCTTTGTTGTTCTTTTTACCACACAAATCATTTTAAGGATGGGAACTCATTTTGGTATTTCGCATATTTTATTGTGATAATTTAATTTTTTAAATAGTCTAAAATAAGAATCATATCATAAAAATCAATAGAAAATACCGATGAAGCATCCATTTTTATTTTTTATGCAAGTTAAATGTTACATACGTTAATACATTCTGAACAATTTGAATAAGAGATCATTTATGTTGTAAATACAATGAAAAGTTGTGTCATCTAGGTAAACGATTAAAAATTTGAAAAGTTTTTAATCCTTATTTGGATTGTTATTTTCCACCCAAAATTTTTTATATTTACTATGAATATATTTTTTAATTACTTTTTTATTTTACATACACCAAATCATTACAGCATATTTTTTTATGAAAATTTCAAATCCAAACAGGGTAAGATTCCAAAACAACGACTTCAATTTTGGCAGAGAGTGTATTTTTGTTTGGTTAAATTTGTCGGTCTAGGCTATGCATCCAGTGTGGGCCAAATATTTTGGTAGACTTAAACTTTTTTCGTAGACAGATCAAGAAGTGGATCTTATTTGAGGATGGAATAATAAAACCTGCCATACAGCTAGGCTTCACTTCGTGTATCTCGTTGATCGAGTTTACCCAATCAAAAGTATAGCAAACAAACACTTTCATTCATACTTTTCAAATATAAATTCAACATCCTTCTGCTTTGGACTAAAATAACAGCTAAAGTTTTCGATTATCAAATTGCAATTATGTTCTTCAAATAATGTTGAACTTTTCTCTTATGTCCCACTAACCCTCAAGCAAATCAGTTGGAATTCAAACCCGAAAATTTCCTGCTATATATTTGAATAGTAACTTGTTATTCAACCATATTTTTATGTTGTCTGTCTACACCTTTTTCTATGAGGTGATTATAATAAAAATAAATTTTATAAACACCTCAAAGAACAACTATTTTTATTACACCCATTATGGACTTGATCTCTCTCCCGTATTATACCCTGTCCGATGGCCCTTTTATCCTAGGAAGGTTAGCTACACACAGCTCAGGAGATGAAGGACATGATGCAAAAATGGTAGCTACAGAGGAGGGAATGATGAGTTGAACAATCTTTCCTTAATCTTTAGTCAGTAAATTTATTACCGATTTGCTTATGTGTTTGCGGGTTTTATCATTGAAGATTTGGTGTTCTTTTTTTTTTTTAATTTTTGGTTATTTCACCAGATCAAGAAAGGAAGTCCAGTGGTTTGCTATTTTGCAGTCATATATGGGAAAAACTGGCAGCAATCTGCAATGATGTGGAGCAATAAAAAATGAAAGTGACACAAAACAAAGTCGTCTTAATAAAAAGATTTAATCTTGCATGATGCATGCCATATGTGTGGAAAGAATAAAAATTAAGATCAAATTGAGATTAAGGCCCCATTTGATAATCCAATTCAGTATTAAAACTTAATGGATTCAGATTTTACCATGTTCAGATATATTTGATAACAAAAATAGAACACATGAATTAAATAAATAGCACTGAATTTTTTAGACAAAACTTCAAAAAATAAGTGATAAATTATTTACTTATCACTTAATGTGATATACATTCAAATGTATTAGATTTAATACTTAAAAATTCAATCACTTACTAGATTTAGACTCCAGATTTTATATTCAATTTTCAGTTTTTAAACTTTAGTTTTATCAATTGCATCCAAGGATAAGTATATATAAGATTGATCCTAATAAAAAAATTTAAAAATTTTCTTCCTAGAAAGAAAAAGGTAATAACATGATCAAGTCACCCTTTGAATCTGAATTTTTAACTATTGAATATTATCACTTATGTGCGAGAAGTACGTTTGCAAAACACGAAGAAATAACGTTTAGGTTCTCCTTGTGATAATGAAATTTTATGTAATTTACTTACCCAGCAAGAATCTGTGTTGATTGATTGACATAGGTGAGTGATGTGAGTGGATGCTTGCACTAGGAAAGTACATGAACAAGATAGCGAGAGGGGGATCTTGCGCGGATCCTTCCCTTTTGGTACCTGAGCTAGGGTACACATGGTCATGGATGTGATAAGGTGGCACACGCCCTCGTTTTTTCTTGTAATTGTTATGACAAGGTTTTCCTTATTGGATGAACCCTTCTATCCTGCAGCAATATATTTTTGTTGCCCAATAATAATTTCCTTCCAAATTGTTAGTAGCAAGGGAAAATGTACACTCGCAAAGAGTGAATACAAAATTCTTCATAAAACCCTAATCCTAGAACAAATTTAGTTCAACACATTTGGAAATTTAAAACCACGAACTAAAAGAGTGAATATAAAGATAAAGAAAAGAATAAAAAAAAATTCTCAGGTCGCCTGCTACAATCTCTTCCTTGCTTGCGCTTTGATTCGCTTACAATTGATGTTGATTTTTCAAGAAAAATCCTTGACAAGTAGAAGAACTACTATCTTCTATTTATAGTTTCTAAAAATTACAGCTAAATTTCAATAGGAATAGATTTATTAGAGTTGAAGAAAATTGCGAGTGACCACTATCCAATGAAGTACCGAGCAATGTCCGGTGGCAGATTTCAATGAACTCTTTCTTCTTTTGTTTCAATAGAAGAAATCCGGAGTGATGTTCGAGGCTAACTCCAGTCACGGACATTGGTAACTTCTTTGCGAATTTTTTTGATTTGCACTTCAAGTCTATTTCTTTCATATATTTACCTACCAAACCCAAAAAAAAATTTAAATTAAGCAGTTTTTTATTTAATTTAAGCACGTAGGATGAAATTAATTGACCATAAACAAATATAAAAATACTATAATTTATGTCCTACCAAAAATCTACGAATTAGAAGTAAAAAAAGATGCAATGTGAAAATCAGTGACGATGTTAGGGGTTTGAAATGGAATTGGTCCAGCAATTAGTGAGAAGACGGATGATAAATTGATTGCTGTACTTTAGGGAAAAAAGGGGTAGAAATTGATTGATTGATTACAAAAGTTATATGTTCTAGTTATATCTATCGTGCTAGATGATTTTCAACTCATTTATTATTAATATTGATTTCTATTTAATCAAAAATAATAAAACATTATTCACCTATGTTTTTATATAAAGTTACTTAATTATATGGACAACTTAGACAAGTTCTAAATACCCAACTCAACTTTTCCTACTTTATACTTCTATATTAAACCTTTTAATCGTTCTCTTACTTTAAAATTTTCTTCAACCCATTTCTTTTGGAATGTAAAACATTTTATTTTCACGATTCGTCCTCGTAATATACCATTTTACAAAATTCATTTCTAGAGATATGACATGACATTGCCTTCCTTAACTGATCCAAGCATGTATAATGAAAACAAAAGTTACAAAAAAAATAATTTCAAGAAGACAATGGTGAAACCCCTTTTTTCCCCTTTTTGGGCGTCAATACCAAACATTAGTACCCATCCAAAAGAAGTTCGTAGAATAAGTTATTCACGGACTTCTGACAAGAAGTTCAACGTCAAGATTTTGTAATATTAAAATTTTGACATAAAGTGGAATATAGCAGAGACCATCATCTTATCAAAGTTAAATTCACCATCAAAATGTGGCAATGGCAACTGTATAATATACTACAAATGGCCATAGCTAGTAGGTGTGTAGCCATTTCACATCTAGACGACGGATTCTTCTCTATAATTGAAGAAGCTGTCGGTCTCTCGAGTACTATGGCTTGGGTTACCTCGTGCGATCGGACTTGTATCACCTTCTATGAAGATTTCTTTTCATTCTTTATGGGTGAAGAAATCCTGGTGAAGAGATGCCCCACCAATTAGTGAAGAATATTTTCAAGTTGAAGAGTGCGTTTCATCCATTGTCTACTAATTGTACAGAGCCAAAGTTTATGCACCTAAAAGTTGGCAACGATACAGGATGATCAATAAAAGGCTTAGCTCATTTGCTCTTTTGAGCATGCTGTCTTGTTTTATGGCATATAGAAGTCAAGAGCAATGGTTAAATCTTCTGGAGTAGGCTGAGAATTATATAACTAAACAAGACACGACTCATGAAAAATGGTTTGGTTATCTTGCCTTTCACACACACACACACACACTCACACATTTACATACATACAAACATACATACATACATACACACACACACAAACATACATATATATATATATATATATATATATAATATTCCTGTGATGTATTTTAATATTCCGTTTCCATGTTTTGCAGTATAACATGTCAAGACTATGAAGAAGGGGATTTTCAATGGCCTTGATAGAATGATTCTACTTTAGGACGTAAATGATAAAACATGTATTATAACCATGTTTTAGAACTGACTGACCGGCCGGTTCGACCGGTTGACCGCAACCGCCATGCCAATGGTCCGTTCTCTTTAAAAGTTTAAAATGGTCAAAACCGCAAGAACCTAACCGGCGAACCGCAAACCGGGTTTTTTGTTTTTCCATTTTTTGAAAATATAAATGTGGAAGATTTGATCTGAACCTCATATAAAATACAAGTGTCTTAACCACCACACCAAGAATTATTTTAAACTAGATAAGTACAAAAATTTGAAAATTTGAATTTTCATTTATTGATATTGGTTTTCTTTTTTTTTATTTTCCCAATTTCTGTTAAAATGTATCTAATATTTCAAATTTTTCAGTTTTTTTTGTATAGTTGAAAGAAATTACATTTATCAAATTTCAGAAAATTTATGTTCAATTCCTTTCACTTATAATGAGTTTTTTGTTTAGAAAACTTTATCAGAACCCAGAGAAATTTAGAATTTATTTTGATGTAAAAATGGCCTATTGAGCGATTTGATTTTCCTTCCTCCTCCTCTTCTCCCTCCTCCCTCACTCAGCTCTTCACTCTCCCTCCTCTGTCGCTGACTGAAACAATGATAGTCGAGAATCAGATTAACTGGTCGCACCTGCTCACACTAGATGGGGGAGGGGAGGGAAGAGGGAGGAGGGAAGAATAGAACCGGTTTGAACTGCTGAACCCCCACCCCACTCACCTCGTCCAGTTTTAAAACATTGATTATAACCCTTTTTGGTATAGATTTGTATGAGAAATGAATAGGTTGGTCCAAACTGTGTTTTAACTTCTCATTCTGAAAAATCTAAAGCATGTAATTAGTCTTTTAGTTCTACAAGAAAGGTGAACATAAATTATTACAGTTGCAGAGAGAGAGAGATGTTCCGGTTCTTGATTAAAAGTCATTTCCCCTTCTCTAATGATTATGGATTCCATTATCTATCGCATCCAAAGGCACCGGCCATGATCAGATTCCACAGTTCGACACGTGCACGAGCTGTTTTGTCCGCAAGTCAAACTTTGGACGTTAACTAATTACTAATATAAGGTGCACGTGCACCTACTCAGGGAAACGAGGGAATTCTTCTACCTATAATTTTCTAGGGCAAAAACAACAAAAATCTTATTCCCAAATTCAAGAAGAGTCTTTTTCTGAAATAAATCATTTTTGTTATTCACTATAGTACTTTTTTCATGGCATATACGTAAAATAAATAAATAAAGTTTTTAAAAAAATGATCAAAAAATATAGTACTTACATACATAGTTAATAACGAAGAAAATTTTCTATCCAACTAATTATTCAAACATACACATGTAGATCCAAATTCCAAGAGACAACGTCTAGTACTATTAGACTAATTAGCCAAATAGTAGAATGACATTCTTTTCGATCAAATCAAAGTTTCAACTTATATCTTTCTCTTCTTAAACTCTTTTGCTTCTAATTCAAAATTTCAATAATTTTAGCTACCAATAATATTATTTATGCTATTTGTCAAATTCCTTTAGGTTTATGACACCTGATAATTTTACAATCAGTTTGAAAAAAAACTGAGACAATTACTACAAAATATTGAAATAAGGAATAGTAGTCTTCACATTTTGAAAAGAATTACTATACTTTGCAAGATATATGTTTTTAAGCCATTAAAAAGAGAAAGTTGAAGGATGGTAAGGTCATCTTTTTTTTGGTATTGCAATGTGAGATGCTTTTTTTAACACTTATTTTATTTGTATATAACGGGTTTGATTTTTGATACTTCTATGAATAATTTTACAGTAGCTTGGATACATAACGCATGGTAAACATGAGCAATTCATGAAAACTTCTTCACAAAAGTACAATTACGTGCAATGTGCAGGTTCCTACCAATACTTATCGCAAAGCAAGACTTGATAAATGAATCCAATATAGAGACATTTTCATATATTCAAAATTGGTGTCTGAAATTTAAAGACTGAACTTTAAGTATTGAGGTATTAGTTTGGTAAGTTCAAGAAGTCATATCTATTCGATAATCAACTGAATTCGAATACTAAATTTGGAAATTCTATTTCATAAATGTATATATATCATATCGTCCAATAGTAATATCATACTTTATTTTTATATTATAATTTTGAAATATTATTTTTTGACAATAATAAGTTCCATACTAATATATAAGCACGCTTTAAATGAAAAAAGAAAATTACTAATTATCTTCCACCAATTTGTTTTACCCATATGGATTTCATATTTGCCCCTCGCATTAGAATGAACAAGCGCTTGGGTCCTCATGTTACAATCATGGAGCATTTGGTTCCAACATTTAACTCCAGACTGGCTGCTCCTCCAACTTGGTGTTTAGACCATGCTGGAAGCAACGTGTAAACGACAGAGGGTCCGCCATGCAATTAATAATGAGTGTTAAAATGTCAAAAAAAAAAACAAAAAACAAAAACAAAACAAAACAAAACAAAAAAAAGAAGAGCAAATTTCCCAGGCGCCACTAAAGTTTTGGGTTCGTTTGATTCTAGCCGCTCAACTTTTAAAATGATGTTTTTACTCATTCAACTCCTAAAAGTATAAATTTGGGCCATTCTATCTATTTTCACCATTAAGAGACTTAGCGGAGGGACAGTTTAGGAAGCACACAAATGAAGACAAGGCGCCAAAATTCCTCAAAACTTCCACTCTCTTTATGGGCAGACGTACCTGTAGAGTGTAGGACTAATCAGAATTGTCTATATCTCACGTCGACATACAAGAGTGCCATGAGCCTTTCAATGGCGTATTATTTAGATTTGCTTTCTTTTAGTCATTTTATCAAACAATTTAAGGGCATAACAAAAAAGAATCAATTTCCCCAACATATGGCATGTAATCAAGTCAAATTTTTTTTATCCAAGCCCAATCACAATAATGTCCAAATTTCAACCAAACATATTAGGCATGATACAAATTTGAGAATAAGAAAATAAATAGTGCACAACTTTCAAATAAAAAAATAAATTAGTAGATAAATATGCATTGAGGAATGTTTACGGGGCTTTTATGGTAGACTCTGACGGTGCCGGTGGCAAATTCCAGCGGCAAAAATGGAACAGCAACTCCCTTGCTTCTTGCTCTGTTCTTTCCTTGATTTTTTTTTTTTCTGCCTTTTTCATTTTTTGATTCTTTTTGGGTTTTCCTTTTTAAATTTTCGGAGAAAGTTGAGTTTTAAGGTTAAAATTGGCGGATTTATGATGGTTGGTTTTGAAAAGAGGGTTGAAAAGATAAAGAGGAGGATTGGGTTTTTTTCTAACTGCAATTTAAGAAAGATGTCAAAAACCCAAGTTGAATTCTTGATTTTCGTTGAATGGTGCTTATTGTTGGTGAAGGAGTCAGGGAGATAGGATTTTTTTTTTTTTTTTTTTTAAAAGAGAAGACGATGTTGCAGATGCATACCAAAGGAAGAATGCCCCATTAACACCCTCTCTGCTTCCTAAATTGCCTTTCGTCTTGACTCGTGAGTTGCACACATACCCAGATTTGGTAGAGTTAACAGTTGAATCAAACGAAATGGTCCCAATTTTATACTTTTAAGAGTTAAGTGGGTAAAAACATCTATTTAATAATTGAGCGGCCAAAACCAACAAATCCAAAAGTTTACTAGTACTTGAGGGAATCTGCTCAAAAAAGAAAAGTATTTTATTTGTGAGGCGTCCTTTTTCCACGTGCATGCCCTACGAAGCTACGACCATAATGAAAGAGAAATTTGATTGTACAATATATATTAGGATTGCACATTCAATGTGAGGGTTCAGAAATTGTATTTTTATCAGAAAATAAATAATAATGATAATAATAATTATATTATGTATTTTCACCAAAATATTAGTGAATTTATGCATCAAGTTATCATTTTCTAATTTAGAAAATTTTTCCTGAATAAGATTGCCGGTGTTTGTTTCGGCCAACTTAAGCATTAGTTTTGAGCCGTGACATGAATAGTAACACTAAGACGAAACCGAGTATTTGCAGAGATATTACAGAGATATATTTAAGGTAGTATAGTGTCGGAAGTAGAAAATCCAATACAAGTTAGTATATCGTGCGTAAGACGCGACATAAAGTTAAATTTGACCACTTTTCCCTAAAACGAGAACAACCAAGTTTCTTGTCTCCATAAAGCTTCCATCCTTGCTCCATTGCTTCTCCATTTCAGCCAGCCAAAGAGAGCATAAGAGAGAGAGGGGGAGCCGAGCTAGAGAGAGAGAAATAGAGAGAGATTGGAGCTTGCAACTTCTTCTTCTTCAACTTCATCATCTTGCACCTTGAAGACACCATTTGAAGAGTTTATCTTGCTCCATTTGCTTCTTGTTTCAGCCGAGCTAAGTGAGGGAGAGAGAGGGAGATCCTAGAGTGAGAGTGAGAGAGCAAGAGGGAAAGAAAGTAAGGTCATCTTATTTTTCATCTTCTAGATCTTAAGGTTTGTAGAGGAAATCACCAACAAACAAGCAAATCTTTGACTAAGTTGGAGGTTCTTGAGGTTGCAAAGCTTGGAAGATCATCCTTGAGCAGAGCTACGCTAGATCTTACTTGATCTCACTAGATTTAGCTAGATCTTGATGTATGATATCTAAATCTTTTAGTTTTGACTTAGATAATGCTAGATCTTGTAGATCCATGGATTATTTTGCTAGAAATGATAATGCTTGGTACATTCAAGTTGGGCTCTTGAATTCCCAACTTAGGTAGTTGTCTTGAGGTGGCCTTTTTAGCTAGTGGACTTGAGAAATATTGTTGTGGCTGTGTTTGTTTATATGAGATGAAATCATCTTGTAGAAAGAGAAAAATGTTGAAAGAAATCTTAGTGGAAAAGTATGCTAGCTGGCCGAAGGAACTCTGGAAATTTTGCTCAACTTGATCTGAAATTTTATGATATTTCTTGACTCGATTTTGCCTGAATAAATATGCATTATGTTCACTCATGAATATATGCTTAAATGGAGTTAAATCTTGAATTTTGAATGTTAAAAAGCTGGGTTTTTCACTGAATTTTGGATAAAAGTACTATTTGGACAGATTTGATTACTTGAAATGTTTTGACCATTTTTCATGATTTTCGTGCATCGATAATTGGTGAAAATTGAACTAAAGACGTGTTAAAACCTTAATTCAAGTTTTAGTGTTGAACTTGAGTTCTAATGGATGATTTTAGAGGTGAAAGACCCCACTTGATTTCATTATCTTAAAAGTTGAAGAAGTTGCTAGTAAGAGTAACGTCGTTGGAAAAACCTTATTTTTAGCAAAGTGTCGATTTTAAATGGAGACTTTTACGTAATTTTCTACTTGAGTTGACTACTTATCACTCGAGAAAAATTGGAGGAATTTTGGAAGAATTTTGATCAAACAAATGACTACGTTTATTTGAGTTTAGTTTCGCTATTGGTGGAGCGAAACTTATTTCTTTTCTTTATTTGTTTCTAAGAAGTGTGGATGACTTTGAAACCAAGTCAAACTTGGAATCTGAACCTTGCTACTTTGGTGAGTTTCATGCATGTTTCTTGACTTGTTATGTGAACTTGAATCTTGTGACTTGATATGAATCATGTTTTCATTACCTGACGTGACGTGTCTTGAAAATCTTGGCTTTCTGATCTTTCAAATGGGTAGTGTGTACTTTATCTCACTCACTCCCATTTGAAAGGTGATATGCTTGATTTTAACGTGGCTTGACATGACATGTCGCTGCCTTGTACCTATTATTCTGGAGAATTCCTGAATCCCCTTGGTAAGTTATCATATCAAGCCGTTGGGAAGGCCCAGGTCGAGGAGATTAACGAACATTGGGCTATGTGACGTGTTGTGTGCTCTGAACTTGGCATATGGCCTTGTCCCTTTTGAAGAACAAAACACAAATATATAAATTTTCTATTAGGCGGGCGGGCTCGGTTGGGGGTTTTGGTAGAGTAAGGAGACAGCAGTTGTCTACTTGGATTTGATATGTGAAAGTTGATTGAGTATCAACTACGTGATTCAATCTCCAATTCCATGGACGTGCTCCAGTTTTGAGAACCTTAGCTCCTGAGAGTTACCTGTATCCTTCCCTTGTGTTGTTACTTGTTTTTTCTTATTTGCTCTTAAATGTGAATTTGACGTGACATGTTATATGCTCTATGTGAATTGCATGTCTTTTGGAACTCACTAGACTTTAACTCATTCCTTAAATTTGTTTCCTTAACAGGGACTGAGAACTCGAGTGAAGGCGCCACTCGTTAGGGTTGGATTTGATCTTTTGAATCTTGTTTAAAAAACTGGATCTTTGTATTTGGGATTTATTATCTGAACTTTTAGATGTATGTCAAGTACTTCGAATTATATTTTGGGGTTTGTAGGATGATTTCCTAATTGTACTTTGTGTACTTTGATTTGTGAGATTGAAGTAGTTTAGTTATGAGTTATTGATAAGTTTGGAATTGATATTTAAATTGTATCTTTGGATAAGTAGTGATCATTTGTGTAAGTGAGTCCTGACGAGAGTTGGGCAGGCGGTCCACTGATACCTTAGGGTAGGCCCTAGGGAGAGGTGGGGCTGTCATAGTTGGTGTCAGAGCTTAGGTTTCAGATCTTTGTAATGTATTCTAGGTTTAAAGTTTAGGATGCCGGACTGTGGGATTAAAATTTTACTTGAATTGGAGAACCTACTGTATTCTAGTAGTTAAAAAGGATTTGTTACTTGAGAATTTCTTATATAGGATTGGCGGAAAACAAAACTGAAGAACTAAGTAATGTTACATTGAAATGAAAAATTATGTGAGAGATTTGTAGTGAAAGATTGATTGAGACTTGAATAATCATTGTACTCGTAGGAATGAAAAGAATCGGTGCAACTATTGGTATTAGTTATAAAAGATAAGAAATTGAGATTTGTTAGTTAATTCCTTATATGATGGTTTTGAACTAAAACAAAAGAGGTTTCAAAAGAACAAAATGCGTTTTCCTACTTGTTTAACTGTTGAAAATTTTTCACTCTGAAGTTTAAAAGAAAACTGAGATGTACTAGTTTTATTTTCCAACCGATGGTTGAAAATGACACATATGCGTTTTAAATACTCTATAGCATGTTGTTCTTGACATGTATATGAATTCCACTATATTTTTGAATTAAGAGTTGGAAAGAAATTGATGAGTTTGCTAGATCTCTATATAGAGGATCTAAAAGGAAAGTTGAAGTGTTCCAATCGTGTTTTTCAATTCTTGATTTTAAATTGATACATTTTCGCACATGACTTTGGCCATGTTTTAAAAAAAAATCTTAAGTTTTGAAAGAATTATGAACTTGCGTTCTAGTAAGGTAAACCCTGAACTTAAAGAGAATTTTGTAACTTCAATAGCTCTTGTTGTATTTTCAAAAGTTTATTTTGAGAATTGAACATACAATTCAGGTATAAGGACTGAGAAGGTAGAGTGAGCGCATCTAAGAACTTGCAGTTAGTGTGATGAGGACATGGGAGGGGATTCCGGGTGCAGGCAAATCCCTAGTATTTGGAGTCTGATTCTTCAGAGACTACCACCTCTGAGATCTCCGCTTCTGAGGCAGATTAGGATAGTAGGATTTGGAGTTAGAACTTTGTGTATCCCTTTTTGTGAGAGAAACAATTAAGAGTGGTTAGTAGGATTTGGAGTTAGGACTTTGTGCATCCCTTTTTGTGAGAGAAACAATTAAGAGTGGTTCTCAATCTTTGTGAATGCATGCTTGCTAATGCTTTAAGTATTACTCTTTTGTTTGGTTGTACTTGAGAACTTGACGTGTCTTTTGTTATAAGCATGCCCATCTAATGTACTCCTGACACTTCTCTTATTTTGATTATATATAAAGTACTTTGGTTCTCTTTAGAGTTTGGTTTACTAATAGTTTACCTTATTCTATTTTCTCGTACTTATTTTAAACTTGAGTCCTCTATAAGAATCATGGGCGAAGTTAGTAACCCTCCCTAACTAGGATTTGGATTATTGGTGGTTTGATTTAAAATTGGATCCTTACCCAGAATATGTAGAACGCTAGCATTACTGACTGGAGTAACTTTCAAAATATTATGGAGGTGTTATGTGTTTGGATTGGGTTACCTAGTAATGTATCTAAGTTTACATGATCCTTACCTCTTGGGACATCTCTAGCCATAGACTTATGTGAGAAATGGAACCGAAAAGTGACGTCAAGATGTAGATCTAGACCACTCTAAAATTAGAGAATAATGTATATAGATTAAGAACATGGTATAAAGATTTGGGGTAAATACTCTTTACTCTTTGAGTACCCTTATCATTGAGGGTAGGACGTTGAATTTGAGGACAAAAGGGATGACTTTAAGGGAGGAATCTTGTGTTTTCTTGTTAAATTATTAGTTTGAGTTGCTTGAGATGACAAGTTAAATTGGGGTAATCTATGTGCAAATTTTCATGGTTATCCTTGCTAAGGATCTTGGCTAGATGTTCTTGATAGGTTAACGAGAGGATCTTGTAGATTTGCTTGGAAAAGTTGGAAGATTTGTTGATCAAATAATGAGAGATTGTTGGTGGAAATTTTGCTTTGTGCTGGCCAAGACAGGGGAAGTAAATCAGTTTTGATTTCCACTTTTTCTTGATAATTTTGGGCAAAGTTCTTATTCAATGAACTTGTCAACACATCAATCTTTACTTGTATGTTGAATTTGAACCAAAGCTATGCATTTTCTGTCTTGAATTCTTGTTGGAAATTTTGTAAATTGAGCTGAAATCAGGGAGCAATTTCAGTCAACTTCTCAGATTTTCTGGTATCAATTGGCAATGACATAGAGTCTGATTTTTATACCATTGAAAGATCTATGAATCCAGTTTCAAATGCCGCTAATGGCATTCAATTCCGACTTTCCTACTCGAAGTTATAGTCACTTTCTCGAAACTACTCAAGTGACTTGATTCTAACCCGATAGCTTCTTACACTTCTGTGATTACTGTTTTGACTACAGATATGTATGAATTTAATTTCAAAGTCTTCATATGAAATGTGGCCCTGTTCCTAGCGTCTAAACGGCATAAAATGCATCCTAATCCGATAAATGAAACTCCAGATATGATCAAAACCAAAAGGTGGCAAAGCTGTCAACTTTGCTCCCTCTCTTTTGCATTCTTTCCTTTACTTTTCTTGGTTTGATTCACTTTCCTTGGTTCTAAATCACATTTTCACTTTATTCTTATACTTAGACTTTTGCACTAAAATATTTGTAGATTTTCCCTTGATTTGCATCAAAGGCCTTGTGAGATTAGAATTAAGTTTAGAGAACTAAAGCTGGTAATGTTGAATGAGATATTGAAGTGAAAATTCTTTTTTCTTGTGGATTGGAGGTTAGTAAAAGTCTTGTTATATCATGTTTCATCTCAGGATTCGATTATGTCAAGAAGATGTACTTGTGATTGTTATGTAGAGGTGAAAATGAGTTTAATTGGTGAGTGATCCTTTGTTACCCTTGATTGGCTTATTAATGAGATATGTGGATTTGTAAATGTATGTGAGGAGATTGATTAGTTCTTTGACTTACGTGAGATATTATGGATATATGGTCTACATGAGACAAGATGGATAAGTATGATATCTAAAGTGAAATAGATTTTATAGTTGATCATAGTAAGATGTGAAAAGTGATATCTGGAGTTTTCGAGTAAATGTTAGAATTCCGAGAGAAAACCTGTGAAACTTTTGGGATAGAAAGGTGAAAGAACTAAGGTATAAGCAAATCCTTTTAGTGAAAGTTTTATGGAGAAATCATGAAGTCGAGGAAATAATTTGAGAAGCAGGGAAAGAGATCCAAAAAGAAGTATCCAAACTTATTTCTTAATTAAAGTATGAATTTCGAGGACGAAATTCCTTTAAGGGGGAAAGAATGTGAGGGCTTGGAAATTGTATTTTTATCAAAAAAATAAATAATAATTATATTATGTATTTTCACTAAAATCTTAGTGAATTTATGCATCAAGTTATCATTTTCTAATTTAGAGAATTTTTCGTGAATAAGATTGCCGGTGTTTGTTTCGGCCAGCTTAAGCATTAGTTTTGAGCCGTGACGTGAATAATAACACTAAGACGAAACCGAGCATCTGCAGAGATATTACAGAGATATATTTAAGGTAGAATAGTGTCGGAAGTAGAAAATCCAGTACAAGATAGTATATCGCGCGTAAGACGCGACATAAAGTTAAATTTGACCACTTTTCCCTAAAACGAGGACAACCAAGCTTCTTGTCTCCATAAAGCTTCCATCCTTGCTCCATTTCTTCTCCATTTCAGCCGGCCAAAGAGAGCACAAGAGAGAGAGAGGGAGCCGAGCTAGAGAGAGAGAAATAGAGAGAGATTGGAGCTTGCAACTTCTTCTTCTTTAACTTCATCATCTTGCACCTTGGAGACACCATTTGAAGAGCTTCATCTTACTCCATTTGGTTCTTGTTTTAGCCAAGCTAAGTGAGGGAGAGAGAGGGAGATCCGAGAGTGAGAGTGAGAGAGCAAGAGGGAAAGAAAGTAAGGTCATCTTATTTTTCATCTTCTAGATCTTAAGGTTTGTGGAGGAAATTACCAACAAACAAGCAAATCTTTGGCTAAGTTAGAGGTTCTTGAGGTTGCAAAGCTTGGAAGATCATCCTTGAGTAGAGCTACGCTAGATCTTACTTGATCTCGCTAGATTTAGCTAGATCTTGAGGTATGATGCCTAAATCTTTTAGTTTTAACTTAGATAATGCTAGATCTTGTAGATCCATGGATTGTTTTGCCAGAAATGATAATGCTTGGTACATTCGAGTTGGGCTCTTGAAGTCCCAACTTAGGTAGTTGTCTTGAGGTGGCCTTTTTAGGTAGTGGACTTGAGGAATATTATTGTGGCTGTGTTTGTTTATATGAGATGACATCATCTTGTGGAAAGAGAAAAATGTTGAAAGAAATCTTAGTGGAAAAGTATGCTAGCTGGCCGAAGGAACTCTGGAAATTTTGCTCAACTTGATCTGAAATTTTATGATATTTCTTGACTTGATTTTGCCTGAATAAATATGCATTATGTTCACTCATGAATATATGCTTAAATGGAGTTAAATCTTGATTTTGAATGTTAAAAAGCTGGGTTTTTCACTAAATTTTGGATAAAAGTACTATTTGGACAGATTTGATTACTTGAGGTTTTGACCATTTTTCATGATTTCCGTGCATCGATAATTGGTGAAAATTGAACTAAAAACGTGTTAAACCTTAATTCAAGTTTTAGTGTTGAACTTGGCTCGAATGGATGATTTTAGAGGTGAAAGACCCCACTTGATTTTATTATCTTAAAAGTTGAAGAAGTTGCTAGTAAGGAATACGTCGTTGGAAAAACCTTATTTTTAGCAAAGTGTCAATTTTAAACGGAGAATTTTACGTAATTTTCTACTTGAGTTGACTACTTATCACTCAAGAAAAATTGGAGGAATTTTGGAAGAATTTTGATCAAACAAATGACTACGTTTATTTGAGTTTAGTTTCGCTATTGGTGGAGCGAAACTTATTTCTTTTGTTTATTTGTTTCTAGAAAGTGTGGATGACTTTGAAACCGAGTCAAACTTGGAATTTGAACCTTGCTACTTTGGTGAGTTTTCATGCATGTTTCTTGACTTGTTATGTGAACTTGAATCTCGTGACTTGATATGAATCATGTTTTGATTACCTGATGTGACGTGTCTTGAAAATCTTGGCTTGCTAATCCTTCAAATGGGGTAGTGTGTACTTTATCGCACTCACTCCCATTTGAAAGGTGATATACTTGATTTTAACGTGTCTTGACATGACATGTCGTGCCTTGTACCTGTTATTCTAGAGAATTCCTGAATCCCTTTGGTAAGTTATCGAATCGAGCTGTTGGGAAGGCCCAGGTCGAGGAGATTAACGAACCTTAGGCTACGTGATGTGTTGTGTGTTCTGGATTTGGCATATGGCCTTGTTCCTTTTGAAGAGCAAAACACAAATGTATAAATTTCCTGCTAGGCGGACGAGATTGGTTGGGGGTTTGGTGGAGTAAGGAAACAGTGGTTGTTTACTTGGATTTGATATGTGAAAGTTGACGGAGTGTCAACTACGTGATTCGAGCTCCAGTTCCATGGACGTGCTCCAGATTCGAGGACCTTAGCTCCTGAGAGCTACCTGTATCCTCCCCTCGTGTTGTCACCTGTTTTTCCTTATTTGCTCTTAAATGTGAATTTGACGTGACATGTTATATACTCTATGTGAATTGCATGTCTTTTGGAACTCACTGGACTTTAGCTCATTCCTTAAATTTGTTTTCCTTAACAGGGACTAAAAACCCGAGTGAAGGCGCCACTCGTTAGGGTTGGATTTGATCTTTTGAATCTTGTTTAAGAAACTAGATCTTTGTAGTTGGGATTTATTATCTAAACTTTTAGATGTATGTCAAGTACTTCTAATTATATTTTGGGGTTTGTAGGATGATTTCCTAATTGTACTTTGTGTACTTTGGTTTGTGAGATTGAAGTAGTTTAGTTATGAGTTATTGATAAGTTTGGAATTGATGTTTAAATTGTATCTTTGGAGAAGTAGTGATCATTTGTGTGAGTGAGTCCTGGCAAGAATTGGGCAGGCGATCCACTGATACCTTAGGATACGCCCTACGGAGAGGTGGGGCTATGATGCTAATTGAAAGTGTTATACTTTTCATTTTATGATGTTTTAAAATGTTTGTAATTTTATTGAAGTCAAAGTTACTTTTGATCTCTTTTTGTAATATTGTCCCTATATGTATTTATATTTCATGCTAAATTCAATTTTAAAATTTAAAATTTTAATGGTAATTTTGGAGACAAATTCATTAATATCATCATCAAGCTACTATTTTTAAAAAGCTGAAATTCTGAAAAGTGACAAATTAACAATTTGGGATGGAGAAAATATAATTTTACTGATATGTCAAGTCTTACATGTTTTAGTTACACTTGTTATTCATTATCCGACGAGCATTCATGGATATTAAATGCAAAGACGTGTTACCCAGGTACATGATGTAGATTATGACAGAGAAAGTAATGTTGGAAATGTAGAAAATATCAAAAACCTCAATGCCTGGATATGACACCAGCCATTACTAGGATATCAAATGAGAGAACACATCAATCTTAATATATGGGCAACAAGGAGGCAACACTAAAAGTTTAATAGACATGGGAATTAAATTCTCTTCCATTTGAGAAAAAAGCAATTGGTATCAAATTGTTCTACAAGACCAATACAGCCAACTGGGGAGGTGGAGCATTTCAAAGTAAGGTTGGTTGTTAAAGGATATAAGCAAAAGATAGATATTGATTATTTTGAAATTTTACCCCGCCAAATTTGATATTGTTCGTATGATTATATCTACTGCTGCCAATAATTCTTAGAAGATTTATCAAATGGGTGTGAAATCTAGCATCAGAATTGGAGCATAGAAATAGCTGTGAAGAAATTAGTTGATCAAGCTAGACCATAAAATTTGGGGTAAATTACATTTAACCCCCTGTGGTTTTGACTGTTGCCACATAACCCCCCTAATGTTTGAAAATATCCACTTCACCCCTATGATTTTATGTAAAGTGGAAAGTGGACGGAATGTATAATTTTGTACCAAACGCGCTCCAAAAGCGATGTGATAAAATTTTAATATCCATACAACCCCCTTATGATTCATATAAATATCCACTTTACCCCCCTCTGATTTTTGCAATCATTCACGTAATTCCCCTATACTTTTATATAAAGTGGTAAATCCACTTTACATAAAACCATAGGGGGGTGAAGTGGATATTTTCAAACATTAGGGGGGTTATGTGGCAATAGTCAAAACCACAGGGGGGTTAAATGTAATTTACCCTAAAATTTGTCATAGAGTATCCATTAGTAAAGACCGGACCATAAGATTGGTCCAAAAATTATCAAATTGATTATTGTTATAAAGATGGAGATCAGAAAAAAGTCCTATCAATTGAGTTCTGATCATTAAAATCAAAGTGAATTGTCAATAAATTGATATCAAATTTTGTGATGAAAACAATGTATCCAGGTGTATGGATTGCTGCAACGAGTGAAGTGTTTGAAAATGAAGAACAAATATACAAAGTGATATTATTAGCATTTGCAATGGAGATGACTAATTGTGATTATGTTGGATTTAAGAGAGCTTTGATTTAAACAGGCAATATTGGCATATAAAATCAAGCCTAAAAATAGAAATTTCTATATGATAGTTTAATAGTAGTAGTTTAGTCAAATCTAGTTTTTAGTAGTTTATTAGAGTCAAGTTATGATAGTTTTATTATTTATAAATTAATATTTTATTAAGAAATTTCTTATGATTGTAAGAGTTATTTATCAAGTCATCTAATTTATAAATAGAGAGTTTTATTATTGTTGTCAATTGTTGAAAGTGAAAGTTTGAGAGTACTGTTATTATGTTGATGATATTATTATTCTTCTCCCAAACACATTTTTATGTGTGTAAATTGCCTCTCCATATATATTAGTTTTATTAAATTTTTCTCCAATAGTTTTTTGGTAGATTTTTCTTTTTGGGGTCTACTGTCCTGCCTTCCACTTCGCTTTTTACCTTTCTGCGCTCCATTGAAGGCAGCTTTAACACTACAATGGAGGGCATAAGGCTCTTTTCGAAGGGCTGATATCAATCACCAGAATGATGTTTTCTTGTACACTTTAATAAGCCTCAATCATTGTTCCTTCTATTCACTAACTCTGTGTATATAAGATGCCAAAATTTCATAGTTTCGTCAGGGAAAGCTCTTGGCAGGGGAAGTTGATAGTGGTGAGTTTCCTTCCCTTTTCATCCATTTTAATTGTTTTCCCATTGTTCTTTCTTCCTTCCCCATTTACATTTGTAGCTCATACTTCATTACGCCAATGCATCAAAATCCATGTTTCTTTATGATCCTTCTGCAGATCCAAGTTGATGGACAATTCATTGAATTCGTGGCTCTCTGAACTGGTAAACATTTCCAAATTTCACTTATTATGAAGACTTCTTTTTGGCCTCATCAGTTATGGACATTGAAAAACTTGACATGTAGAGCTCCCGTGAATGCATTAACCGCCACAGGGCTATCCTTGCTTCTCTCAAGTATTGGGGGTTAAAACAAATAGCTTGCCTGCAGACTTGACAGCCATGTGCTCAATTTTCTCCCAATCCCTTGAATTATTTAGGCACTTTGTTTTATTGGTAGCTCTAATTTCCCTTGCCTTACAACCTAAATTTCTTCTTTGCAACAAAACAGGGGCAAAAAAAAGAATGCTTAATTGATTTTGTTGTCTTAACAAATATTTTTTCCTGAAAATTAAGAATTTTAACATTTTTGTATACATTGCCAAAGTAGGAATTTTTTTTCTTTTAAGTGGAAGGTTTTGAATCCAAGATCTACTACTTACAATTTTTCCCACTTTACCACCAATTCAACCCTCCACCCCCACAAAAAAAACTGGGAAATTATTGCTCATTTTGTGTCTCCACAAATACTACCCGCTAGGAGCTAAGTGCTGAGAGCATTAGATACAGGGAATGGAGGATAAAAAATATGAAAAATAAAAGACAAACATGGAAGTAGGAATAAGTAGCCTTAGTTTCTACTGCAAATTATTAGCTAAGGAATAAAGTTAAACATAAATACAATTTGGTACACTTCATCATGTAGCACTAGGCTTAAATTATGAACCAAATATGTGGTCAAGAAGGATCCCGGTGTTTCGTCAAATACCTTTAATCTAAATTACTTGGTGGACTAAGAACTCAAATAAAATTCAGTGCCAATAATTAGTAAGTTCCAGTTGGCCATTGCTTTGGCTTTCTGATGCTGTAAAAGTACAATGTGTCCATGTATCTCAAAAAATAAAATAAAATAAGGAAAAAAAAAAAAGACGATTGAACAAGTGTATTAAGTCCTCTATTTTCTTTTGCATTTCTGAGAAGTTGCCAAGAAATCAATCAGTCAATAATTACCAACCTCTAGGTCCACACATGTATACTTACAAGCAATGGACTTTCTATTAATGATCCAATAAAATATCGATCGAGTTTTAAGGGCTATGAATCATGATTATATAACTAAATGCTTGTAGAATAGTCAGTCTTTCATTTTAACTACAGGACATGGAGGATCCATTTGTCGATGACCAATGTGATATCATGGACTATTTTGATGAAGATTTCACTGCTGCACTTGGAGAAGATTTGGAAAGCAATTTGTCTGCTGTTTCAGCCATGGAAGCTTCTCCAATCAGTATTGAGAGGCCAGCACCACGGCACAATTCTATTAGCTGTAACTCGGCGGCCACTCTTGAAAACATGCCAAATCATCATAATCAGCCAATCATCCTCACTTTTGGGAATCCAAATACGCCAGAAATAAATCCTCAACCATTAAATCTGGAGGTTGAAGGAGTAGGGTCTGAGGTTTTGACATCCCATGGTTCATTTGTAAATCTGGAGGTGGCAGCCCGGAATGCACAGAAGGAAAAGAAAACAGGCGGCCGGGTTAGGCCAGCATCGCAGATTCATTATCACATTTTAGCAGAAAGAAAGCGCCGCGAGCAGCTCAGCCAGCGATTTGTAGCTCTATCGACCATGGTTCCCGGCCTCAAGAAGGTATGAAATATTTCCAAGAGTCCAAATTTTTAAATGAAGAAAGCAAACAGACAAAAATCTTTCTATCATTGTGATGTTACAAATGCAACAGAAATTTGTGATGTCATATCACACGTCAAGGGGCTAATTAATTAATCATACGACAAATTATTCAAATATAAAGTCCGCTGTCGATTTTCCGGATAGCCATTACTATAAAGAAACAGACCCTTCTGTCATTGCTCTTTCTCTCTCTCTCACGCTCTCTCTCTCTCTCTCTCTCTCTCTCTCAAATTCATAATTACTCTATTAGTTGTGTTCAGCCACTAGGCTCAATTTTGCTTTTCTTTTTTTCCTTCTTTTTGAAGCTTCACGTAGTTTTGGTTACCAAAGATCTTATTGTCATTGCAGATGGATAAAACTTCTGTTCTTGGAGATGCTATCATTTACTTGAAACAACTTCAGGAGCGAGTGAAGATGCTCGAGGAGCAAGTTGCACAAAAAACCATGCAATCTATCGTTCTTGTGAAGAGATCACAGCTTTTAGTTGAAGATGAAGGATCTTCTGATGATACAGGTGGCCCTGACGAGCAGCCACTCCCGGAAATAGAGGCAAAAATATGCAACAAGAACATTCTTCTCAGGATTCACTGTGAAAAGCATAAAGGGGTTCTGGTTAAAATTCTCTCCGAGGTAGAGAAACACAATCTTGCTGTCATGAACACGAGTGTGGCTTCATTTGGCAATCTGGCTCTTGATATTACCATAATTGCTGAGGTGAGTTTAGCAGTCAAAGATTTTTTTTTTTTTTTATCTTTTGGGATTTTGTTTACATGAACATTGAATACTACGACACATAGTTATATATCAAGAATTGCAGCCGACGTGGGGTGGAGTTCCACATGCTAGAAGTAAGGTAAAAATATTGAAAAAAGGATATTATTTCTGGGGGATTTGAAGTTTTGAACCAGCAAATCTGACCGAAAGAGAGCTAGCCTCTCTTGCTAGCTCTCTTGGGTGGTCACCCATTTTTATGTTAGATAATCTATCAGTAATTTTCAGTGTATACAATTTGCTTTAAGTGTTGATTTCATTAAATCTTTCCAGGTGGAAAAAGAATTCAGCCTTACAATCCAAGAATTAGTTAAAAGTCTTGGATCCGCTCTCCATCGAGGGATAGTGGCCGAGTAAGACCCCCCCCGGGGTGGTGAACTGCCAAAAGAACCATTCAATGGCCTATGGGATCCGACAGATGCAATAGTACTTGTTAGAAGTTTGTATAAAGAGAAGTCCATATAAGAATTCTTGATATAGAGTATGGACCTCAAGAAATCGAGCTGCTGATTGCTGAAGGTGAAGAAGACAGATGACGTTCACTGGCGATGCTTTGAGATTGACAAGATATGGATGCATACGGATATTAGTACTTGCCCGTTTTAATCAGGAATGAAAATTACTATCAAGATTAGACTACAAAATAAAAAGGCCTACCTCCTCTAGGGTCTCGTGAGCTTTCAATTGAATTTCGTGTGTAGCTTTTTGGCATTGCGTACGTGCAGATGATACAAATATGCAAAATGTTAATGCTTCCCTTTAGACTACATTTTTATGAAGTATTTTGTTAAAATTTGATTTTGTTAAGATGTCTCTCTTTTTTTATTTTTTTTATTTTTTTGGTGTTCTCACAAATTTTTGTTTGTACACACTATTTGGGTAGGTTTAGGAACTTTTGTGTAGGTATAACTCTTGTTACGATTTGATGTATAGTTGTAGCACTGTTAGTATGCTGTCAAGAAAAAATAATTGTTTTTAGGGTAAATTACATTTAATCCCCTGTGGTTTTGACTTTTACCACATAATCCCCCTAACGTTTCAAAATGTCCACTTCACCCTCTTATGGTTTTATATAAAGTGGACAATGGACAGAATGTATAATCAGTTACGACGTTTGTACCAAACGCGCTCCAAAAGCACGTGTGATAAAATTTTAATATCCATACAACTCCCTTATAATTCATATAAATATCCACTTTTCCCCCCTGTGATTTTTATAGTTGTCCACATAATTCCCCTATACTTTTATATAAAGTGGTAAATCCATTTATTAATTTAATATTTAAATAAAGGCATTATTGTCATTTCAACTAACAACGTTAAATAAGTATTTTCCGTCATGTTTCCACTTTACATAAAACCATAGGGGGTGAAGTGGATATTTGAAAATGTTAAGGGTTATGTGGCAACAGTTGAAACCACAAGGAGATTATATGTAATTTACCCTTGTTTCTATTGTTTCTTTTATTTCTTAATGTACAATCAAACTTAAAACATGAGATGTTCTTTACAATAATACACGGCTCATGATTCACGACTTAGTCAAGCCCCATGTTTGGAAACCATTAATTATTAGCTGATGCCTGATGATTGGCAAGAAATAACAAAATCTACATTGTGGTCAATAATTGATGAATCTCACCAGTCGTGTTGACAGTGCTCTTCGACATCATGTGGTATCGGATGCTACAATGCGTTAAAGTACACTTGATGCCCACAATAGCAATGAGATGTTTTTGTGAATGCATGACGAATCTTGAGTAGCCAAATACCTATTAATATATTTCAATTGCCAAGTACTATACAAGTTTGAATAGCGATGTTTGAACGTTCAATGATCTTGCATTCAAGGTTATCTTTATTCCAGTTGCATATTGAAAGCGGTCGAAAATGGAATAGGGTGTGGCACATAACTGAAACCAATGGGATGGATGACTGGCGATTGAGGATTGTGTCCTGAAGCAACCAATATTTTGGTAGGACTTGTAAGCACCTGTGGGAAACTATTGCAGTGATCTAAGCGATATATTTGGTAACCATTTGCACCCAACTCTAGTCTGTTAAGTCCGGTCCCAGGAAATTGACAAAGGGTTCTTAGCAACCCAACAAAGACAAATAACATAATAAATAAATTAAACAGAGAGACACCAAATTTACGTGGTTCGGTCAAATTGACCTACATCCACGGGCGAAGGGGTAGCAGATTTACTATAACAAAAGAAAGTACAAAAGAGAGGATACAAAATGTTAGGAAATAATTTCTAAACCCAAAAGCAACCAAACTAAAAACACAAAAGAACCAAAATAGCACAAAGGCTTAACAGGCCAAAGGCCCACAAACTTGCTCTTTTGGTTTGATACCTAACCAAAACCTCTCTTAACATTGGGCCATGCGCTCCATAAAACTCTCTTGACTGGTGCCTAAGGCACGTGGGCTGGCACGCTTGGCACATTGGCCGGTACTTTTGGCACACCTTAATTCACTTAAACCCACTTTATTTATGGCTGCCAAGAGGAGAGACTTCTTTATAAAATATCCGATGTGGGACACAAAACCACACTTAACAAATCTCCACCTTGGTGTGTATCCAACATCGACAAATAGCAAATATGCTCCACCTTCTCCACAAAAGTTCCAACAGATCTCAACGAATCACCAAATTCCCAACAGACCCTAACGAGTCATCAATAAACTGAGATGCCAAAGATTCAACGGGTCCCAATGGGTCAAAACTCACAAAAAAGACTCAACAGATCCCAACGGGCTAAAATTGTGATCGCAGTAATCTTGCTCCACCTTCTCCACGAAACTCCCTCTGAGTTCCAACGGGACTAATAGCTCTTTGTCAAAACCCAATTGAGCTCCACTAGATCCTTTTTCTTTATTCTCTATAGTGCCATTGATGCCACAGAACCCAGAGAGTTTTATGGGGCCCATGGTCCAATGTTAAAAGAGGTTTTGGTTAGGCATCAAACCAAAATAACAAGTTTGTGGGCCTTTGGGCCGTTAAGCCTATTGTGCTATTTTGGTTCTTTTGTGTTTTCAGTTTGGGTGCTTGACAGGTGCCGAACCTGTGCAATAATAAATATTTAAACCTAACTGTCCACAGGAATACTCCTGAGTTAAATCTGGTACTGGAGCAGGGACTCCGGATGTGCAATGGGTTACTAGCTTCACCCTGATTCCAAGGAGTTTACTTAATCCGATATACCAGAAATTAACCAGAGAATTTAATAAATTTGTAAAAGTGGCAAGTAGGGTCGTCTCCTCAGGGAACGGTAGGAAAATTGTTTCTTTCCAAGTCACAGGAAAATGGGGGGTTCGGATGAGATAGAACTAGAAATAAAATAAATCAAAATTAGAGAATGAAAAACGAAAACACCAATTAAATAAATCACCAGAGAACGAATAGAAGATAATTTAATAAAAATGCAAGTAATAAAATTTCTACCCAAAGGAACAACTTCGTGACACGGTCAATCACTTTCGATCATTGATGCAAGAATAATTCAATCATTTGTCACTAGGTTAGTTATAGTTATCAACAAGCTCGACAACCGTTCTTCCTTACTTTTTTCGACCAAGATGCGACCGCTTCCCAACGATAACAACCCTAGGTACGTCAGGAATTTAATTATCCAATTGCATTAAAAGTTAGAAAAACCCAACCCCAACCAATGAACACGCCTAAGAGGGTCCATTTAAGCTAGATCATACACGTTTCCCCAACATAAACCAATTATGGTGGTCGTCACTTGTAATTAACTAAATGAGCGATTACGTATTCAATTAGTTAATTTGACAAGTAGGCTATTAGGTTAATTTAAATACCCGCGATACTCAATTAACAAAGTAACCCTCAATCAATTAATCCGTAAAAGCGTCGAATAGTAACAAATTAAAAGAAAGGTTAGAGATTCGATTAGATTTCCACGGACCGCCTTGAAGTTGCCCTTTGAGTAGACTAGGGTTCTAGCGCTCCTCATGGAGAGTTCATCCAACAATTGTTTGAGAAACTTTCAACCATGGAAGTAGCGAAAAGCGAAATAGCGAATTTAGTTGACAAGCTTCCAAATAGCGTAAACACTCAAGTCAGCCACCAATTCGATGACCAATCACAAGGGAAAAATGGAGCAAAGAAAATAATCACGAGAAAGTCTTGTTCTTATGTGATCAATCACAAGACAAAATCGAGGAAGCAAGAAAACGATGAAGATTTTTTCCTTGTCTTGCGTCGTCCCCTCCTTCCTTGCGGCTTGGATCCTCCCAATTTAAATAGAAACCTAAGCTTTCCTAATCACTTAGGAAACCTAGTCCTAATTGGAGTCTATTTTCCTAAAAAGCATTAATAAAGTAAAATAAGGAAACCAATTACTAAAAATCCCTAATTAAAAGGGTCTTCAACCAATTACTGAAAATAAATAAAGTCTTCCACCAATGGTAGGAATTGTCAGGCGCAAGATTTTTTCCACAGAGATTCTTCTTCACAGCCCAATGTAGCGCGCCTACGCACTATCCTTGAAGGTCTTCTGGAATTTTCACCAAAAATAGAGCTTTTAATCTTCAATTAATTCCAAGAACCTAAAATCAATACCAAAACCAAATATGAGTAGAATAAGGCAATTAAAATCATATCTAGGCCATAATTGAGAGAAAATGTCCACAAATAAAGCATGTAATTTAAGACTTAACAATTCCCCCCACACCTAGTCAATGCTTGCCCTCAAGCATTCAAAGACTCAAAAATCGGAATCAACCATAGAATAGCATAATATCATAGCACAAATAATCCACATTTCCTTGACAATCTCATCAAAATCAGGATATTCAAGACTTGACAATCCTCACATAGGTAAACGTGTATACACTCAGCACTCGAGATTTTTAATAGGGATACGTTCACTCAAATCAACACCATAGAAAGAAATTGCCATAAGCTCGCTAATCTATCACATCTCCACCACTGAATATGAATTCAAATGCAAGAATCAAAGGGTCTTTGCAAGGGTTGTAATGGGGCTTAGGGTAAAGGTTGGACAAAAAAAAGTAATTTAGGTTCATAAATATCAAAGAAAATTCCAAAATGTCTCTTGTATGAATTTAGATATCACAATCATTCATATAATTGGCTCGTAAGCATGACAACAACTTCTCTAGCATAGCAAGTGCATACAAAACAAGATGATTAGTTCCACTATCAAAGCACTTTTTTTTTTTTTCCTTTTTTCCGAAGTGCTTCACCCATTTTTTTCTTTTTTTTTTTCGATTTGTTTTCTCTTTTTGTCTCTTTTTTCTTTTTTTTTTTTTTTGACAACCCTAATAACATATGAAAATAAAAGCACTTGCTAACTAGGAGTACAATCACCTTCATTACTCATGATATCCTCATACAGAAAAAACATTAAGTCACTTCTTTGACATAAGGTTCAAACAACGGGGTCTATAAAAAACGGGTTACAAGGTGATCAAAAGTAATGTTTAAACAAAGAAAAAGGTCTAAGGTCCAACTTGGTCAACTAGTGGAAATCAAAAGTAAAGGTGGGTTTTTAGAAAGCCAAAAAGGGTAAATCCTAATTGCCCTTATCATATCCTTGCACCAAATTCAATAATGTGGCCTCGACACGTATATCATAGCAAGTTCTAGAATAATCTAACTAGGTGTGATAATTACACTCAAAAAACAAATTCAAAGCAACATTTGAATAATGATTTAAGCTCACAAGCTCACAAATGGCTATATTATGTCAAGAACATCCATCATTCAACTCAATTGCAAGTAAATAGAATATTCATGCCAATGCCATTACACTACTCTTATTGTACAATTCAACCACATAAGACCCACTAAACATAAAAGAAAATCTGAAAAAAAAAGAACACCAACAAGCAACTAGAGTATAAAATGAACAAAAAAATAGAAACTGAAGTTGAAATCAAAACCACGAAAATAAGAGTTATCAAAGCTTATCAAAGCCAAACTAAGCCCCCCCACACCTAAATCTTACATTGTCCCCAATGTAAGAGATAAAGAATAAGAAAAAAGAAGCATTAGGGACAACGAAACTTCCCAGATCATGGAGGTGTATCGATCAACTATGACTCCTCGGGGCTTAATGGCAGACAAGATCTCCTAGGTGATAGTTGGTACAGGTGTGGGCACACCTTAGAACCCCATAGTCTTGGATCACCCGTGAGGAGTTTTTTTTTTAGTTGTGGGCGGGAAGACTTTCCCCATAAGGCCGCCATAACTTGAAGAGTCTTACGTCCATCCCTTGCATTTTTTTTTTTTTTACTCTTAGGCGAGACTTCGTCGTTGACGCATAACCTGAAACCATTCTGCCCAAAAATTTTGTGTAGACAAAAATGTGACCAGAAGACTTTCCTCCACCAGCCAAGGCACGCTCTAACTGTGAAAGTCTTCTGTCCAAGTCAAACGAAAAACTCCATTGAGCAAAGTTTTGGCACACACACCCAAGGCCTACAAACACAAAATTTCTGTTAAAATAAGAAAAAGACATAACATAAGAATTAAAAACTCGAAACATGGAAGAATCAAAATTAAGCAACAAGAAATAACAAAAAAAAAAGTAAAATTCTTGGGTTGCCTCCCAAGTAGCGCCTTTCTTTAATGTCTTTGGCTAGACATAAATGTCTTTACTCAAGGAGGATAAAATCTTGTAGCTCGTTTCATTGCTTTTTTCTCCACATAATCTTCATACCCTTCATAAGTAGAGTAATCTTTATGCACACGAGCTCTTTTCTTCCATTGACTAGTGGGTGGCGCTAAGCAATCAAATAACAACTTCAACTCTTCGCTCACTCCTCCATCGCGACCAATTAACAATTTAGTAGTCATCATGACTCCTAAATTATTCCTGTCATGAAACTCAAATGCTTCTGGTATAATAAAGTCAATTTCATCAACAGGAGATATAGAATGAGATACAAGAACACATTGGTTAGAGGATGGAGAAGATATCACCATAATTGGGAGTTGTTTGGTGGACTCTTCCACTGGAGAGATTTGAGGTTGAGAATCTTCATTTTCAGCTTCCTCTTCAACTTCATCCATGGCACTAACATTCTCAGGGTTAGCTTCTGGCGGAGACGGCAGCTCCCCATACATCTGAGAGTCCAAACGGTTGACTGTTATCAATTGACTTATTTGAATCTCCAGATTGTGCATACCAGCTCTTGTCTCTTCCTGAAATTGAGCAGTGCTCTGCTGAAATTGAGCAGTACTTATGGCCAAGTTTCTGACAAGATCTTCCAAAGAATTCCCTCCATCAGAAGATGAGAGTTGAGATGTTGGCCTCTCTGCATAGCTATAGTTGGGGTAGTCCACCATCCTTGACTATCATGTATTTGAATAAGGATCAAACATTGGTGGAGGTGGATTTTGGAATACTCCAACATCACAAAATTGGGCATTCATATCATCTTGAAGTAATGGACACATGTCAGTTAGATGATCCAACTGACATATTCCACAAGTGTTGACTTGTTGTTTTTGTCCATAACTCAATTTTTGCACAAGAGAGGCCAAATCATCTAAATGAGAATCACTAATAGAAGAGTTCTCATTAAACCAATTAGGAACAAAGTCCAGTCTATCACCAAAATATTGAAAATTAGCAGCCATCAACTAGTAAGAAAAAATAGAGAGATAAAGAAGGAAAAAAATAAATCAAAAGACGAACTCAAAAAGAAACAAATAATTGGGGACAAAATTAACCCGCAATAATAAATATTTAAACCTAATCACGGGAATACTCGAGTTAAATCAGTTGGAGGCGAGGGACTCAGGATGTGCAATGGGTTACTAGCTTCACCGATTCCAAGAGTTTACTTAATCCGATATACCGAAATTCAGAATTTAATAAATTTGTAAAAGTGGCAGTAGGGTCGCCTCGTGTAGGAAAATTGTTTCTTTCCAAGTCACAAGAAAATGGGGGGTTCGGATGAGATAGAACTAGAAATAAAATAAATCAAAATTAGAGAATGAAAAACAAAAACACCAATTAAATAAATCACCAGAGAACGAATAGAAGATAATTTAATAAAATGCAAGTAATGAAATTTCTACCCAAAGGAACAACGCGTCAATCACTGATCATTGATGCAAGAATAATTCAATCATTTGTCACTAGGTTAGTTATAGTTATCAACAAAGCTCGACAACCAGCTCTTCCTTACTTTTTTGACCAAAATTGACCGCTTCCCTAACAGATAACAACCCTAGGTACGACGGAATTTAATTATCCAATTGCATTAAAGTTAGAAAACCCAACCCCAACCAATGAACACGCCAAGAGGGTCCATTTAAGCTAGATCATACGCTTCCCAACATAAACCAATTATGGTGGTCACTTGTAATTAACTAAATGAGCGATTACGTATTCAATTAGTTAATTTGATGACTATTAGGTTAATTTAAATACCGTGATACTCAATTAACAAAGTAACCCTCAATCAATTAATCCAAAACGAATAGTAACAAATTAAAAGAAAGGTTAGAGATTGATTAGATCTCACAAATTTCTGGACAGCCCTGAAGTTGCCCTTTGAGTAGACTAGGGTTCTAGCTCCCTCATGGAGAGTTCATCCAACAATTGTTTGAGAAACTTTCAACCATGGAGTAGCGAAAAAGAAACGAAATAGCTAATTTAGTTGACAAGCTTCCAAACCAACTAAACACTCAAGTCAGCCACCAATTCGATGACCAATCACAAGGAAAATGGAGCAAGAAAATAATCAGAAAGTCTTGTTCTTATGTGATCAATCACAAGACAAATCGAGGAAGCAAGAAAAGCGATGAAGATTTTTTTCCTTGTCTCTGCCGTCCCTCCTTCCTTGCGGCTTGGATCCTCCCAATTTAAATAGAAACCTAAGCTTTCCCTAATCACTTAGGAAACCTAGTCCCTAATTGAGTCTATTTTCCTAAAAAGCATTAATAAAGTAAAATAAGGAAACCAATTACTAAAATCCCTAATTAAAGGGTCTTCAACCAATCAAAATAAATAAAGTCTTCCACCAATGGTAGGAATTGTCGGCAAGATTTTTCCACAGAGATTCTTCTTCACAGTTCAATGTAGCGCCTCCTTTTATCCTTGAAGGTCTTCTGGAATTTTCACCAAAAATAGAGCTTTTAATCTTCAATTAATTCCAAGAACCTAAAATCAATACCAAAACCAAATATGAGTAGAATAAGGCAATTAAAATCATATCTAGGCCATAATTGAGAGAAAATGTCCACAAATAAAGCATGTAATTTAAGACTTAACAGTGCTTTTGGATTTAGGAATTATTTCCTAACATTTTGTATCCTCTCTTTTGTACTCTCTTTTATTATAGTAAATCTGCTACCCCTTTGCCCGTGGATGTAGGTCAATTTGACCGAACCACGTAAATTTGGTGTCTCTCTGTTTGATTTATTTATTATGTTATTTGTCTTTGTTGGGTTGCCAAGAATCCTTTGTCAATTTCCTAGGACCAGGCCTAACAAACTGGTATCAGAGCATCAGGTTTCAGATTCTAGGTTCTGTGACAACGATGGCACTACATAGAATAAAGAAAAAAGGCCCTATTGGAGCTCAATTTGGTTTTGTGATGAATAGCTAGTAGTCATGTTGGAGTTCAAAGGGGGTTTAGTGGAGAAGGTGGAGCAAGATTACTGCGTTTGCAATTTTAGCCCATTGGGATCTATTGAGCCTTTTGTGAGTTTTGACCCATTGGGACCCGTGGAGTCTTTAGCATCTCAGTTTATTGATGACTCATTGGGGTCTATTGGGAATTTGGTGGCTCGTTGAGATCTGTTCGAACTTTCGTGGAGAAGGTGGAGTATATCTGCTATTTGTTGATGTTAGATACACACCAAGGTGGAGATTTGTTAAGTGTGGCTTTGTATCCCATATCAGAAATTTTATAAAGAAGTATCTCCTTTTGGTGGTTATAAATAAAGTGGGTTTAAGTGAATTAAGGTGTGCCAAAGATTCCGACCCATGCGCCAAGGGTATCAGCCCACATGCCTTAGGCACCAGTCAAGAGAGTTTTATGGGGCCCATGGCCCAAATGTTAAGAGAGGTTTTGGTTAGGTATCAAACCAAAAGAACAAGTTTGTGGGCCCTTTGGGCCGCGAAACCTTTTGTGTTATTTTGGCTCTTTTGTGTTTTCAGTTTGGATGCTTTTGAATCTAGGGATTATTCCTAAGGTTTTTTATCTTCTCTTTTGTACTCTCTTTTGTTATAGTAAATCTGCTACCCCTTCGCCCGTGGATGTAGGTCGTTTGACCGAACCATGTAAATTTAGTGTTTCTCTGTTTGATTTATTTATTATGTTATTGCCTTTGTTGGGTTGCCAAGAACTCTTTTGTCAATTTTCTGGGACCAAACCTAACAAACTGGTATCAGAACATCAGGTTTCAGATTCTGGGTTCTGTGGCATCGATGGCACTACAGAGAATAAAGAAAAAGGATCTAGTGGAGCTCAGTTGGGTTTTGTGACAAAGAACTATTAGTCCCGTTGGAACTCAGAGGGAGTTTCGTGGAGAAGGTGGAGCAAGATTACTGTAACAAAAGAGAGTACAAAAAAGAGGATACAAAATGTTAGGAAATAATTCCTAAACCCAAAAGCACCCAATGTGAAAACACAAAAAAACCAAAATAGCACAAAAGGCTTAACGGCCCAAAGGCCCACAAACATGCTCTTTTGATTTGATGTCTAACCAAAACCTCTCTTAACATTGGGCCATGGGCCCCATAAAACTCTCTTGACTGGTGCCTAAGGCACGTGGGCTGGCACGCTTGGCACGTGGGCCGGTAACTTTGGCACACTTTAATTCATTTAAATCCATTTTATTTATTGTCACCAAGAGGAGAGATTTCTTTATAAAATATCCGATACGGAATACAAAGCCACACTTAACATAGTCTACTACTCATTAGCATTTTTACTAGTGGATGAAGAAGTGAATCAAAAGAGCTTTTAGTTCATGTTTCAGCCGATTTGATCAGTTCAACTCCACTTCAAAGGTTTAATCATATTTATTTATTTTAGTATTAATAATTTTAATAAAATTGAAACATTTTTTTAAAAATAAAATTTTTGTGAATTTCAATTCAAATTCTCTATTTTTAACCAGACCAATGAATTCTTGACCATGTTTCATTGAATTTTCAGGTTAACTATTGAAACAAATCAGAAGCATGATCAGTTCATAATTTTACCAGTTGGACCAATCACTCCAGTCCGAATTTCAAAATATTACTATTAGGATAATGGTAGTTGCTCTTTCAAGAGAAACTCTGCAATATCCACTTAACTAGTATACTGTAGCTAGGTTTTGGTCTGATTATAAACACCTGAAAGGTATTTACGCAAATTCCTTTCGATTATTCACCTATAAAGGGGCAATTTATTCTTATTGTCCGTAAATACGATCACAAGAACCAGTTTGTGGTCTAAATGAAGTCGCGTGTCTCGCGTGATTTGACTTGAACCACGAGTGCGAATTTACTCACGATCCACTTCGAGTGAATTAAGATGTGGTCTGATTTAGATAGTCAATTTTCTCGTACAATTACAATTACATATGCATTTGGCGAGACATGAGACCCAAGACATAACCCCATAACCAATTAGTTTTGGTTATGGATTCTGTGCCTTTGACCTTTACTGTTTGATTAATTTTTGAAGGGGAAAGAAAATGATAGGCAGAGAAAGGGAATGTTAAGGTCGATAGTGGACAAAAATGGAGGAAATAAAATCTCTCTCATTAATTTACTTTTGCAGTTTAAATAAATATATATTGGTCCATTTGGATTCCTTGTTTTTGGGGCTGTTTGTGAAAAACAACACTCTAGCATTGTAAATATGAAAAAATGGTACTGTAACTGTCTTTGGATAATTTTTAGTTTCTATTTCTTTTTTCTTTTCCTTTTCTTTTTCCTTTTCCTTTTTCTTTTCCTTTTCCATTTCTTTTTTCTTTTTCCTTTTTCTTCTTTTCCCTCTTCTTCCCCATCCCCTTTTTTTTTTTTTCTTCTTCTTCCTCTCTCTTCTCTCCCCCTCCTCCTCCACCTGCCCTTTCCCCCTATCCCACTCCTCTCCCTCCCCCACCACCCCACTGTGGCTGGAGGGGGAGGAGGAGGAAGAGAGAAAGAGAAGAAGAAGAAGAAAAGGAAAAAAATCAGCCTGGGTGGGGAAGAAGAGGAAGAAAAGAAGAAAAAGGAAAAAGAAAAAAGGAATAGAAAAAAACCAACAAAATATTGGGTTGTTTTTGGGATTGTTTTTAGTTGTGTATTACTGTAGCATTTGTGGTAGGAAAAACAGTATATGAAAAAATAGGTATGAAAAACAGAATCCAAACGAACCCTATGATTTTTCCATTGCTTTTGGCTTCCTTTTCTCTTTAACAAGATATATATACATACATACATATATATATATATATATATATATATATATATATATGTATATATATATATATATATATATATATATATATATATATATATATATATAGATGTACATATATGTAACACACACATGCATGTATGTATGTATGTATGGATAGAATCAGAGACTTTGGAAACCCCAGCCCATTTCTTGTTAAAATATTGAAGGCCACTAGGCCACTTATTAGTGACAAAAAATTGGACTGCATTTCTCCCATACTGCATCTCAGAATTTTGCATTGGTTCTAAGAAAAATAACATTTATGACCTGTTTTAACTCTTTCCATCAACTTTAGGTTAGGGTCCTCTAAGATAAAAAAATGAGGTAAGAGGTTGCGGTAATGAAATGACCATAACTCAAAAGAAAGAAATCATAGTCAATCATATAGCAGTGTTACTATTACACATAAAAACCACAATTCAAAAGCCAACGAGACCCGCGAGAGGTATTGTTTATGCCATCATGAACTGCGACCAAAACGTCAGTGTCACATAAAATCTTTAAAATTAAAAAAAAAAGTTGGCAAAAATCTACAGAATTTTGCCCTCCCAATCTAAAATCTTGCTGAAAACAGGCGTTACGAAGTTATTAGGACTTGACGGGCAGAAACAAAATTATCAGGTTTAGTTCTTTCTCCACTGTGGGGGCAAAAAAAAAATTACAAGGGACATTAATTATATCAAAAATTTGTAAAAAGAATACTAATTAGAAGAGATCAAGTTAAAATCTGTCCCTAGACCTACGTATAAGAAGCTTACTTCAGCATTACTTATTAAATTTACAAGCTGCCTAGATGCATGACACTCTATTTGCTTCTAAATTTGAAATCCTACTTTATATAGGTGTCTTACATATGGATAATACGTATAAGAAACTATGCTTGTCCTTAATGAAGGAAATTAATCCATAATTGTAATGTCTGCCACCAGATTTCCAAAGATGCAAAACTAGTAATGATGGCAAAAAGTTGGGTAGATTGGGTCTTGTAAATCTCAAATTTTGCCACATATTCATTGGTTTTTTTTTTTTTTTTTTTTTTGAAACTCAGAAAACGATTTCATTTATGAAAGATCAGCTACAGCAGCATCGATAACTTTCTTGGGGAAGTTTACAACCAGACTACACTTCCCTCAAGGGACAAAGATAGTTTACACAAGATGTGGGCAGGAACATTATTCTTCCTCCTCACATGACTAACTTTGACCGATATAGTCATGACCGATTCAAAATCAGCTAGCATGGATCTGAACCCATATTCATTGGTTGATGAGATATTGTGGCAAATTTTGAACCACTAGGTCTACATAGACCAGTCTACCCAAGTCTCGATGTAATGATAACAATTGACCTTGTCTAACCTTAGAGTTCAAGATGGTAAAACTGTCTTTCAAGTTTTTACTAGATTAAGTTAAAATGGCTAGAATAATCCTAGCGTCTGCATCTACAAGGAAATAGCACAAAGTCTCCAAAAAAGCTATTTAGCCTTGTTTCAATACAACCACAACAATCTGAGCTCTACGGCTGGAAAGCTATCACTTTCTAACGACCAACTCTGTCTCCACCACCCACAACAATCTGCGACACAGCACAACCTTTTCCACAACTTGCCACACAACTGGCAGCAGTCAGTGCTAATCTTCTAATCTGCCCCACAAAATTATGCTCCACTTTCTGAGCTCTACCGTTTCGCCAATGCCAATTCTGCTTACCATTTCCAAGTACCTTCCCAGAACTTTTTACCAAGATGCATTAGTAAACTGACAAAGGAAGGACGGAGAAGGGAATGTGAGGAAGACAACCTAAGTAAACTCGCCACTAGAGTTCATCCAAGGAATTAAGCCAATGCTTACGAGTAAAGAGCAATAAGAATTTATTCCTGTCAATGAAGCCAAGAACAGTGCTTGTATATTGAGATGAAAATCAACTTTGAAAATTACAGAGAGTTCAGATTATTTTATAACCTTAACTCTTGGAGCTACCCTCCGGCAGTAGGCGATTTTTCTATGCATTAATATCATAATTTAGATGATGAAAAAAGGGACTTAATTTCTTGAGCAAAAGTACACTAAACTAGTGAATAGTCTGTAGAGAAACGTAAGACAGCTATAGCTATTGAATATTTCAAAGAAGTTGAACCATCACAACTTTGAGCAAATTAGCTTAACTTCCTATATGAAAGTGAGAATCGAGAACACTTTGTTGCACATGGAACCTTACGATACAGTTCGCAAACCATATAAAAAAATCACCTCAACTCCTCCTGCATCAAAGTTGTTTAATTTTCAAGTTTGACCAAAAAAAAAATGGTTATGATGTTCCTAATCAACTTTGCCTTGGAATTTATTTTAAGTTTGGCGCTAAACCAGTTGACCCCCATAGTGAGATGCACATAGCATAATTTATAAGCCTATAGTAAGTTTCAATATAGTACGTTATCATCATGGTTTGAAGACTCGGCCGAGTCCGAGACAAATTGGTCGAGTCGTCTCCGTCTCGAGATTTACCATTCTGAAACCGTTCTGATTTGATTTCGAGAACACCAAATTACCAGAAAATCATTGGTCCAAGTCAGTTCTGAAATACCAAAAAATGGCCGAATCACTCGAGTGGTCCTGAGTCAACTCACAGTCAACTAATTTTATTGTTGATTTTTTTTTGCATATTTTTTTAATATTTTGAATGATCATTTACAATTTTTTGGATAATAAAATAATTTAAAATATGCGTCTCTCCGAGACCGCGACCGATATGCCAAAACCGATGTGAAATGGTATAGAACGCAACCGCGACTTTGAATCATGGTTATCATACTCTTCATTAAAGCAAATATTTAGATGAAGTTTCATCGCGTTTAATTTCCCCGTTTGATTTTCTTCTCCCTACTTCCTGTGGCAGAAATGCGTCATGCATTAGAGGGCCTGGTTATTTTCAGCTCATCGTCCTTAAGGTTCCAAGTGTAGTTACATATTTTTTGTACATGATGACTGAAGTTTAACTTTTTTAATGTATCATCTCTTTATTCTAATGGGAAGAGGGAAAGGATGAGGAACGAGTAACAAGAGTTGAATTTTCAAATAAATTAAAGTTGAACTGTTAAAAAAAAGAATAATAATAAGGTACTGGTAGTCCTGTGCATTTTCAGATCAATGGGGCCTAGGAATGAAAAATAATCATTATTAAAGAAACCATACACAACGAGCACCATATATTAAGCAATATTCTTACAAACGAGCCCCACGAGAGGCATTATTAACACCCTTATCAACTAGAACCAAAAGAACAGCAATGTCACTCCAAAAGCAAAAGAAATAAAATAAAACATAGGGATTTTGCACTCGCAAACTACAATCTTGCTACATAATGTTTATTGGGATCTTTCACTTCAGACTAAGCAGCATGCTTGCCTTGTTGTAGGGCAGATCGAAGGCTTTCAACCAGTTCTTCTGTTGTCAGGATGACTTCTTTCTCAGCCTGGAAAAAGATTACCACGAGGGATCATTAAATAGTAGAAAAACCTATAAAAGGAAATTTAATTAAAAAGATATCAAACTTTAAATTCGTCCCTAGACCTATATTATATATAAGAAGCTAACCTCTACTATAATTGTAATGTCAAGAGCTAAATTCCCAAATGGGGAAACACAAGTATTAACAACAGCAAGATTGAGCTTGTCTATCTGAGAAAGTACTTTGATGAGCACCCCTTTATAATTTTTGCAATGTATTCTTAGAAGAACATTCTTGTCGCACACTTTAGCTTCAATTTCAGGGAGTGGCTGCTCATCCGGGCCAGCCACCTCATCTAAAGATCCTTCATCTTCAAGTAAGAGTTGTGATCTCTTCACAAGCACCACAGATTCCATGGTTTGCCTAGCAGTTTGATCCTCCAGTGTTTTTACTCTCTCCTGAAGATGTTTCAGGTACTCGATCGCATCTCCAAGAACAGAACTTTTATCCATCTGCACCATTATAATATCTTCTGAGATAAAACTGTGACAAGATTTTGATGTGTACGTTATGCAGTGAAATGTCTATGCATATGCCTAGCAAAGTCAGTGCGGTTATTGTCCGCTATCTGTAATGTTTTCTTGATTAGGTATGGAGGAGAATGTCAAGTAAAAAGCAAAAGATAGACACATATGAGCATATGAACGAAATCGTAATCATATAAAATTACATGGGATGCTATTTTGCTAACCATACTTAGGCTACATAGACGTGACAATGGCATGAACAATGACTTTCTCTCAAACCTTAGTTATGGATTATTTTCTTTTTCTTTTCTGTTTTTGGAGAAAATAGATGGTACTGCTCACCTTCTTGAGGCCAGGAACTATGGCAGAAAGAGCCATGAATCGCTGGCTGAGCTGCTCGCGTCGCTTTCTTTCTGCTATTATGTGATCATAGGTTTGTGATGGTGGCCTAACACGACCGCCAGGTTTCTTTGCTTTTGGTTGGACAGTAGTTTTAGCTGCCTCATCAAGTTTTACAAATGAACCATGGGATGTCAAAACCTCAGACACTGCATCATCCTCAGGGTTCAAGGTTCCTGGAGTCACTTGATGAGGATTTATTTCTGGCATATTTGGATTCCCAAAAGTGAGAGTCATTGGAGAAGAAGAAGCTTGATCAAAATTTGGCATGTTGTGGATGTTTGACGAGTTGTAGCCATTAGGCTTGTGCTGTTTGGCTGGTCTTTCAAAACCAACAGGGTGAGCTTCCATCACTGAAGATTCACACAATGCAGAAGTGGAGCTGCAGCTTGGAAACATATTGGAGAAAGACAGATTCCCTGCTGGGAAAGAGTTTTGGAAGTCATCGACGAGTGTAGCAGAATCGTTCAAGAAGTCCATGATATTAAGTTCATCGTTAGACAATGGATCCTCCATTCCCTGTCAATTAGTAAGATAAGGCAGCATGTCATGTAAGAAAGGCTTATTCAATAAATGAAAGCTTCCTCCTCTAATGTGATCTACGTAACAAAATTTCGAAGTAAGTTTTAAACTAGCATGTAGTTTACATGTTTGCAATGCATCTATACTTCACAAAAGCCACAACTATAAATAAAATAAAAGGAAAACTAAATGCAACAGAAATAAGCAGAAGGCTCTACAGTTTATCTAACGGACATTCAATTCCAATTGGTTAGCATAAATTCTATTTTCACATGTTTTTGCCTGTTAATGGTCAGTTTAAGCTGTCTCAATTCAAATAAAAGAGAAGTTGAGCAAAATTATTGTATCAGGTCTCTTTCAGCAAAATTTGCTTTGCTTTTCCGGGAATTGTTGTGTTGGAATCTAGTAGCCATGATTAAGCTATTCCAAAGAATTTACACGCTACACAACAAATAAAGCAATTTGTTTAATATAGAAAAGACCCATCTAAAGTCCACTCCATATTTCTAAGTGGAAATTAAAGCCATCCTGTACCATAGGTCATGTCAATGAATGAAGGTCCATAAAAATTTTGGGGGTAAGTCTTTTCTCTCTAAACCGATTTATTTTGAAAAATTCCCATTAATGATCAAAATTATACAATAACGTATATTTTGGGGACAGCTGCCCTTTTCCTGCACACTCAAGTTCCATCTCTGCATGTATTTATCTATTTGTCGTATAGTCTCTTTGCCGGCAGACATTCTCCCTCAGTTATAATATCACCGTTCTATCACACTTCACCATTCAGTATCAGTAAGTGCAATGCCACGATACACCAGCATAAAAGAAGATTCTGAAAGATTCTGAAATGCATCCCTAAAATTTCCTGGATTCCCGATACATTCATCATCCGCCTAGTCTTATACAAAGTGTTGTTCAAAAACTGGATTCCCGCTCATGGAACATGATGCATTCACTAAAGAGAATAAAAGAATGTGATAGCATTCTTCATCAAGGAAGCAATGAAGATGAGAATGAGATGACAATTTAGAAGCATGGCCAAAAGTAGGATTTTATTGATAAAGAAGCAAGATCATCAGCTTGGTGGTTGGAACAGTTCATTACAAGATGGAGATGTATTAAATATCTACACAGATGACAGAGAAAGAAATATATATTCTCTGAATTCCGGCATGTGTTATTCAAACTAGCAAAAGAGTGCAAGCCATTACTACCTAGCTAAAGCTAGTTGAAGTCCACCACGCAAATTCATCAAAGATCAAGAAAGGGAAGACATCAGTACTATTTAGCATGAATGAAATCTGTTACCAGTAGAGAAAACGACGAGCTCGCTGAGCTATCCATCAACAAAGACTACTTGAAAAAATCGCAAATTTCTGCAAAAGGACCTTTACAGAAACAAAAGAGGCACATCAATTTCGACAAGAGCAAAACCCAACCTAAATATTGTCAACAAAAAAGAGCCCCCAGTAAGAAGAGGAAACCTCACCTCTTTCAACAATCGTGCTGCTAAGGGCTTCTCAAATCAAGAAAAGAAGTTTTCGGCATCTTATATATAGAGGTGGTAAGTAAAGAACAATAATTGGAAGAAGTTTTATATAAACGCTTCAAAAGTAGCCCTTTGCCCTCAGATATAAGGTTGGATCCTCCTTCAATGGAGTGCAGAGGGTAAAGAATGGAGCGGAAAACACATAGCACCGACCAATGTATGGGCTACATATATGTATATGTCTATTATGCATGTCACTATGATTGATTTTAGGGGGTGGTTCGTTCATGTGCTTGTTTTGCACCGTGACAAGATAAATTATTTGCTCGATATTGGGTTGGTAGTAGAAGAACTATTCAAGGCATAGATGTTCAAAATTTTAGAATTTTGTGGGTTTGAAACCTGGGCGCTGGGACTTCTATGAGTTGTCTGATCAACCATGCAAGATGACTGTCCTGCTATCTCATCTTAGCTAGTAACAATTTGGATTGCTAGCACGTATGGTACTGAGGAAATGGGTTCAGGATCAAAAACATTACCATGAACGCCATGCTTCACAAGTATTTTCTTATCCACAGGACCACATAGCAATGCAACTTTCTTGGATTTGCATTGATATTTGTTGGTGCCTACTGTTTATAAGCCTTTTTTGGTAATTTCTCACACAAGAAAGTGTATCTTCTCTCCGCACCCTATTCCCCACAAGTCACGACCCCTTACTAACTGTGCATAAACTATGAATTATAGTAAGGGACCAGCACAATGTTGCACTTTAGAGCAATTTTACTTATTAGGAAGGGTTTGTGTAACAGGCTCATGAACTAGAGTCTTAGTTTAATGTTAACTTGAGAGAGAGAGAGAGAGAGAGAGAGAGAAGAGGGATCCCATAAGTTAATTAAAACAAAGGAAACAACAAACACGAGTACATGCATCTAGATTGTAAAATACATTTATTCATATGTCCTCCAAATTATTCAATTAGAATTTAATGTTGAGCTTTTCTTTTTTTTTAACCTTTCTTTCTTTCTTTTGAAGTTTTTCGCTTATGTTACCAAGTATATGTACATGCAGTGTGATTATTAAACCCAAAAAAAAAAAAAAAGGAACAGCTGTGTTTAATGTATTCAAGTATGAAGATATGTGGATAGCAATATTCGTAACATGGAAAACGTGTATCCTTCTATGCTTTAGCAATAGTGGGCAATGATATAAGACACCCTCTTCTAGCTAGCCGTGTCATGACTCCAATCACAAATGCTACCAACTTCTCCAATTAGTTTTTTTTTTTTTCAATTTGACCATTTGATTAGGTGTTAAAGAGGGTGATGAGGCTATACACGTGACTTATTTTACTGGTACAGTATTTAAAGATAGTTTTCCAATATGAACACAACGATGATATCATGCGATCTGCTTTCAAGTACATAAACGTCCATGCATGAGAATTCACTAGTTTTCTAGATAAATATTTTGAGAAAATACAGTCGTTTTAATTAGTTTATCTTGATGGTTCCATCATCTTGATTCTAGATCAAAATTTTGTAGGATTACTGGGAAGGAGGGATTAAATAAATCAATTCAATACCCCAACCGTCTTGAATTTATATTTTCCATGCATTATTATGTTGTTTAACCAACATTATAATACATAATGTAAAGCGCGAACTCAAACTCTCCCTTCAACGACTAATTTCTTGATTATCTCCCAATAGTTTTCCTTCCAACTTCAAGTTTTTCCATCTTTTTGTTGTTCCCTTTTGTTTGCATTTCATCATCTTCCTTTTCTTACTTGTCTTCCTTTTCGTCTTCTTTTGTACCTCCATCTTCTTTGACCTCTCATGAATCACCATGCAACATCTGACATTATTTTTCCTCAGTATCCCTTTCGGGCAAAATGATGAAGGCATGGCCTGCAGTTTGGCGTGCACATAAAAACAAACTTTGACGATAGAAGCATACATGGATTATATAATAAATTTGTAAAGCTTTCAAATTCATGCATGCTATCGTGTAAGGAAAGAAAACACAACACTTGATTCATTTGGACCATTGTACTTCGGATCTCACATCAATGAATTGTTAGAGACCACTGAAATGCTGCCAAATCCTTTTAGGTATTAACTTATGAAATACTTGCCAATTTCTGCCATTTCTTGAATTTGAAGTTCAGTTTTTGAAAGCACCCCAGGACTGAACTTGTTCAAGTACACATGCTCAGAAATGCTCTTCCCATTGCGCCACGAGATCGAACTCAATAAAGAATATAAAAATGACAATAAAAAATGGAAAATGGATTCTGCCTTCTGTCTTGTTTGTATTTTTCTGGTAAAACTAGTAATAAAGAGCCTTACGACCCAAAAAACAAAAGAAGTATTTTAAAAGTCAAAATAGCATGGTGCCTGGGCCGCTGACAATCATTGGTACCACCATTTCATGCATCTTGAAGAATAAATCCTTATACCTGCAGCTCTAGGTTTTCTTTTTTTTTTTCCTCTTTAACCAGAATATACAATATCGGGTTGCAAGATTTTGGCCTTTTCAAGATTTCATGATAGGTTTTCGATTTTTTTCCTTTTTAAGATCGTCATGCATGGCTGCTTTCACACCTTATAGGTCAAGTCTTCTTTCTTACTCATGTTGACAATCTTAGCAACGTTTTCGACGCGCAACAAATGTACAAGATCACCAATTTTAGTGCTTGTTTTTTTTCTTTATCAGAGACACAAATGTGGGATTTTTATTGTTTACCACTTTCAATCTTATATTGACACATTTTCTGCGGAGTTGATCTTTATCACTTAGATTAAGGCTTATTTAACATGGGTTTAGGTTGGAATGAATTTCAAATGGCACTGATGTTATCTTTTCGCATTAATGTATCGCTGTTGAAAAAATTGGCGTTGAATTATCGAAGATGAAAACAACTCCCGTAGAAAAACTGATAAGGAGGTGACACAGCAAAGGTCATTATCTTCAAACCATGACTTGCACGTAATATGCCATTAAGATTATTCCAAAATCACCCTAATACATGATTGAGGAGAGAAGTCGTTAGCTGTAAATAATGCAAGGCAATATGATGCTGGTTAGATGTACATATATGCATGACAGTTTATAGGTAGAATTTAAGTATATTAACTGAGTGCTGACACATTTAGCATTAGTATGCATTACAAATTCAGCAATGCCACCCGTCAACTACGCACTTAAAAGTTTGATTCTTGGCACAAATCATCTATGCCCGGCTTCTAAAACCCTTCCTTTGGAGTTTCGATGCATGGAAACAAGCACGTCTGGCCAGTATATAACCATTAGCAGCGCCATGTAAATGCGCGCTGGACAATTTCCTATGTTTCTTAGAAGAGAAACGGAGCTGCCTGGTGCCGATCTTCGTGTGGTCGTTATAAACATCTGGCCTTCCCAAACGCTGTTCGTTTGTATTCCCAGCCAGGCAGCCTGCATCCGCCAGTGGCACTGGCGTTCCCTGCAGGTATCTATATCTATATATATAAATTACAATCGTCTGTGAGTTCCACTTTCAATGATTATTTGTTTGAATTCATTTTTTCAACAGCAAGCCATCGTTCCATTCTATTACGATCATGACATTCGCGCACATGATCTGTACAACTTTAGGCGACAGGATTGCAAACAAAATCATACGTACGTACTTTTTGTGTTATAAAGGTAACCTGACGTGTAGAAAGGGGTTGGATTTCTCTTGCGGTCTTCCTTATTTGAATATATTGAGCTGGATATATTTCTTAAAAGGCTAATTCTGTTTTTGTACCTTTGAACTTGTATCACTTTTTTACTCTGCATTCTTAACGTTAATTTTAAACACTTTGTATTCTACCATCTTAATTTTAGACATTTTGCATCCTAAACACTTAAGTTTGTCCAATTTAAATTCAATCAATGATTACATTCACAAAATTAATGAGAAAAGAAGGGATGAAAATTAATAACAATGTATTGTTTTGTTCTAATTGCAATCTCTTAATTTTTTTTAACCACATTTAGTACATAATCATTGATTTATAAGGTCTCAACTACTAACATTACTAGCAAAATTAATAAAATAAAAGATGATACAAATTAATGACAATGTTTTTTTTTTTGGTTATGATACCTTGGCATCTTTTGACTACTTTTAGTACATTATCATTAATTTGTTGAGTGCTCTGTACTGTTAATTTTACTAAATTTGTCATTGATTGGATTAAATAGGACAACTTGAATACTCGAATACAAAGTATCTAAAATTAAAAAATTTCAAATGTAAAGTGTTCAAAATTAATATTTAGGATGTAAAGTGAAAAGGTAATACAAGTTTAAAGGTGCAAAGTGGAGTTTGTCCTATCTTAAAATGGTCGATTGCGAGATAAAGCAATTCTGTGACATTATCATCAACAGTTTATAGGCGGCCTAAAGGCAAACTTGGGCAACTCCATTGATCCATTTTGGTGATTTCTGCAGCTAGTGTTATAGTCAGTCTTCAGCTACTTCTTCTCTTCTTTTGCTTTTTCTTTTTCTTTTTTTTTCCCTTAATTTAAGTGAGATGAGATAATTAACCTTCATTGGCTGTGCTTATTAAGTCAATCCAAACAAGTATATGATGTTGATTGTTGAGTCTGCCGTAATTATTTTTGCGGGGGAAATATATTTGGTCCATTGTATTATTGGCTCTGTCGGTTTTGGTTACTAAGTTGGCAATTGGACCTTTAGCAATGGGTCCATCATGGTCTAAAGTTATAAACTAATTAAATTTCGCCGTTTCACATTGTCTAATCCGTAAACTGAAAATAAAATTAACTTAAAAATTCAAGGACTGACGAACTCGAAAACCATTTATTAGAACTTCAAACCAAACCAAAAAAAAAAAAAAATCAACTACGCCTTTGAACACCCCGTCCCTAATTTCCGTGTTGCAATTCTTCTCAAAATTTAAAAGAATGGCTTGTCGGAAATCTCCTTTCCAAATTTGGCTTTATGTCCACTATCCTTTTTTTTTTTATTTATTGGATTCAACTCTAATTACTGTCATAAAACAGATCATACCCTCGAAACAATAGATCGCCTACATTTCTACAAATCGTCTACCAACATAATTCTCACATCAATAATGAAATTTAAAAACACAAGCTTTTATGAGTAATTGATCCGTGCCCACACGACCTTAGATCCACTCTCCTCCTAAAGTATGAATAACAATTGCTAGAGTACATGACAGATTATGTATTTTCCTACACAGCATCAAAAATGGGAAAGTGCACGATGGACTGGTCAATCTTATAACAGGTTAGAAAGGAGACCCTTCCAGCAGGCATTTTAGCATGCCACGATAGAGCCTCGGGTATCTTTGAATAAGGCGTGTTTTTTCTTTTCTTTTTTTTTAATGTCTTAAAGTCATAATACTTAGTATAAAATTTTTTATAAGAAACTGAATTATTGCTGGGTAATTGCAAAACATGTTATGGTAGACAATAAACCAAAATTTGAGTCGCGGAGCTGTGGAGTACTAGAGTTGGTCTTCAAATTGCATAGGAAAGAAATATGAACAACATTATCTTTTAATCAGAAACCAAAGTTGCTATTGACATGATGAATTGAAATTGTGAAGCTCCACCCCATGTACTTCCTAGTTCCTATAATGGAGGACTGCAAAGTTTCCACCAGACTATGGTGGTTTTGTTTCAACAAACTCATAGAGATGGAAAATTTACGTTTACTTCACAGCAAGTGTAGTAGTTCAATTCAACCAACTGCAATTTCATTGTTTGTAGTGAGCCTTTATTAGATTTTCTCTCTTCCTATTAGCTGATATGATGAATTATTAACTTTCTTATTGCGCAGAATAATAGCATTTCATGCAATGTCGGTCAAGTATTATAATTTGAAACTAATTAACTTGTCTTTGGTAAGTTGACTATCAAGAAGAGATTTTTTTTTTTTAAGTGTATATCACTGGTTTCAAACCGATGATCTTTCATTTATACCACCTAACCCATTCCTTCCCCTCAAAAGAGATTTAAAATTTCTTTGGACTGTAGATAGCGTATTTGAAACCCCACACCTGCAGAGAGGGTATGTAGTATTACACTCTAATGGTCTATATGCTTCTTTTCTTCTAGGTTTCTAGTCCCTCATATAGCCTCCTTCCCGTTAGATTAGGATAGAATAGATTATACATGTTATTTTATATATATGTGTGTGTGTATATATTATAGCTTGGGATCATCATCCAATAATTGTGGATCGGTACATATACGCTACTGATGAATTTGCTATATCTTGATATCATCATTCAATAATTGTGGATTTACACATAGGCTACTGACCAGTTTGTTCTAAATGTCAATGATGACCTCGTTAACGATAATGAACCATCATTCTTGTTTGGATTCACAAAAGATGACTATAATTGGCCGATCAATTAAGTGAATTTGGACCGAAACTTTAAAAGGCAAGTTGGACTTATTGTATAGTACTTCCAAAATCAATAGATGAGCTTCTGCACTTGATGCCAAAATCCCTTTTGGTCGAAATGACCAAATACCCCTACGTGGCGGATTACGAGCAATTAGTGAAATCTAAAGAAACTATTTGGTCTGTTTTCAGAAAGAACCTATGATTAAATAAGACAACTAGAGGATTTGGAGTATCAAAGCACCTAAATTGGAAGCTGAATTTACTTTACCCTTATATTTCAGTTTTTCTTCCCTCAGTAGAAAAGAAAATAATGCAAAACCTTCATGCCCTCTTGTGGGATTTTAGGAGTAGTACCCCAGAGTGGAAGTTTTTGTCAAAGATCTTTTCCGTCCGACAAGGTGACAATAGGAGATTATTTTTTTGTCATTCTTAGCCTTAGGGCCGTTAATCTTGAATCTTTGTTGGACAATCCACAGCCTCGAGATTTTTAATTCACAAGCTACAGAAACTTGTTCACGAAAATCCTATAGCTCCTTGCAAGCAATTTGTATTTTTTTCCCCTACACAATCTGGAACTGAAATTCTTTGAAACTATTGCAATTTGCAGTCTCAATCAACAATTTGCCCCGACAATGGATATGCTTCTCTCGCCAAAGGATATGCTTGTCCAGCGTGTTTTGGAGAGGCATTTCTTCTTATTCTCTATCTAGGTAATGAAAAATTAAAAACATCCTATATTAAGTTACGTTTTAAGCAACATATGTTTTAAACAACATAAAATTTTAGAAATTTTCATATTTGTATTTATCGTTTAGTTTAATAATGTCATGACTTACAGCCCTCTTTTATAGGTGGACTTAAACATTTTAGGAAGAATAGAGCCCAACCAATTCCAAGTCACCTACTGTAATGGCCACCAACAGTGGTTCATATGAATTACTAATAATAGTGTATTAACAATGGGATTTTAAACTTGATAGGTAATTCCCCTCGTTTTTATTTAATAAGGAAAAGTTAAATTATGAATCAACTACTAAAATGTCAAATCAAATTCCATTAAGGCTTAAGTTCAATGATTTTGAAGAGGAAGAATGAAAAGCTTAGAAGAGAAAAGCTAAGAGGATTTTGAAGAGGAAGACGTGTAAAGCTAAGTTAGAGGAGAAAAGAAAAGATAGAGTTAATAAGTTTTCTTTACAGGAATTTTATATATAGATAAATCGGTTGATTAAATTTAGTAAGTTATCATTATAATCTCCTTATTTACCCTTTTGTGTACTAAAATTTTGGTGTTTTTAAAAGGTTTTTTTTTACCTTTAGCTAGCATTTCCTTCATATTTATGCAAATATTTGGAGAAATAATTATATGGCCTCTTTATTTTCCCCATGGCCTCCCATTTCACTTCCTTATTACTTCTTTTAGGATTGAAAGATGAATTAAACCATTCAATATTCAAATTAAGTTCGATGTGATAAAAGCTCATTCAGACTTAATTCACCAACACGTCAAACCAAGTTTGGATAGTATATTATTTTTGATAATTTTCAAATTCGATAAAAAATTCGTTTGAGTTCAGTTCAACCAATAAACAAATTAATGTCGAACAAAATTTTAAATTCATTAAAATAATCAAACAATTCGGTTTTATTAATTTCTTTTATAGCCCTACTTCTCCTTCTTTCCGCCTGACAAAAGTTTTTTCAAATGAAAAAGGAAAAGGCCCAATGGGTTTAAAATAATTGTAGGCCCCAAGAAATTATTACAGCAATAGCATATATAATGACTAACACAAATCTTTGAATTACTACACGATGCATCAACATATTGCCCAACATTTGTAAACAGGCTTAAGTCCAGAATATTTAATGGGCCGTTCATTTCCCTGTTCGTCATTAAGCGATACAAATTACACGATCCTTTTCGTCCCCGTGAAATTTTCAGAGCACACCTGTATTTTCAACTGGAGCAAAAATGGCGAGCATCTTGCAAGTGCCAGTTGCGACGTCTTTTCCCTCCTCTTCGTCTTCGTCATCGTCCCTAAAACGAGGCATCTCCACCAGAAGAGTCTCCGCAATTCGTAGTGCTAAAATTCCGGTACCTCCAGTGAACCCTAAGGACCCTTTTCTATCGAAGCTTGCTTCGGTTGCCGCCTCGTCGCCGGAAATACTCCTCAATCGGCCTCCGAACTCCGACACGCCACCCTATTTGGATATATTCGACTCGCCGAAGCTCATGGCCACCCCCGCCACGGTACGATCTATTTTTCTTCCTCACTGGATTTACTGTTTTTATTTTTGTAATTTCAATTGAAGATAAATTATTGCTAGTAATTAAGTGTATTATGATTGTTGCCAATGTGTTATTTTTTTTTCTGAAACAACTGTTGCCATGATTCTAGGATTAGTTTGGAATTTTCCTCGAAATTTGAATTTCTCTCCTTTTTTTTTTATTTTAAAGAGAATTTGTGCAACGTTTTTCAGGTGGAGAGGTCTGTTTCATATAATGAACACCGGCCGAGGCGGCCACCACCCGACTTGCCATCATTGCTGCTGCATGGTAGGATAGTGTACATTGGCATGCCGGTAAAGAGCCTTAAACCTTTAACTACTTTAATGCAAATATTTGATAAAATATGTCTCTAGTAATCAGCATTGCACTAAAGTTGTTACTTTTATCCACTGGTGGGCTCTTGCCTGGTGGTTTGTTTATGGTCAAAAAAATCAAGAGTGAAGGAAGTCCTTAGGTTTGTGCCAATGCATCGGAATCTGCTGTGACACTTTTTCTTGGCGATTGTGACATTGTTGAGAACCTTAATATGATCAAATGTAACAGTTTGGGGACTTGTTGACTTAATCTAGGCCTACATAATGGTGATTTAAATGCAGTTTTAGATCTTTATAGCAAGACGATTTGTTTACCTGCATTATTTCATTGATACCGCACAACAAGATGAGGAGATAGCAAAAAATTAATAATTAATAAACAAATAAAAGTATCAATGCTACAAAGGCCAACATACAAACTGAATTGAATAGATATTGCTACCAAATATTCCAACTTCTTAAGTTGAAGATGGTGTTGGCAGAAGTGAAGTTGTGCATTAGCTACGACATGAAAAGCTTTTGAAAGTAGTCAGGAATAACCTTGAGTGTTCAAGGATTTTGATCAACAGGTATACGGTAATATGGGAATTCAATAGCAGCCACTTGTGAATTTGATTGCATTCATGGAAAATTTTAATCTTGCTGACTATATTCATATAGCATGGAGAACGTATTGTGGTAGAAGGGGTTGTTAGGTTGTTGTCACCTTGGTATCGGGGAACAGAAGGTGGGTGTGTGAAGTGCTGGTTTTGATTTCTGAGTTAATTTTTCTAGTTTTAGAAGATCTCTCATTTCATAGCATATCGGTTCTGGATCAAATTTTGACTTGCAAATTTTTTTTGGTAAACTCGATCTTTTGAAGTCAATGCATAAAATTGTTTGAACGACTAAGAAGGTGGGTTGGGTTATAGCTGATACCTGAGAAGATGTTTTTCTAGCTTCTTGATGTCACATGTGAAGGGGCCGTCTTGATTCAAGAATGGGATCAAGACCTTATGCCTTTCTAGTGCATTTCAATGGCATGGGTATGAAAATGATTATAGATGACAGGATTAAACAGCATAAAAACCAGCCTGTTCAGATTGCTTTACATTATCTGATATAATCCTAGGCTATAATTTCTTACTGCCAATAGGAATTTCTGGCGGCTTTCTCCATTTCTTTTTGTGGGAAAGAAGTTTATATGCATTTGCTTAAGCATGCATGGGGCAAAATAGGTGTATTTTCAAAGTAAAATCAAGTATAGGTTGCACCTCATTTTCAGACAGACTGGTCTTTGAAATTGACTTACACAGGAGCACAACTTGCGCTTAATGCTTGGTAGATCATTTCATTCTCGACAGTTAAGTAGTTCATGAATGAGAGGACAGTGGATGCCATCACGAGAAAAGGAATTTAATTGCTTTCCAGTTCCAAAAACTTCTTGTGCTACACCAGTATAGTAATGGTGGTAAGTGTAAAAGACTATCGAAGGCATTTATACAGTCATACATCTGTGGGATGCTGATTGTTATTCATCCACAGAATTCATAAATTAAAAGCACATGCTCGCTTTCTGCACTTTCTGAACATAAAAACTAACAGATCAATTGACTGGGAAGCTATCTATGGTCATTTGACACTTTCATAATCAATTGACTGGGAAGCTATCTATGGTCATTTGACACTTTCATACTTGTGAACTAACTTGTTCTGATACATTGTTGGTATTATTGCCTTACTGCATGAATTATTCTCTGAAGACTTGCTTTTGCTGATTTGTTTTACCAGTTATGTTCTATAATGTGGTAATGATACCTGTTTCTTTTCAGTTGGTGCCAGCAGTCACTGAGCTTGTAATTGCAGAATTGATGTATTTACAGTGGATGGATCCCAAAGAGCCAATTTTTCTGTACATAAATTCTACTGGAACTACTCGTGATGATGGTGAAACGGTGAGCATTTGAGTTGCAGATTAGTTCTCTATTCTTTTTTTTCCTTCATCAATTTGACGATGCATTGATCCTCTGAGTACTTAACCTATTGTTACAGAACCTGCTGTTAGTTTTTTCTGTATTATAATATCAGTTTGGGACTAACTGTGGTTTCTGTCTCATTTGCATACATACATCTTAATCTCAAATGCAGTTAGTTGTTTCTCAAGTTTGATCTTGAGTGCAAACTGTGCCTTCTGAGAAGGATGAGAAGATATAGAAAATCGCAGATGCAATATACTGAAAGAGATGTCAGAAATTAAAAATAAAAACACATAGGAATTTAGACATGTTTAAATAACCAGTGCAGATTGAGATGAGATTTGAAGACAAAGTGGACCAGTAACAGACTGAGAACTTAAAAGGTAAATTAAACATTGACTACACAGGAAAGCAAGAATGCAAGTCATGTTGCTGAAGGGATAGTTGGAGATACATTTCTCATTAATAAGCTGAGTATGGTTTGTTGCTAATTACCATCCTGTGTGCATCTGTCTTCTCCTTGGAAACTTTTTAACACTTCCTATGTTATTGCTAAATGTATTCCTTGGGGGCTGTTTGCTGACTTACTTTTATACCAGTCAACAGTGAATTGACCAGTTTTCTCAAGGGTTTTAATCTTTTTAGATTAATCTCTTTACTTAAATATTGATTTTTATGTACTTTTCTGAGTCCAGGATGCTATTAATTTTGAATTAAGTTATTTGTGTGAAACTTATGTGTTTTAGGTTGGTATGGAAACAGAGGGTTTCGCAATCTATGATGCAATGATGCAGTTGAAGAACGAGGTAAGCTTCTCCTGTCAATTATATGTTACTAAAGAGGTGACATCTGACTTTTTCTTGGGACATTTAGGCTAATTTAATATCTATCCTTCATACAATTTAAATGTTATAGCTTGTATAAAGAAGATGAGGGTTACATTCATTAGCCTAACGTTGCATGCTATAAACTTTTCAGTCTATCTAGATTTGAGTACAAGTGAGCCTAGTCCAGGTCCTGAAGAGCAGTTTAGTTATTTTGTCAGATAGACATTAGCTGAAAAATATTTTCCTGGTTCAAGCTGAATGAGGCTATAACTAGATTATGCCTACTGTTGACTCCTTATATATTTGTTTTGTCCTTGATTTAGTCAAGTATTTTCTGCACACAAATGGAGAGGTATCTGTATTTGTATAACAAACCAAAATATGGTGTCTCTATGCAGTGCTGCTAAAATGCATGTTTGGCTAATATTTCCCCGATCATAATACAATATGCAGCTTGGGGTTGAATGAAGTCGTTTTGTAGATTTTGATTGAATAACTAAACAAACTGAGTTATCTACATTGAGGCAGTTTCCTGAAATGGTTACTGTTGCTACTGGAGAGTAGTATTGAATGCTTTTACAGTTTCTTGTTATTTTCTATCCTCTTACTATAATGTGAAATACAGATACATACTGTGGCAGTTGGAGCTGCTATAGGTCAGGCATGTCTCTTACTTGCTGCTGGAACCAAGGGGAACAGATTTATGATGCCACATGCAAAAGGTGTGTTGCATTAATCAAATCTGGTTTCATGTGCAATATTTCATACCCTCTGGCCCCATGCTTTTAGAAATTTGATGTGAATTTTGGTTTCCGCTCCAGCTATGATTCAGCAGCCTCGTGCACCATCATCTGGATTGATGCCAGCTAGTGATGTTTTTATTCGCGCAAAGGAGGTTAGTTCAAGCTTATTTGGTGGCATCTCTTGCTTTAAATCCTTGTGAGATAGATGTTATGGTGGATACTCGTATGAAGTAGCTTGAGGTTTCCTTAAAGTTTTCATACAGGCAAAATGGGATTTCGTTTTTTTCCGTGAGGTTGCATTGAGCATGATATTTGTATTTTTTATGTACAATATGAGCTAGTCTTTCTATAGTAAATACTTTTTAACTAATTGAGTCATCGTTTGGAAACAGACGAGGTTAAAAACCATGAGATTTTCTTCCTATTAGGTTTTGCACAAAAAATTTGCATGTTTGTTTTCTCATGGTATCCTTCGCATGCATTGCAATTGGTGAACCACTTTTTCAACTTATAGTTTGGGCCATATGAAGGATCATGTTTCTGGCAATTGTCACTTTGTAAATTTTTGGATTATTGCGTCAAGCAATAACTGCAATACTGCTTCTCCAACCTTAAACCTGAGGTCAACTTCCCTAATTTCTCCTCATCTTACTTGCAAAAGCTAGTAACTTTGCAGGTATAAATGGATCTACAGCTTGAAAAATGAGGGCTGTCCTCTTGCATTGTTATGGTTTTGAGTCTCACTTTGTCATCTACCCAGTAAAATCTCGTCAAAGTAAAATTGTGCCTAATCCTTGTATAGACTTTCTATAGGAGCTTATTTCATGTCCCTCTCAAACATGACAATCTAAGCACTCATTGTTCTGTGGTATTAGAATGCTGGCACATTCTTTAATATTAAGGGAATATTTGTCCTGACTTTATCTCTATTGCAGGTAATAATTAATAGAGACACCCTTGTCGAACTTTTAGCTAAGCACACTGGAAATGTGAGTATCTAATGACAGATTTATATCTCTCTAGTTTTGATTTAGTAGCAAGCAGATCATGCAGATTAATTGTTAGTATCTTATATTAACAGTCAATAGAGGCAGTTGCTGATGTGATGAGAAGGCCATTTTATATGGACTCCACCAGAGCCAAAGAATTTGGCGTCATTGACAAGGTCATTTGTTGATCTGAGTCATCTCTATGATCTTTTATTCTATTGATTCAGATCATTTGATTCTTAAAAGTCCCAATCAATTTATCTTGTATGAATTATCTGGCAGAGTTTTATACAATTTGATATGGGGAAAACTTTGCATTACACTAGTATTAATTAATGGTAACTTGTGGTTCAGATACTCTGGCGTGGTCAGGAACAAATTATGGCAGATGTTGCCCCTCCAGAGGAATGGGACAAGCATGCTGGAATTAAAGCATTGGATGCAATTTAACATTTTCTCCAGGTAATTATGTACAGTGTAAATTTTTCTCTTAAATAGTGGAATAGTGAACTTGATTAGAGGTTCTGATGGCTGGAGGTTGCATCTCCTTTGAATTCATGTGGGTGTTGCAACATTCTTTTTGACCATAAAGTTGCAAATGTTCTCTGTCTTAATTGTGGTTTGAATTTCAATGGACTTTATCCATGACTGGTATAGATGAATACAAATCCTAGAGAAAACAAAAAACCTTCAAATAAACTTTAAGATGATTTGACAGTGTTTGATGTGCATTGAGGATTGCGGTGGGTTATCAAAAAGCATTTTGCTTAGTAGAGTGTTCAGTAAAAGTAGTTATTAATTGCTGAATTGCATTGTTTGGCCGCATATGATAATTAGGAATTTATGATTAAATGCTCAATGTTTAATTTTATTTTCTTAAACACAAAAGTTATTCTAAATACATCAATTTTAAACTTGTGTTAGAAGTGTTTTTCAGACCAAAAACTCTACTTCTAAATTTATGGAATAACCCCTAGCAAGCACGTTATAGGTGCTTCTGCTGCCCAGAATCAGTTTTCAAGCAAAAGCACTGCAATCCCAAGAAGCCCTCTATGCTACAATCATTGGAATTTTTAAAATTACGGCACCCTTGGGCAGAATTTTATGGTCCTTTAGGGACCATTCCCTCAATTTTTATTCCTTAGTGAAATAGTGGTTCAAGTTTTAAATGATTAAATTTAATACAATCTAAGGGTCCAAAATACTTGCACCATTCAATGGTGAATTTAACTTGAGGGTATGATAACCAAAAAGGACTGTAGAGTCTCCTCACTATTGGTAGCACTTAAGTTATAGATCCTATATCTTTCAGCTGTCCAACTGCGCTGCTCAACTAGTCATCTACTTGCATTAGGATGCTTGAATCTAGCAAAATCAAGATGCTTATTTTTTAGTGTTACATTGTTAAGGAGTCCAAATTCATAAAGCTCCATGTATCCAGTACTCACAAGCCAGGCCTTCCCCTCCTTCCCGCCCCCCTCTCCCCTCCCTAAAATACCAAAATATCATACATGCTGTACATTGTGCATGGAGTATTGGTCTTCTGTATAGGTCAAATGAGTTATGATTGCTTTTCTTTAGGATTGGTGATTTGAGAGAGCCTGTTGTTTGGCTGAAAGTATATCTATTCCACTAGTAAGATGAAAAGCTTATGCCACCTGAAGCATTTAAACCCAATGAGGGAAACTATCTGCTGCAAGCAAGGATTCAAAGCGGATGCATTAGCTGGTTCAAGATTAGGGGATAGTGGATCATGGGTAAATTTTAACACTATCATACGTTGCCGAGTCTTGCAGAAATGTTTTAGCCTATGGATAACAGTATTAGACTTCCAGAGCTGTACAAGCTTTTGGCTGAAATGTACCATTGATATTTAGTTATCAATTTTTGTGTATTATAAAATGTCATAATCTTACAGTAGCTTGCTGCTTTATCAAGTGGAATTAATTGATACTTGTAGTCTCGTACTCAAGCCTTGAACTTTACCCTTTGCTGGCTGAAAAAGTTTTGAATTTTGCATAAGGATTTCCAATGCTTCTGTCCAAAATCCTCATTAGTTATGAGCAACGAACACTTTATCCTCAAACAGAATGGCCGCTATTGATGGCTTATGATTTCATTTACGAGGAAAGGAAATGTGATTCTATTGATGTTTCATTTACGGTGAAAGGAAATGTGATTCTACTTTTCACCATCAAATTCTGGGTATGCTGTTGTACATTGTGAAGGAACTACGTGTTGAATAGCAGTAATTAAAATTAGAACCTCCAAAGTTCAAACCCATGAGCCAGAAGGGATTAGATGATCAGATTAACAGTACCAAGTATCTGGTTTCTATCTAATACTTCTTTTTTCTGTCAAAATAGGCATATAACACACACACATAACAGTTAAGTTAGCACTCAGAACATTCTGATGGTTAAACCTAAGGGGGACCCACAGAGTAATTTCATCCAGTCAATTGGTGATAGGAGGGGCATCCGAGAACCTTAAATCTAGTCTAATTAAAATACACACTACCAATGTAGGATTTTAACATCCCATCGCCCTGATTTTAACTAGACTACACACTACCCGAGGACCTTAAAATTTTATATGTTGTTCAACTCTTATTATTAAAAGCAAATAACAAGCAGAGCACTCAAAAATCGATTTAGGAAAAAAATGAAAATCTAGAGCAGTTAAGTGAGAATATGTTCATGTAATCTTTGTATTCATTTTTAAGCAATTATTATTCATCGAGATATAGACTATTGAATAAAATAATTTCTGACCGGATTCATTTATTGAACGTAAAAACAAAATTACTAGATGAATTGAATGTAGATGTTTGGAGCACCAAATCCCATCTTGAGAAGACTTTGATGAAGCATTAATTATCATATCTGTTTTCTTTGTTTGTTTGGATTGTTATTATTTGTCCTTTTTTTTGATATTATTGACAATTTTTAATTACCTTTTTTATATACATAAGAATAAAATATTATAAAGTTTTTTCAAAAAATTATTTCAAATAATCTATTATCCAAACACATTTGAGTAGATGATCCAAAATGATTACAACTATAAATTTCATCCACCATGACGCCGGCAAATTCTTCAAAGTAATGGCAAAATGCAAAAATATCCTTAGATTGGTATTGATTGTATATCTGTTCCAGGTTGAATTTTCATTTTTTTTTCATTTTTTGATAAAAAAACACGGAGGGTTTGTATGCAATTTGTAGAAATTGGGCTTACCGGTATCGTACATTATATGTGCGGCACTGGTAAGTAAAAAAAAAAAAAATTATGAGAGAGGTGCCGTATAACCAATATGCGACACCTCTCTCATTGTTATATGCAGCCAAACTAGCCATTGGATTAGAGTTAGTGTTAGGGTTTTAGAGTTTAGATTTTTATGGTTAGTGTTTTAGAGTTTATAAAAACAGACACTATGCTAGGGTTAAGAGTTTAGGGTTTTAAGGTTGTAGGGTTTTACGGTTAGGGTTTTAGAGTTTAAAAAAAAATAGACGCTATACTAGGGTTCAGGGTTTAGGATTTAGGGTGTTAGGTTTTCGAATTTAGGGTTCAAAAAACTATATTGTTTGAGGTGTGGCATCAACAATGCAAATTATTTTTTTCTATTATGTTTCATTGATGCAACACAAAAAATAATGTGAGAGATGACTTGTTAGGGTTAGTGTACAATTTAGGATTTAGGGTTAGGGTTTTAGGAATTTAGATTTTATCGTTAGTGTTTTAGAGTTTACAAAAACAAACACTATGCTACGGTTAAGGGATTAGGGGTTTTAGGATTTAGGGTTATACGGTTTAGGGTTTTAGAGTTATAAAAAAAAAAAGACGCTATACTAGGGTTTGGGGTTTAGGGTTTAGGTTACAATTTTAGTTTATGGTTTAGAGAAACAATTTTGGTGACGAACATCTTACCAATGTAATTTTCAAGATACTTACAAAATCCACGATAAATTTCTAGTATTGGTAGGGTTAGAATAAGTGGTACGGCTTTTGGAATGACAAATGCCTAAAGGGTTTAGGATTTAGGGTCAGGGTTTCGCTTTAGGACTTTCGGGTTATAGTGAATGTCAGTGTTAGTGTTATGGTTAGCGTTAGGATTAGATTTCAGGTTTAGGGTTTATGGTTTAAGGAAAAAGACTATATATTAATAAAACTTATGGTATGAGTAGACCAAGTTGAAGTGAATTATAAAAGTATAATGGTAAGTATACTTACGCATCATTGTGTATAGTTGTATTAGAGTTATGAAAATATGAACCAGAAGTGTTAGTCCATGATTAGTTTGTCCATATGAAAAATTATAATCCATAACAATAAGTGTACATAAACCACAAGTGGATGTACTTAGTACTACAGTACAATAAGTTAATGAAAGTTTCACAAATCACAAGTTTTCACCGATGTGTTGGCCTCTTACCTTTTTGTCTCTCAGTGTAGTTGGGCAGTTGCACTTCCAATGCTTTCTTTTATGATGTCCGTATTGTTGAGTTTGTTGTCAAAAAGACCTTTGTAGGCCGAGATCAAGAAGAAGCTTTGGTGGCTCGTCATCGCACCTATCATCAGTATGGACAACAGTTTCGCCGCATGTTGGACATGAGGGGGTTAGACAGACTGGCTATTGATCCTCCTTCAAGATAACACGCCTCAAGCAGGCACAAGAGAAAAATGGCCACTTGATCCAGAGATGAAATTTAGAATGACGTCATCGTGCATCGATCGAACCATCAGAAAAAGAAAATGAGACACCAAACGCTGGAATCTGAGTCAGAATCTGGAACGGGTCGAAACTACTATTCTCAAACACCGGTATGTAGGATTCTTGGAAGGCTTCTCCATAAAATGTTGAATGCGAAAGACCTATGCTCCCTATAGCATCATTACTAGCAGAATTGGTGGACATACCTAAACCCTATTTAGCAGACTCCGAGAATTGAGTATCTATACTATTTAGATCATCGCTACTTGAAATGGTAGGCACTTGCACCCGTGGATGTCGTCTACCTCTTCGGTTGAATGTGTTTCGCACTTGAGATTCGGGTGCCCATTCCTTAAGTGGCTTGTACGGCACATCGTAGTTTGTAACGATGTTCCAGATTCCTATCGATCAAAAATCTCAAATCCAACCCGCATACCCTCTGGATGTAATTCATGCTACCAAAAGTCTCGTCTTAAATCGACCTAATAGATTCTTGCACACTCTCTTGTAAAGAATCCGAAGCAAGAGCATCACACGATGTCATGCTATGTGGGTGACTGTGTCCATCTGTGCAATGATCAAAGACAAGCGAAACATTTTGATAATTAGACATGTAAACGAAATGAAAATTTTGTAATTGCCTAAATATCCAAATTGTACCAAATAATCATGTTGTCCTATATCCCTTCGGAGGCCCTCATGGTGAGGATATTGTATGATGGATTGGATAATATAGCGCATTGTATGAGTTGTGTACCATTATAAATATTCGGGCTTACTCAATCCAATTAACATGCAATTGGGCCTAATTTGCCTCCTAATATCTAGAGCGAGAAAGGTTATGCAGTTTTTCGAAAATCCATGACTCTTCAGGGATCACCTGTTGCATGCCAAACTGCCGAAATATTCGATTAGGGACATGTATCTCCACAATATACCAAAAAATCATCAAACTCTCACTCTTTACAAATGTGCATCCACGGTGCAATATGGAGGAAGAGATGCTAGTACATCTGCTGTGTAGAGCTCCCAAATAAACTGTACATATGCGATAAATAAGAAATTTTTTATTCAATGAATAAAATTTAGTATTGAAATTCAGAATGGCTTAAAATGCTTCCTTTATAGTTGCCTCGTACTGCTCAAATTTTGTTAGTTGGTCTCTATAGTACGTCAAACAGTTTTAAGGGGCATTTACCCAAATACGCTTTGTGGCCCATCTCCAAGTCCTATAGGGATGACGATTGATAGAAGAATAGTAGGAACTCACTCCCATACCCACCACTGAAAAAGTCAAAAAATTAATGAGGATTTGATGTAAAAAAATAAATTTATTAACGGAAAGAAAACATAATACGATCAAACGTTTCGCACCTATAGTAACATATATGGACCGATGTGCCCAAAGTATCATATCGACATGCATGACACATCTGCCTATCTCAACTATAGTGTTCCATCCTCTCTATGTCACAAATGTAATCAAACCAATGTGGACTCACAAGATTCCCGTACGTGTCGAAAAATAGCTGGTCGATGAATAGCAAAAGAATATACATGCATGAATAACAGCGTATGACCTTATCATGAGCATCATCCGAAGTTTGGCATAACGTAAGGTGTAGCGCTGCAATGTTCAACCTCTTCTATTTAAACTAGCTGCTATCGAAAGAGAGACCCAATAACTCATTAACCTCGCTTTTCAGCTCATCAAGTGACATTTCCCTTTTAACAAGGGTAACCGATAAACCATCAATCCTCAATCCCCAAAGGATCTGACCATCTTGAAGTGTCACAGTGGCCTCGCCCCAAGGAAGATGAAAGGTGTACGTCTCGATGATGCCAACGCTCAATCGACGGTGATTAGCCCCTAGTCATACTTAAGATGCTTCACTCACACAATTCCGCCGAATCCAACCAAATCGAGATAGTGGAGGATTCTTCTGTTAGCAAAACCCTCTGCAACATCCTAAAAATAACCATCGCATCTCTTTATCTTGAACTGCTGATCATGGCAAAAAAAAAAAAAAATCGCTCGAGATCGATGGTTATCCTCGGGTCCAGATTGAGGGTGTGGCATAGGCACATGAAAGGATGGAAAATCCTCCATACAGTGGCTGTATCAAATAAATCAGAAGACAATGTCATAAATATCTTGTACAGTACGTGTGTAATAAATAAAATATACACACGTAAAAGTCGATAATGCCATAAACTCAACAATGCATGTTTCAATCAATTGGCGTTTTTGAAAATACATCGTGTCGAAAATATGCGAATCGCTTCGTGAAAAAACACATCTTCAATTAAACCTACACAAGGATCTACACAAGGGCAATTGCCCACTAAAAAAAATGGCTTGAATAAGGACACGAAGCGGCATTATGACCGTTCTATGAACAGCGATTGCAATGGTGAGTAGCATCGGGACAACGACGGTCCATTTCATTGCGTATTCTCACAATTTTCATCAGTCGGATCGCTTTTCCTTCAACCTATCGAACACGCAGGTGACACATGTTAACTGGGTCCCAATACTAAGGATGCCATATGGAGTTGAATTTTCCATGAAATGCAGTCCAGAATGCCACATTTGTATGTTCGTGACTGATCAACTCGAATGCATTGGTATTAGAATGTAAACATGCGGTTATGACATGGGAACATGGGAATCTAAATTCGGCCCACTTTTCACACGTGCACGACCGATTTTCAAAATGAACAACTTGGCGATTCCCCCTGACCGTTATACCGTCGTGCAGTTGTTAGACAAAACACTCAAATTCTACTGTTGAATACCTGTACATAGTGGACACGTGCCTTCGTCTTGTTGTCAATGTAAATTTTTCACACAACTCTCTTAGAAAACGATACTTGGGATTGGCTATAATTTTTCTCTTCTTCTCAAACAATTCCACACTTTGGACATGAAAGTCTAGTGCACATATGCCTTGATCGGTAAAAGTGTGGCATGTATGGAAAGTGGGCCGAATTTAGATTTTCATGTTCTTATGTCATGACTGTCTACACTCTAGTACCAATGCATTTGAGTTTATCAGTCACGAATATATAAATGCCGCATTTCGGGTTGCAATTCATGAAAAATTCAACCCCCTATGGTATCCTCACCCAATTGACATGCGTGTCATATACGTGTCCAATAAGTTGAAAAAAAAGTGATCTGGACTAATGAAAATTGTGAAAATACGCAATAAAAGGGACTGTCATAGTCCCGACGCTACTCGCCATTGTAGTCATTGTTCATAGACCGGTTACAATACCACTTTATGTCCTTATTCAAGCCATTTTCTTTAGTAGGCAATTGCCCTTGTGCAGAGATCCTTGTGTAGGTTTAAACCAAGATGTGTTTTTTATGAAAAGACTCGCATGTTTTCGATATGATGTATTTCTAAAATGTCAATTAATTGAAACATGCATTGTTGGCATTACCGGATTTTACGTGTATATGTTTTATTTATTGTGCACGTACTGTATAAAATATTTATGATATTATCTTCTAATTTATTTGATACAGCCACTGTATACGCGCCTACGTCACACTCTCGACCTGGATGAGGATGCGTCGATTTTGACATTACAGAATAACCATTGATCTCAAGCGATTTTTTTTTACCATGATTAACAGTTCAAGATAAAGAGATGCGATGGTTATTTCTGAGACATTGTAAAGAGTTTTGCTGACAGACGAATTCTCCACTATCTCGATCTGGTTGGATTCGGTGGAGTTGTGCAAGCAAAACACCTTAGATATAACCAGAGGCTAATCACTGCCCTGATTGAGTGTTAGCATCAGAAGACGCACTCTTTTCATCTTCCTTGAGGCGAGACCACTGTGACACTTCAAGATGTTCAAATTCTGTGAAGATTGACGGTTTACCCGGTTACCCTTGTTGGAAGGGAAAGGACGCTTGATGAGTTGAAATATGAAATTAATGAGTTATTGGGTTTCTATCCTGATAGCAGTCAATTCAAACAGAAGAGGCTGAACATTACAGCGTTACACCCTTACGTTTATGCAAAACCTCTAGATGATGCCCCTGATGAGGTCATACGCTACTATGCCCGTATGTACATTCTTTTGCTACTATCTAGCTAGCTATTTTCTAACATGTGCGGTAATCTTGTGAGTCCATATTGGTTTGATTACATTCGACATAGATGAGATGGGACAGTATAGTTAGAGCAGCGTTGTCCTAACATATCGATATAGGCAAATGTGTTGTGCATACCGATCTGATATTTTGGCCACATCCGATCCATCTATGTTACTACAGGTGTGAAATTTTTAATCATACTATGTTTTCTTTCTGTTAATAAATTTATTTTTTTCATGTCAAATTCTCATTAAATTTTCAACTTTTTCAAGGGTAGGTGTGGGAGCGACTTCCTATTATTCGTCCATCAATCGTCATCTCTGTAGGACCTGGAGACTACTCACAGGTAGGAAGATGGGCCACAAAGTGTACTCAGGTGAATGCCTCCTCAAAATTGTTTGACGTACTATAGAGACCAACTAACGAAACTTGAGCAGTACGAGGTAACTGCAAATGAAGTATTTCAAGCCATTCTAAATTTTAATACTAAAATTTTATTCATCGAAATAAAAAATTTCCTATTTACTGTATGTATACAATTAATTTGGGAGCCCTACACAGCAAATATATTTGCATCCCTCTCTCTATATTGCACCGTGGTGTGGAGAGCGAGAGTTCCGATGATTTTTTGGCATATTGTGAAGATACATCTCCCTAATCGGGAATTTTGACAGTTTGGCATGTAGCAGGTGATCCTTGAAGAGTCGCGTACTTTCAAAAAACTGCATGACCTTTCTTGCTTTGGATATCAGGGGACAAATTGGGTCCAGTTGTATGCCAACTGGATTGAGTACTGGAATAGACAGGCAACGTCCTTAATCCATGACATTTGGGCGGATCCCTACATATGAAAATCCAAATATTTGTGATGGTACACAACTCATACGGTGTGCTACATTACCCCACCCATCATACAACATCCTAACCAAGACGGCCTCCGAGGGGATGCAGGTTGGCATGATTATTCTAGTACGATTTGGATATTTCGGCACATTTAATGCAATTGTAAAATTTTTATTTCGTTTACATGTCTAATTGTCAAAATGTTTCGCTTTTCTTTGATCATTGCACAAATGGATACGGTCACTCGCATAGCATGACAATCATGTGATGCTCTTGCCCCGAATTCTTCACAAAAGAATGCGAAGAATCTCTTAGGTCGATCCAAGACGAGACTTTTGGTAGTATGAATTACATCCAGAAGAGGTATGCAGGCTAGACTTGGGGTTTTTTATCGATAAGAATCGGATCATCTCTACACCATGATATACCATACAGGCCACCTAAGGAACGGGGCGCCCGTGTCTCAGGCACAAAACACATTCAGCCGAAGAGGTAGACGACATTCACGGGTACAAGTGTCTACCGTTTCAAGTAACGATGATCTAGATGATACAAATACTCAATTCTCGGAGTCTGCTGGACAAGGTTTAGGTATGTCCACCAATTCTGCCGGTCATGATGTTGTATGGAGTATAGGTAGCCTTTCAAGAATCCTACATACCGATGTTCGAGAATAGTAGTTTCAACCAGTATTTGGTGTCTCATTTCCCTTTTCTGATGGTTCCGCCAATGTACGTATCGGCGATGACGTCATTCTAAATTTCATTTCTAGATCATGCGGCCATTTATTTTCCTACGCCAGCGCCTGAGGCGTGTTATCTCGAAGGAGGATCGATAGTCGGCCCATCTAATCCCTCTCATATCTGATGTCCATGCTAATAATGAGCCCAATGACAAGCCACCAGAGCTCTGTCTTGATCTCAACCTACGAAAGTCTTTTCGACAACAAGCTCAACAATACGGATAGCATAGAAGAAAGTATTAGAAGTGCAACTGCTCAACTACACCTAGAGATAAAGGCAAAGACCAACACATCGGTGAAGACTTGTGATTTGTGAAACTTTCATTAACTTATTGTACTGTAGTACTAAGTATGTTCAAATTCTATTTGTTAATTAAGTTGTGGTTCACTTGTAATTTATGTACACTTTTATTGTTATAGACTATAATTTTTCATATGGACAAACTAATTAGGGACTAACAAGGTCCATAGTTTCATAAATCTACAGTAATTCACTTCAACTTGAACTTTTATAATTCATTTCAACTTGATCTACATATACCGTAAGTTTATTAGTATATAGGCTTTTTCCTTAAATCATAGACCCTAAACCCTGTACTTTTAGAGAAACCTAATCCTAGTGCTAACCATAACACTAACACTAACACTGACATTCACTATAACCCTGAAACCCTAAACCTAAACCCTAAACGCTAAACACTCGTCATCCCTAAAGTCGCACCCAACTACTATCCTAACCCAACACTAGAAATTTATCGCGGATTTTGTAAGTATCTTGAAAATTATATTGGTAAGACATTCGTCACCAAAATTGTTTCTTTAAACCATAAACCAAATTTTTTAACCTAAACCCTAAACTCTAAACCCCAAACCCTAGTTTTTTTTTTTAACTCTAAAACCCTTAATTGTAAAACCCTAAATTCTAAAATTTCTAATCCCTTAACCCTAACATAGCGTCTGTTTTTGTAAATTCTAAAACACTAATCGAAAAAATCTAAATCCTAAAACCCTAACCCTAAACCCTAAATTGTACACTAATCTCTCACATTATTTTTTCTGTTGCATTAGTGAAACATAATAGAAAAAAATAATTTGCATTGTTGATGCCGCATTTCAAACAATACAGTTTTTTTAACGCTAAATTGGGAAATCTAACACCTAAACCCTAAACCCCGGACCCTAGAATAGCATTTTTTTGAAAACTCTAAAACCCTAATTGTAAAACCCTAAACCCCGGACCCTAGAATAGCATTTTTTAAAAAACTCTAAAACCCTAATCGTAAAATCCTAAACCATTAACCTTAGCATAGCGTCTGTTTTTATAAATTCTAAAACACTAACCGTAAAAATCTAAACCCTAAAACCCTAACCCTAATCCAACGGTTGGCCGTTGGAAGCCAATTTAATTTTTTTTGAATTGTTACAGATGCCACAAACCAATATGTGGCACCAGTAACAATGAGAGAAGTGACGCATATTGGTTATGCGGCATTTTTTTTTTTTTGCTTACCGGTACTGCATGCGGTACTAGTAAGTTCAATTTCTACAAATTGCACCCAGACCCCCGATGTCTTTTATCAAAAATGAAAAAAATGAAAATTCAACCAAATGTGTGGCACCACTAGATTAGGAACAAATATACAATCAACACCAATTTGAGGATATTTTTACATTTTGCCATTATTTTGAGGAATTTGCCCTTACATGAGTGTCGCAGGAAATCGAATGTACAGAACGACTCAAGTTTCACCCTTGTTGCTTCAGTCTCCACTACCCCGCCCATAATTAATTAAACATGTAATCAAATTAGCTTGTACTCTAATTAATTTAAATACATATATGTACTTCAACTAATCAAACGGATGTGAAATGTATTAATTAAAAATACGTGCATTTTAACAATATTGTATATATTTGTTTAAATATGCATGCAATTAATAAAATAGACAAACACATATTACAATTATATCAACATGTAATTAATTAAATAGACATGTAAACGTGTAATCAATTAAATACGCGTGTGATAATAATTTAATGTGCATTGCGATTAAGTAGACATCTAAGCATGTAAGTATTTAATTTAAAATATACATAATTATTAAATATAATGTAATTTGTTATTTGTATAAAATAAATAGATAAAGTTAATATTTAAATAATTACTTACATAAATCTCGCCGCAAAAAAAAATGTGCGAATCGATATTTAAACGCACTCCGCCTCCAGTGCCCCGATCACCACGACGTCTACCTCTTTCTCAAGCTGGTCTTGTTCTCGTCTTTGTCGCGTGCCTGTCCACACTTCAAATACTATGGAAAGAATTATTGCACTTTGAAATTCGAATACTATCGAAAGAATTATTGCAGCTTATCTCTCAACTGAGAAATACATAAGATGAAGAGAGAATATGGAGTTGAGCGAAGAATGTCCGCCAAACTAGCCATTAGATGAAGCATCCAACGGCTAGCATACAACGGCTAGTTTGGCCGTCCGAAGGAAATTTAATTTTTTTTTTCAATTGTTACTGGCTGCCGCATATTGGTTACGCGGCACCTCTCTCTCTTGGTTATGCGTTATTTGCCCCATGACACCGCCTTCGTCAGCGGAGAAGCTAGCTGTGCTGCCGCGGCGTTGCGTTGAAGAACGAGACGGACACTGCTAGCAGCTTCCCATCACTCTATCATCTCTGATGATGGGCAAGCAGCCATTTCTCTCGATTAAATTCGCAGTGGTTCTGTCCTTCTCTCTTGCTGCCACCGCCTCCTCCGCGTCACTTTTCTTCCCCAAACCCAAGCCCCAAAAACATTCTACCGGCTCTGTACCCAAAGCTACCACCAAAGACTTGCTGGCTCTTCTGGGCTCTCCCCAGCAGGCTGCTTCTGTCAATGCCGAAGAAGCCCAGAAACTGAAATCTTGTTTCAAGTTCCTGGTGCCCTTTTCGCCCGCCACTAGCGACCCTTTTCGACGCTCGCTCAATTCTCGTAAATCTTTGTGCAGTGATCATAGTGGAGGAGGAGAGAGAGACAGGGAACACAGTAATGAGCTGATATGGTGGCCGCCAGCGCCGGTTATGGAGCTTGCTCGTCTTGCGGTTGACTCTGGTGCCGATCCCGATGCTATTCATAGAGCTTTTGATCCTACCCCTATCCGGGTAAAGTTTTTTTTTTCCTTTCCTCAGTTCTTTTCTGAAGGTTTTTCTCCTATTTTATTTGTCTGAAATCGTATTATCACCCATTTAAATTAGTAGTATGTTTCCAGAGTCGAGTTTTTAGCTAAATAAAGCTGCTTTCAATAAGTAATGGTTGAAGGGCATTAGAATAAGTAAAATTGTTGGAAATAGAATATTTTTCATGGTTGTTTACTAGAACGTAGGGAAAGCCATTTCTTCAAAATTCTGTATAGAGGATTTCTTGGAAATTGATTTCTTCTTTCTGCGTTCTCTCTTCTTTTTCTTCTCAAAGTATCATCGGTTCTCTTTCCACTCCTCCCTCCTCTTCTCCATCAATTTACAATGCGCGTACAACTTTCAAGTGATATCTCCATAACGTATCCTTAGACGTTTGTACTTACAACACTCTATCCTTTGAATTGTTGCAACATCTGAATATGGAGCGGAACAGATTATTGTTTGAACCAATTGGTGGGGAGACATGTGTATGTTACAAAAGCAACAATTTTTATGTACTTTTGGGGGAAGTTCTCTCCTGGAAGCTTCGCAGAAGCAACTTAGTTGCGATACCTGGGCTGAAATGCAGGAGTTCATGTATTTTACATTCCCTCCTGCATTTTAGTGCAATTAATGTCCATCCAGACAGAAGTCACATTGCAGAATTTGCTGGATAGATATACAAGAACAAAAATGTTGCCTAAGTTACACCAGAAACACATTTCTGGCGCCAATGCATTCAAACCATAAATTGGCCCACCTAGTTTGTGGTTGGGGCTGGGATTTTGGAACGTGGTGGTAGGTTCCCAGATGCCTTGGATGCAATTGCATCCCTGGTTCTTGAACTAGCCAATCAAAGTTAAGATTACGTGCATTTCTGCAGAGTTAATTTCTTGGAAGATCAGTTTGTGGTAAGATGCAAAACAAGAAAAATCCATTGAATTTGGTTTCAAAATTACGTCCAGTCTCCACTTTGTGATAGTGTCCCTTATTGGGTCTGAATGTAAGCATTATTGTTTGGCTCTGAGCATAATTGATGAATGCAGCTTCTTTATTTAATCCAACTTACAGGTACCAGATGTTGAAGGATCAAAAGAAGATAAATGTGAGCTCACAAGAACTCCTTATGGTTGGCGCTTTATAAATGAGGTAATAATTTGTTTATTAGGGGATGGGAAAGTATTCGTCAACATATTGTCATAACTTTAATCTTTTTGCATTAAAAGCCTAAGCAATGGTCAGGCTGCTCATTTGCAATTTGGGAGGTTAATGGTTCGATAAACAGAGATAGTAATTCCTCTGCTTGAAGAAGCAAGACTTGGCAGGCCCTGCATTTTAGAGAAAGAAATATGAAATTCTTGTTATTTTGAATTTGTGTTGTCTTGTTTTTATCTTGCCCTCTTGATTGATTTTTTTGTTTAATTTCTGTTATGTAGGAGTTGAATTCATACCTAAAACTTTTATTTGAAATGATTGTTGCTCGGGGTCCAAACGTAGGGCTGAATGTCTCATTAAACCGCTATGACTTCTTTCATGGCCACCTTTTTATTGCTGTGGACTCTGGAAGACTTGGGATTTTGTAAGTTAGCAAACATCTACTTTTGAGTCAACTTCAGCCAGGCCATTTACAACTAAATTTGTTTTCACAATTTCTTACAATGGAAAGAAACATTATGTGAAAAAGTTGTTATTGTGATACAAGATGAAATTTCTACTGACAGTAAGCTAAACGGTTTGTAGCCTTGTTTTCTTATCTCAGAGAAAGGTAAAACAGTGATCTACACTGAATCTTTCATAATGTTCATAAAATGATGACTGTTAATCATGTACAATAATTAGAAAAATTTTTTAGGTTCTCTCTTCTTAACACAACAGTAGTTCTTTGTCTATTTTGGAAAATAAATCTCAAAAAATCACAAGGTGCTTGTGATATTGGTGTTTATCTTTTTGAAGGTTCCATGCAAAAGAATACCCAGCCTACGAGAAAGAGGTGTTTCCTTACAACATGGGTTATTGCCAGATTGGTAAGTTGATCTCTTATGATGTCATGTATACCTAGAAAAGGCATTTTCTTTGTCTTCTGTTATTTCCAGTTCTCTGAGATTTTCTTCCCTTCTTGATAGATTTGATTTCAAAGAATATTCGGCATAATTTTAGTTATGTTGTAATAATCTGCAATTTTCTTGGATGGAATGCTTTAATAAGTGCTAATATGGAATGTGGACCATGGCAAACAATATGGTAAGAAGTTTTAGAACCTGAAAAGCATCTAATGGTTCTACTAGTTCCCTTTTTAGGTGGACAGTTGTCTGAATATCATTGAGTTTTATGTGAAACTTTTTGCCCAATCAGACTTGGATATGCAATTTGGAACCCAAGGGTATTAGTTGGTTTCCACCATGAGTAACTGAACCGTGAGAAAAAGAATTGCGAAAGCAAAATAATTGTCTGCTATATCACCTCTCATTGTTTGCTAATACTCACTACGTTGACATTGCAAAGTTGTAATTGCTCATATCAAATTGAACTCATGACTCAAAGAAATTGCGAAAGTTCCATCTTCTGCAATATTTTTTTACCTACAATAATTGTCTTTGGTTATTGTTGTCAGGTTCTAATGTCACTTATGATGATTCAATGAATTTACGTAACATCCTATGGCTAGCCCCTTTACCAAGTAATTCCACAAAAACGTGGCTGGCACCTGGTATTTCTTCTCATTTTACCTTAGTAGAAAAAGTTTAACATTGTATCAACAGTTTCTGCTTCAAGTTCAAAAGTTATAAGCTGGTAGGCTTGTCCTGTTTTTGCTGCTTCAATTATCAGATCTTCCAGCTGTGGGGCACTTATGATTTTGGATTTCCCCTGAAACTGGATTTACTTGTTTGTGAACTGGCTGAAACTCATAATATAGTCTATGTTTTAATTTCTTGTCAGGTATATTTGAGTTTCATAGAGTAGTTTTGTCAACTTTGAAAGAAGTTCATGTATGAAACCTAAAGAAGGCTACATATGGGTGAAGTTTTCAAAGATGTTATTTAAGCTGTAACAGTCAAACCACCTTGAGTTGAAAGGAAAACTACTGTCAGCTTTCTTTCATTTCTGCCCTTCTTTTCTATTACTAAATTTTGTGGAGCTTTCAACAAATGTACTTTGATAGTCGAGTGACTGATGACTGCAATTGAAATCTCACATCAAAGAGTGACATCATCATCCCAACAATCATAAGAGAGAGAACTTGTTTCCAAGGTGCACATATAAGGACCACCGCAAAACAAAAAGATTGGAGAGAATGGATGCTGGGATTATTACATATAACTGGCTTAAATTGTTCTTTCACTGGACACTGGTTGCTGGGATTACTACATATAACTGGCTTAAATTGTTCTTTCACTGGACAATGGTTGCTGGGATTATTACATATAACTGGCTTAAATTGTTCTTTCATTGGAGCATGGCCTTCACCCCTACTGCTTTCCCTGACTTGTGAGATATTTCTCTGAATTTGGTTCTCTTAGTTTCTTTTCTACTACCAGGAACAAAATCTTCTCAAAATGTATATGGCATTGTATAACAGGGTCACCAGTTTATGTGTTGGACATTTTCTTGAATCGTCACAAAAAATAGTATTTTGAGTTCTGATGGACAGCCACTGGTTATTACATTTTATCTGAAGGTTTTACTAATAGTTTGCTTGGTTGCTTTTCCCAGGAGTCCTTGTGGTATTAGATGCCCATCCAGAAGGAATCATTTATCAGGATCTCATTCCTGAATATGTTAAGTTTGCAAGGACTCTGTATGAAGGTTCTAACTCCTTTTTCTGGACTTATTAAACCTCATTGTTTAGAAGAGTTAATAAGAAGTCTAATGTGATTAATATTTGTCTGCCAGAGGATTTTGGGGAAGTTGTAGTTGATGTTAACTACCTAAATGTGGGAGCTGAAGTGCCAAAATATCAACTCTTCATGTGCTGACACCTTCTGAAGGTAGGAAGCTCCTTTCTTTTGGTGTCATGTCAAATTTGTTGGCAGAGAACTGACGAATCACTGTGTAGATTTGTAGATGTGACTGATCTTCATGCTATATAACTAGTTCTGTGCTCATGTGACATTTTCTCCGTCTTCCACTGCAGTATTAAATTCTGCATATCAAAGATTATGATCAAGCTTCCTGTTTGCAAGTTCAGTTGCTTCAGAATGTGATGGACCGGCAATCTCCCACCCCATTTTACTGGATGACTATCTACGCATGTCTTTCTGTTGTTCCTGAATAATGAAGCAAAATTGTGCGTCTTTCATGTGTCCAGATCATGGCTGTTGAACGTGTTACTGTCCTTCAAATTCTGTGTCATTTGTTATGCAGGTGCAGCAAGCGTTCTTCTTGCATTTTCTTGTTAAAATGAGAACAAATTCAAATCCGTTGATGATTAGTTCTCTCATTAGACATTGCATGACGGGGAATAGGCGTACGTGAGTCTAATTGTGCATGTCTTCGTGACAGTTCCACCTTTTCTTTCTGGATTGTGCATTTTGAGCGTCTCTGTAGAGTGGATTGTACAATCTGTAGTACAAAGGATTTCTATTCTTCCTTGAAACTTCAGGATTAGTGCATTTCAAGTCCGGAAGATTGGTTACCTGTTAAACAGGAACAAGATATTGCGTTTCTTGATGTGGCTCCTCCTCGTATTCTGAAAGCTCATAGAAGATGATTCTAGAGGCTTTTTTATGCCTCGCCTTGTTAACTCTATCGTTTAACATATTATTTTATTGTCTTATTTTTTTTTTTTTTTTTTGTGAGTGGGAGGTCTCGAACCCGAGACCTCTTACTTACACTCCTCCCCAAACCGCCCAACCCATGCCTTCCCCCCTTATTCGTCTTACTTACCCAAAGAAAGAGCATGCAAGTCTATTAATACATTATTCTTTCCTTCATATTTTGCGTAAGGTATGAAGTAAGATAATCCCAACGTCCTGTGCATGAAACCAAACCAAGAATCATACTAAACCTTTTCCATTTGCATTAACTTTGGTTAGAATGAAAAGCGTTAAGGGTTCATTTGGTTCATTAATTGAATGAGGTAGGATTAATCATCATGATCATTGTTATCCAGTGTTTGGTTTATTGTTATCCAGTATTTGGTTTATTAATATAGTTAGGTTTTTTTTTTTGGTAAGGGTAAAAGAATCTGATAAATCATTATCTTCTCTCACCAAGCCGGATAAACAATACCAAGATCTCTCATAGGATAACTGCCCTCTAGAGAAGATTAATTTAGTTAACATGGATATTTAATCCAATTAGTAAAATGCAACCAAACATTAAATGAGATAGAATAAATCATCCAATCCAGTATCATACTATAAACCAAATGAACTCTAAATGGTTAAAAGTCCCAGATTTTTGCCAAAAATTTCACCAGAAAAGATTGGGAAAACACAACTAGTTTTCATCCCAAAACTTTGGGCCATAGACACGTTTCATCTCAATCTTTTTTATCATGACGTGTAGTATTTGAACTATCAAATTTTTTATAAATTTCATCGTCAAATGGAAATTTTATCAATTTGAATGGGATTGGAATTGGGAAGAAAGGTATTGTAGTTGGAAGAATGAAGATAGCTATTCTATTTTACTAAATCTGAATCATGCAAGGGTTTTTGCTCAACAGTCTCATACTCATCAGGTGCCCAAATTCCATTCAAGCTGATGAATTTTCTGTTTGGGGATGAAATTAGTCAAAAATTGATAGTTGAGATACTAATGTATTATGCTAAAAAGTTTGAGACTAAAATATGTTCATAATCCAAAATTTAGGGATAAAAACTGGCATTTTCTCAAAGAAAATCAATGGGAGGGATGTGTCTAGCTATTAATAGGCATGTTGAGTGCATGAAATGTTGATAGTAATTGTGTTTGGATCGATGTATTTGAACTTAAGGAAGGATTTGAGAGAGATAAATTTCAAATGACTCTTATACGGAATGGATTTGAAATTCTCTAAACTAACCTAGTAAAATATGTCCATCTTATGAGTGGATTTGAAATCTCATTCTTAAATTAAATTTTTCCAACAATGAAAACAATTTGGACTGTAATTTTAAAATCAAATTTATCTAAATTCACCCATCCGAACACAGCTATATGCTATAATTTGAGTATGGCCCTTTCGTCTAATTTTGTAATGAGGAAAAAACATGAACGGCCATTAAACTATTGTTTGAGTCAATTTTTGGCCATCAAACAATTTTTTATCACTGATTGACCACTAAACTAACTAATCAATACCCGTGACCATTTTGTTGATTATTGCTCTTAATCTGGAAAATAATCAAAACATGTTTCAAATTACAAGGGTATTTTTGTCCACTATTATTTTCTTCCTCAAATAATAATTTTTTTTTACAAATAATCAAAACACATGACAAATTGCATAGGGTTTCAAATTGAGTTCCTATTTTTTTCCCCAAATAATTATATTTGGGTATATGTTTGACGTTAGAAATAATGAGAATTATAAGGTCTGATTATTTTCCAAATTAAGAGCAATAATCGATGAAATGGTAGCAGGTGTGCTGATTAGTTAGTTTGGTGGTCAATTAGTAACGAAAAATTATGTGATGGCCAAAAGTTGACCTAAGGAATTGTTTAATGGCCACTCACTGTTTTTTGTCCAATTTTGTAATCCAGCTGTTCTAGAAGCAGGTCTAATACGGGTTTGATGTTTATTGCTCTTCGACCCTTGAATTGTTACCAAATTGAATTTTCTCGACAAACTTAAGTTTTACAAGTTACTACCTTTAACCTCTAATTTCTCACAATCTACTGCAGTAAACAAAATTCCGAGAAATTGAAATAGATTTCATCCGGCTAGTGAATTGCTACTAAGACCCTCTTAACATTTGCTTTCATTTTTCCTCAAAATGCCTCTTTTTCATTAGAAAATAACTTGCACAATGTTTTTTCTGTGATCCCAAAATTAATAGAAACCCCATTCTCTTCTTGTTATTACTTGGCTTGCTGCAAGTTTTGACGTTTGTTTCTCTTTAAAATTGCTTGAAGTTGTTATCATTTTTAAATAAATAAAAAATATTCAATTTTTGTAATATTCATCAAAGATTAGATCCAATTTCATTCCATCTTCTCAAACCAAAACACTAACTAAAAAGAAAATCTTGTTTAAGAGTTGCAACAGTGGGATCAACTTCTAAAGCCTGCAAGTGCAATTAACACATTTCTTAAAGCCTATTTAATGAGAGTTTTTTTTAAATGTTTTTTTAATTCTATTGTGCATGTAGATTAAAATTGAATAATTATATTTCAATAATCAAATTATCACTACTTAACACCAAATTGAGATAGATTAAATTTTATGCCTGTAAACTAATATAATATTTAAACCTGATCATTTGTTGTTTGACTAACTTATACCATACGTAGCTTTGAAAAACCATTTTAAATCAAGTACTTCTGAAAATTCTAAAGAAATTCCTGGCAGTCTTGGAAATAATTTCTAGAATGCTCTGGTGGACCGGGCCAGGGATGGTTTTGGACTTTCCGGCCAAAATCCAGTGGGTCCTGTGTCCATAATATATCAACACCTGTCTCTGTGGCCCCACAACGATTTTTTTTATTTAATAACATTATCCACTAGGCATGACGTGCGCAATGAGCACCCTGCGCACGTTAGTGACAACCCTACCCTTAACATATATAGGAGTCCCTTTCTTCTCCACTACTACACTCGGGCACACGCGGTGCCGCCCACTCTGCAAATTCCATGGATCCTGCTTATCGATCAAGGGAAGTTTTTTTTAGTGTGTGAGTGCGTGAGAGTGAAAGAGGAGAGAGAGTTGAGGATGGTGGTGGAGCGGTGGATTGAGACGGCCGTCGGCGATGTGTTGAAGGACGGCGCTCGGATGCTACAGATTAGGTTGAGAAGCCGGTTCAGGATCGCCGTCGATCACCATCGGAGACTGGCGGGGTTCTACTCCTCCGACGGCGATGGATACCTCTCGTCGACAATGCAGCGGTGGATTCAGCGATTAACCGAGTTCCGTAGAGATTCTCTGCCTTCGTCCACTATGTTCTACCGCAAACGAGGTTAATCTCTTATAATAGTACTCTTTTCCCTCCTCTTTCATTTTTTAAAGTATATGCTGTTTTGACGTTATTAATAATGTCTGCATCTTTTTGTACATTTTTCTGGTTAGGTTTTAATTTAATGCTATTGAGTTTTGTTATGGATGGTGGTGAGGTGGATTTTTTCTTATGTGAGGAGTTTCTGGAAGTTGATTAAAATCGAGCTGCTTATAATTTGTATTCATAGTGACTTGTGACGATCGCTGATGAAGTATGAGATTTGGCTGTCGTGAAATTGGTCACTGTTAAGTTGTTGAAGCGTGCATTTTTTACTAATATGGATATTAACTGCAGAATTTGGTTGAATTTATTGCATGGTGGTATCCCTTTTGGAGAAATGTGTTGGTAGCTTATAAGTGGACAATAATAAGTTAAAAGGATAGTAACTCATACTCCATATATACTTAGGAAGAAGCGTCACAAAGTCTAGGTCTTTAGGATAATCTGAGACAAAATCTTGATCAGGGAGTAAAATAGCTCAAGACTTGAAATTTAACAGGATGGAGAAAGGCCAACAGTTCCAGAATTTCAACTCTGACTTCAAAGGGGACTGTTTCCCTTTTCTTATATCTCTGTGAGAAATGCTTGTAGTATAAAGTCTGTCACTTCTGCTTCCTTCTGGAGTTCCAACCTGACTACCATTCATTGGAGGCTGTTTATAATATAAACTGTCATTCCTTCTTAGGCACGACCTTTGGTAGTTTTTTTTTTTTTTTTGGTAGATAATTGAAATGATACTCTCACTCTTTGCATCTTACTGGAGGTGCAGAAAGGTAATTGTATGAGAAAATCTGAAAGAAAGAAAAGTCTATTTGTCATTAGAACAGTTAAATTGTGGATAGAGTTGTTAAGCCCTATATGGGATCATTCTATTTAAGAGCAGTTTCTGAGAAAGGAGGATAGTCTATTTGTTCATCTTAAGGGATATACTGTAGATAGAGTTGTTCTGTGCTCTATGAAATCATCTTCTTGTAGAGCATATTTTCTACATAAGATGATTTGCTTATGTACAGACGAGTGTTTGCTTCTCAAATCTTCTACTCTTCCCGTTATCCTCATCTTTTTGTACATGTACTCTGTGTCTTTTAAAGAAACTATTTCTAAGAAGAGGGGATGTGATAGAATATGTTGGGACTGGAAGCAGGCATGAATCATAGATGGAAGTTTATTAACTAATTCCACTAGCTAGTAAGATCTGAAAGTTATTTAGAGACATTGAGAAAGTATTTCTAGTTGTGTTAGTGGGATTTATAATATGCGTTACTCTATATTTGCAGTTAGTAAAGACATTGATCCCGAAGCAGATTCAATCCTGACTCGAGTGCTTCAGGCCGTGGCTGTTCCTGTTTTTGGAAATGTTTGTCATGTTTTCATGCATGGCCTGAATCAAGTGCAGGTATCAAGAATTTTTTTTTGATGATACGATTTAATAGTCTCTCTCAAAGTGTTTTTGTCATATTACAAACAATTAAATGACTTGTATCACAGATATATGGTGCGGAAAAACTTCACCAGGCAGTCTTAGGTAGACCAGAAAATAAGCCTTTAGTTACAGTAAGTACACAAATTCATAGTTGTATATTAGTAATATCAATTGGTTTACATCTTTCCTTATCCATAAAAATAATCATTTGATTGTGCTAAGCTGTTTATATCATTTGTAGGTTAGCAACCATGTTGCTGCTGTAGATGACCCCTTAGTTATTGCTGCCTTACTTCCTCGTAATGTTCTGTTGGATGCTCATAATTTGAGGTGGACACTTTGTGCAACTGATCGATGCTTTCGTAACCCCTTGACATCTGCATTCTTTAAATATGTGAAAGTGCTTCCAGTTTCTCGTGGTGATGGTATTTATCAGAAGGTACTTCATTGTTTGCACTTTTTTAAAGATATTATGTACATGGTATCATATTTTCATCTCCGCTTTTCAGACTTCATTTCTCATGTACCATATTTTCATCTCCGCTTTTCAGACTTCATTTCTTTAAGGGGTAAAAGCTTGTGCTTAATGAGCTTGTAAGGAAGCAGATATTTTGTTTAATTATCCAAACTCTATGTAGCTGTCAAGTTTTCAGATGCTTTAATTTGGGCTTAATTGAGGGTGCTCTTGTTTTTAAAAACTGTTGCTGATGGTGCAGCATCTCATAAGGGCCTTTAACTCTGTAATTTTCATTTGCCTGTTCTGGCCTCAAGATGCTTTGTCAACTAATCTGTATAAAAAATAAGTAATTCAAAATTATTTCCGCATTCTTTTAATGCCTCATTTTCCATTAAAACTTGTGAAAACAGTTTTATTTTCCCTCTGCATTCCACCATCTGTCACTTCATAGGTCAAGCAGTTGAACTTGGTTAACATTTGTCAGTTGTGTAGCTTGTAGTGTACATGCAACTGTTTTTACTTCACAGCTTAATATCTTGAATGTAGCTGATTGTTTTGAAGTTGGCTTAATTTCTTCTTCATAACTTGATGCAGGGAATGGATGTTGCTATATCCAAATTAAATCGTGGTGAGTGGGTTCACATATTCCCCGAAGGCAGCCGCTCTCGAGATGGAGGGAAAACCATAGGTTCCATTAAGAGAGGTGTCGGGAGGTGAGAATTGGAAATCTCTAAGCAATCCTGTTCCTGAATGAAATTCATCCCCATTTAAAAGGTTAAAGAATTGTGCTCTATTTCTATATGTGTTTTGTTACATGGTTTGCTGATTCAAGCCTAGTGACTTTTGACCCCCTCCCCCCCCCCCCCAAAAAAACCCCAAAAAAAAATGTTTCTTTTCCTGTTGATGGGTGGGGCGGGATGACTTACTGAGGAAAATTGCCAAAATAATTGTTCTTTTATTTAGATGCTCCTTCTTGATTATGGCATGAGATTGACTGAGCGAGGTGGACAAGATTGTATCGCAACATGATGTCTGTCTCTTCTTTAATGCCTCAATTACTGTGACGTTCTGAGGATTTGAAGTCGTGCAAATTGTCCAAAAGACATTTGATATGATACTGATAACTTCTTACAGTACTGTATCTGTCCATGTTTCTGCAGACGAGATGAGCTGTGAAACTATTCACAATGCTTTTATAGCTAGAATGAGCTGTCAAAATAAGTCTTCATTGGGCAATTGGTTCTACATGTTTATGCAGTAATAACATCTATATGTTTACCATAATATTCACATCAGGGCAGACTTGACAACTTTAGTTAACTTACCTAATTTTCTTTCAACTTCAGTTTTGAATATCTTAAATTTATCAAAAGCTTCTGATTTGTGGTTAATTAGATAAACATACCCATACCTAGAGTGGTCATCAATAAATGTGACAAAAAATCTTTTGAGAAGATTACTGGGTGCGATAGTAAAGTTCGATGGAAGAGCTAGAAGTCGGGTAGGGTATTTTGGTATTATCAATTCCATCTTTTGCTGATATCAGCGTCATGATTTACTTCCTAGAACGGTGAGGCTGTATTTGATAAACGTTTGTGCATTCAAAGGGATTGAATGTTATTTGACCAATTATGAGGTTTATTTTGTAATATAGTCAAACCTCAGAGAAAAGAAATATCAATAATCCTAAGAAATATGATAAACGATGATTATACCACTAATTTTAAATAAATTAGACAAAGAGTTGGTCACACTTGAGACAAAGAGTTGGTCGCATTCACTCTCCTTATTCTTTTACTTGTTCTCCTCTTCGTCTTTTTTTTTTTTTTTAAGTGAAAAGAGGGATGGAATTTAAAATGCTAGAAGGAAAAAAAGGATTGGAACTCAGGATCAGATTGGAAACAGAATCTCTAACTCATGAAACCTCAATTTTAACCACTAGATGAAGGTTTTCTCAGCTAAAAGCTGATATTAGGCTAGAAAATGCATCAGGTGATATGTCTTGTATATATATATTTTTTAATCTGGCCTGTAAGTAGATGTATGTTTATGATCTATTTAGAGCTAAGTACTGCAGCTTAGAGTCAACCAAGAGCTCAATAACCTGAGAGGAGTGCAATTGAGTTTAGACACCCTGAGAAGGTATTTTGAGTAGGTTCTTTTCTATTATGCATCTGTTATGGTTATTATGCTTGATGGATAATGGGGGGATGGGTGGCTAGTTATGTGATATGGTAAGTTATAGTTGATACTGCATTTGCTCTGCATAATGTTGTGCCCTGGATATTTCATGCTTTGTGCCAAATTTATCCTATGGATGGGTCACGTTTGCACTTTGATGATTTCTGTAACAGGTTGATCTTAGATGCTGACAATGTACCAATAGTTCTCCCATTTGTACACACTGGCATGCAAGAAATAATGCCGATAGGAGCCAAGCTTCCCAGGATTGGTAAGACGGTGAGTATTCTTGTTTCACCAAGAGCTGCTAGTTATTTTAGGAAGTTGTGTTAGATTCAAAGTATTATATTGAGCATTCTGTTTTCGGATAGTCAATTTTGTGACTCTCAACTGATGAGCCATCTTTTTCTGTGATTTGGCCTGATTGGTCATCAACTACAGGTTACTGTGCTCATCGGTGATCCCATTCAATTTGATGATATACTCAGTTTGGAAGAAAACCAGAATGTGTCCAGAGGGAAGCTGTATGATGCCGTGAGTGCAAGAATACGAGATCGACTTCAGAGGTTAAAAGCTCAAGTTGAAAGATTAGTGATTGAACAATCGCTTCAATTTCAGAATTACCCTGCAAAGGTCACCGAACAATCAGCTGGAATCTTGCGCCAAGTTGATTGGGATTCACTTGGCGAGGAAGCCTATACTCGACTTGAAGACCATCTATCCCCGATGAAAAATTTAGGGACTGAAAAAGTAGACCAAACCCAGTCACAAGAAAGAAGTTTACAGAGTGGGAATTCTAGGATGGGTTTGGTCTGGGAAGGTGGAATTGGCTCTAGGATTCATGGCTACATGGAAACCACCGAGTTAATGGGTTTTGCAGCTAGAGGCTTATTAATTAATAATAATACTAGGTTTAGTGACGGCTTTGTTGATATTCAAGGAGTTAATCCATTGAAGGCGTTGAATGACTTTAGGAAATCAATGTATGAAAGCATCAAGAGTGCTGCTAACTCCAGTTTTGCTGACAACTGTGTAGTTTAAGGTTAAAATAGATTTAAAAAACAAATAAAAAGGCAATTTTGTGTTTTCTGATATTGTCTAGTCAATTGGAGTCATTAGCACCTGAAATAGAGTGATTACGACGAAACAACTAACAAACCTTTAATATTTGAAATTTGATCTTTGACTAATAAGTAGGAAAACATAACTAAAAGGCTATCATTTGCATCTTTTGTGTGGTTATCCAGAATCAAACTTCTTGGATATGGAGATATTTCCCAAAAATATTTACAATCATGGGACATTTTTTAAGTGTTATAATGTATGTGAGATAAAAATTAAAGTGATTAGAAATATAAATAATGTATGTGAGATAAAAATTAAAGTGATTAAAAATATAAATAAACACTTAAAAGTGTCATTTCAAAAATTATTTCCAAATAACTCTTGTGCAAACACGCAGTGCTTGTCATTCTCAGTTCCTCAGAGCGGACGCAAAGTGGATTTCAAATTGTCTCCACACCAACCAGTTGGAGTCCAAAGAATTAGTTAAAGACACCAACCAGTTGAGTCCAAAGAATTAATTAATGTTAAAATGGTGTTTGAGAATTAGCCAATAGGACCAGAAAAAAAAAAAAAAAAGAAAAGAGGATAATTCACCAACAAATGATTAGCAACTTCGAGCATTGTATTCCCTTTCTTCTTTTTTTTTTTTTCATTTACACGAAATTTCTAAACTTGATCGGTTACTATTTTCAAAGTGATTAGCAAGATTATCTTTAATCGTTAATGTTTGTTAGCAAGATTAATGTTTGGAGCATTTTGTAATTCGCGACGTAATTTTTTATATTTTATAATTCTGTTAAATTTGTGACATGTTCTATGTGCCATCTGCGATATATTTTATAATTTTTTGAATCTAATGATTTTTCAAATCAGATATATCCATGACGTGTTTTATGTACAATCTGCAATTAATAACAAATCATACTAGACGATTTCCAATTAGTTTATTAGTAATATTCGTTTTTGTTTTATAAAAAAGAAATTGTCTTTGCACTAGTGAGTTTGAATGTACGATTTAAATTGGAATCGAATTGCAGTGTAAAAAGAATAATTTCAGACAGATTCATCCATAAAAATGTGAAATTAATTTGATACATACGTTTAACAATAAAAGTGGAGTGAAAAAAGATCATATTTCATTTAAAATGACAAACAAAAAAGGAAACCGTAACCCCACGGCACGGAAGGTCTAAGTTACAGATCATCACAGAAATAGAATCTGGTAATAAATTCAGGATCTCCACACATAGTGGAAGGTGTGACTGTGTGTGAAAATTTACTACCAAAAAAAGCAAACCCAGAATGTCGGACGAAGAAGAAGAAACGACTACGGAGCCAGAAGAGCTGAGTCACAAGCAAAAGCTAGAAATTGCAAAATGGTTCCTCCTCAATTCTCCCCCTGGCGAAATCCAGTACGTAGCCAAAGGTACCTTTTTTTTTTTTTTTGTAGTGCAATCTAATCTTCTAAGAATTTGATGCTTTTGTTTTTTGGGGAATTTTTGTTGAGAATTATCATTTTTGGGGGGGTGGCCGGCGGCAGATATTAAAGCGGTTTTGAAAGATGAAAATGTATATGAAGCGGCGGCAGCGGAGGCATTTCCTCTGTACAACAAATCTCACATGATTTGCCTTCAACTTCCAGACCGAAGCGGTGATGTAATTTTCTCCTTCTCTTTCTTTTTCCAATGCCTTTTTTTTGTTTTTTATTTTTTGAATTTTTTCTGTTACTGCTAGTATTATGTTGGATTTTTAGGTTGAATCATTTTTGGACTGCAGAAATAAATGCTTATATATTTTACGCACATTTATTGACATGCGAGTTTAATAATTCTCTATCTTTTGAAGTCCTTCTAGTTTAAGGATTTTACCATTAAATACATACTTCTTAATTTGCCATTGCATTTATATGTTTTCGTAATTTAACTTAACTTCTCCAACAAAACTGACAAACCCCTTTTAACTAACTAATGCTTGCTGGGCACCTGGTGGATGAATTGCGAGTATAAACATGAGTTTATAACCTTCTTTAGGAAGAAATAGTCACTGCATCCATTGTACCCTATGTGGATGGAGCAATCCACTCACGAGTAAAAAGCTATGTTTTGTCATCTCCACTGCCTGCTAATTTTTAGATGAGATTTAGGGGCTTTACAGGTCAGTGTACTTGGGAGGAGGAGCTTAATTGGTTAGCTAAACACTACTACCAGTTCTTGTGTTGATCAGTTCAAAAGGCTGGTTTTTGCTGCTATGGTCCATTAACATGCAAAGCTAGGATTGCAGGTGTTTTACAGTCTATGCGTGTTTCTGCTGGTAGTGGAGAGTGTGGATTATGTTGTGCTTGCCTGCTGGGAGATTCCTAGAACTAGAGAGTCATTTGCATTGGCAGTTGACCCTGTTAGAAATGCTAGTTTTTGTTTATTTAGGTTCCTTAGTTTTTGAAATGTATAGTGTTATGTTCATGTGATTAGTTTTTTACCCTTTAGGAAGGATCTATTATTACTAAAATTTGAATTTGCTTGTAGTGTTGCACATGAAGTATTCAGTGTTTTAATTTTGTTTTGGTGCTATATGTACAGGTGATGGTGACATCATTTAGTGAGATCACTGAAGATGAATATCTTGATCCAAGGACTGCCCAAGTGGCTGTGATTAACCATGTTAAGCAAGTAATTTGCTCTTTATCTATTCAGTTCATTATGGATTTGAATATTCTCTGATCATCCTTTGGATTGATTTATGGTTTGTTTTCTTTTCATGATAAACCAACTAATAGTTGGTCCAGTAGGGAAAACTTGTGCTTTTTCCAGTCAAATTTGCTATTTTCATCCACATGTTCTAAAGTTTTTTCCTTTTATCACCTGAACTGATATTGACTTTTGAAAACCAAAAAAAAAAAAAAAAGTGGGTATATGTGCTCATCATTTTGCCCTATCAGGCTGAAAATGTAAGCAATAAAGTTAAGCTGCTGACAAGGTGGAAGCAAGGGTACATGTTTGGTTTGTCATGAACTAATGGGAAGGTCCGATAGTATATTCTGAGGATTTGTATATTGTTAGAGATGCAGTTTAGCTTAAATGTCAATAAGAGAAATTCTATTACATATATTCACTCGTCCCCTCTCAGCTACAAGACTGAGTAAATTGCTTTTTGATTCCTCATTCCAGGGATCATTTACGTGGGATTGCTTTAGGCTTTGTAGGTTTTCTAAGTGCACTCTGTCTTTTGAAAAACTTGGTATGATAGAGTCCTGATTTTGTTGAATTGGCAAGGTGTCTTTGTTTTTTTATTTTCTCTTTATTTTCTTTTTTTTTGGGGGGGTGTACTAGTTCGAGACTTAGAGTCTTTAAATGAGAGACCCGAATCGTCTTGACAGTGAACTTTGGCTTTTCTAATGCTGTTTCCTTTCAACAGGTGTACCTTAGCTTTTCACTTTTTTCGAGAAATAAGCTTATTGGCATGTGGATTCTTATATTATGACAAAGTGTACTGCTTATTCAGGCTTGCACAGAAGTTAGGCCGGCAAGTGATGAAGAACTTCCATCTGCATATGTAGAGGAATATCGGTATGCTTTTGGACCTCTTTTTGGTCAAAAATTTTATACTTTTTTTCTAAGGGAAGCTACACTGATTGAGGTGTCTGTAATGCTTCTATATAGAACAGTTTACCACTTCAAATGTTCTTGAAGTTCATTTAGGAGGGTTGAAGTTATTATTTGGTTATCATCTGTGAGAATTGAAGTTGTTGGTTCATTTTTTAAAACATCCTAGAGGCTTGGAAATACCTTTGAGTTGCATATGTTTCATAGAAACATAAATGATGGTTCTCTGTAATGATTAAGCAGGCATATACAAGTAATAGCATATGGAGGATGCGAGGAACATATAGCATTCTCAAACATTGATTTATTTGGAGGTTAACATTTCATTTATATGTTGAGAAACAGTGAATGCTGCATTGTAGCTACCTAGCAGCATAAATGTTCTTCTATTGGTTTATTCTCCAAGTGGACTTGTGCCCTAGTTCTTGAGCATCTGTGTTATTTGTGGTGCATTTTGTCAGTCTATGTACTGTTTTGGTTATATGACTGCAATGAGTGAATTAATTTCAACTGTCACAGAATTTGGTATAGTGCTGTTCCTTTCTAGGTTACCATTTTCCCCATTTTCTAGCATGTTCCTTTTGATGGTGTTACTTTTCAGGTGCGCACTGGACGCAGAAATTAGCAAGTATGTTGGTGAAGCTTATCCAAAAGGAGTATGCTCAGTCTACTCTACCAAAGGAAAGCATGTGGAAGAACCTGGATCTAATTTTGAGCTTGTTGTAGTGATTTTAGCTTCTAGACATAGCCCCCAAAATTTCTGGTATGTCAATTTCTAGACATAGCACTGTGACTTCTCTGAATTAAGGAACTTTGAAATGGTTTAGGAACCTACCAATTAGAATCTAATGCTTGTCCTTTGCTGCCTAAGTTCTTTGTCAATATGTATTGAATTTGACACACCATCAAGGAATTTTAGTTTGCTTTTCTATGTATTTTATGCATTGCATAGTCCTCTTGTCATTTTGGATTTCCCAAAAACTTTAATTTGCCATTTTCTTTTGAAATCTTGTAAATGAGGCTACACATTTTTGGTATTCCTTCAGAAAAACTATAATCTCGCTTTCCTATGCCATGGAATAATGGAAGTTTGAAAAGAAATTTATTTCTGGTGAATAGCAATCTTTTCTGCACGCTTCATCATGAGTTGCTCCAAAGTTTCAAAGAAAAGTATCACTACTTTCATTTGCATTTGAGCTTGGCAAAAGGAAGAGTGCAAAATTGCTTCAATGTCCTAAATAGGCTTGGACATCTGCTATCGTAAGTGCATAATTACTTTGGGAAGAGTCATCTATAATTTCTGAAATTTGGACAATAACTCTAGAGCAAAGTTGGCATTTTCTGAATATATGAACAGTTCATTCTTAAGCCTTTAGTCCTTTTCTTGAGATATAGCAGTTTCAGTGGAGTTGACCCCCCCAAAAAAACACAAAAAAAAATTGTCCCCCTCTCGACTTAAACTGTGCGCAGAATTCCAAGATAAAACAGTGGGAGGGGAATGCACAAATATAGAAAGTGTTAATCATCTTCAAGCCTCACTTTTCTGTTAGAACTTGATGTCTGTGCAGGTTTTTCCATATAATAGCACCTTGATTATTACAAGCATCCTGTATGGGGGAATGCATTTGGGAAGTAATTTATAACTTGAATCGGTGTAGGATTTCAGTCTGAAAATGGAGAGTTTCCCTACCTAGAAATTGTAAACGATAATGGCCTACTTTGATTCTAGGGATGGAAGATTGTGCAACAAACAGTATGAAAGACAAAGCCATGGTTGTCAACATTCCTTATTGATGATGAAATTGTGAAAATTTAAGAATTTAGAGCTAGGAGTTGTTGCTTTCACCAGATATGGTTAGCTATAATTAGCAGTAGTAAGATGTAGCATTCTTCCATGAAGTTTTGCTGCTTTAATAGTTGTCTGGTTGCGTGATGGTACAGCAATGGAAGTTGGCGGTCAATATGGAATGTTGTGTTTGAGGATGAGCTGCAAATTGTGGAACTGAGAGGCAGAATGCAGGTGCAATTTGTTTATTTTGTATGAGTGGCTAGTAGGAATTTCTTTTGTTTTAAGTTTTTACCTTGTTTCACCTTTTAGTGTTTACTATCCAAGATTAAGTATACCCGTGCTGAGAAAGACTTGTGTACTATAGTAACATTTTATGTTTTCCTGTTAAGGTAGGGGCCCACTATTTTGAAGAGGGAAATGTCCAATTAGATGCAAAACATGAATGCAAAGATTCAACTGTATTTCAGGTCAAGAGTAAGCTAATGTTTGTCCTGAAATTTCTTTATTATATCTTTATTATATCTGTTGCATGTTTCAAATCTTCTTGTCTTATTCGAGCTACGTTTTGCTCTGGAATGGAATTATATTTTTTCCTTTAGTTCACAAATCATGAACACTCGTACAGCTTATTTGGTGTTGCAGAATGATTCCTGTTGTACAGGTTCATAAGTAAATCGTTTGGATATCTACCATGACCAGGTGCATTGGATAGCTTTCGTTGACACTTAGAGGATATGAGATAATAACATTAGCAACCTTCCAAACTATCCGGTAAAGTAAAATTCGTACAAGTGGCTTAGGATCTGGGACAACCTTTTTCAAGCTTTCTGGTGAATCAAATTTTTTTTTTTTAGGGCTTAAGAATTCAGTGACTCTCTCTCTCTCTCTCTCTCTCTCTCGCTCTCTCTCACTCAAATGAATTACACGCTGATATGGATTGTCAAAGATCTGATTCCCACAGTTATCTTGAATCATTACACTAGCTATAGCTGCCTATGTCTTTTACATACAACATATGGCTCTTTGAGTTGCAACAACCTTAACGGAAGAAGACTTTTGGAGTCTGATGGGTACTATAACAAGGCATGATATATGTGTTATGGAGGATTGTGAAGGTTAAGAGCAACTTTTTGGGTGATATTTTTATTAATTAATTTATCTATTTATTCATGTACTTAGTTTTTGGTAGGGGAGGGGAAAGACTTGGGTTTGGCATATGGGGCTTTGAAAGTTCTGGATGATACAGATTATTTGAATTTCTATCTGACATGTATATTACATTTTTCAGTCACCTGACGATTGTGCTGCTTCTGTGATGAATATAATTCGCCATCATGAAACCGAGTACCTAAGTTCTCTTCAGGTTTTGTACTCCTCCAAATCTTGATTTCTGATTTTTTCAAAGTGATTTTACTTGGTAGTTTATAACTGACATCTTTGTATTGACAGACATCTTATTTGAATCTGCCTGATACGACTTTCAAGGTAAATAAATCTAGGTTTTCAGTTGATCTGGGATCATATTCATGAAATAAAGTATCTAGTGGATCTGGTTTCTCTCTATGCCTATTATGCTAATTTTATTTTATACTCAGTAGTGTAGTGACATTTTTAAAACTTGCAGTACCTGTTTTAGTTGTAAGCCTTAAAAGGACCTGTGTCTGTCAATTGTTCTGCCTATCAGTTCTTGCACCACTATGTTTCTAACAATTTATACATTATGCTTTTGATATGGAGTGTGGGTCTAATTCTACCTTACCAGCAAGTGTGAGGGTTATATATGGTAGTAACATGTTTCACCCTCAATTCTCCTGCTGATTTATAAATGTTCACAAGATTTCTGCTACTTTCCTTTGCCTGATGCAGGACCTTCGCAGAAAGCTTCCAGTTACTCGGACGCTATTCCCATGGCACAACACTATGCAATTCAGCTTGACCAGAGATATATCAAAAGAACTCGGCATTGGAAAATAGGATATGGTATAATTGGCATCTATTTCTGAGATTTCATTTAGCAGTGTTTTGTGCTGCATGTGTAAATCCAAAAATTTTCGACTGAGACTGCATACAACATTCTTTATTCCGTTTTTCAACCTTTTCATCTTCTAAAAATTGGAGATTGCTGTGAGGATCCCAAGGAAAAGAGGAAATGGTGGAGTTAGGAAATGGTGTTATAATTCCTTCTTTTTGGTGTGAAGAGCTGCAAATGCCCGGACCACTCCGTTTTTTCCTTCCTCCAGAGTCGAGTATCTGTCTCATGGTGCTTGTAAATCTTTCTGCCCGCATCAGATCGTACCTAATTTGAAATGATAATGGGCATCTGGCTGCCTCAAGTTTGTTTCTGTTTTCCTTCTACAATGACTAAGTGAACATGGAACCATCTCCAATTTCTGTTTCTTTTTTTCTCTTTAATGTACTTATCATTCTGTTTCATCTTGTTGTAGCTAATATGTTTTATTTAACTCACATTGTCTTTTATTTAACACACTGTATTCGGTTATTTTCTGCTTAAAACTGTCATCCAGTATTAGAAGGAAGAAAAGAAGAGACAAGACAAGAACGTCTTGGTATTTTGCTACTAGTATTTGTTGATAGCCTAATGTGTTTTTGAAAGTCACACTACTTGGGAAATGTGATGAAAACCCAAAAAATGCATGGCTGCGAGTTTGCATATTAATGGGTAGGATTTGATTTGAGTTAGATTTCTTTAATGTAAATCTAGGCTCATTAAATTCAATTAGCAATCCAAATCCAAACCTTTATGGGTATGAAAAAGTAAACGTAGATCCGAAGATATCTACATTTTTTTGAACATACAGTGAATAATTAAAGCAAAAATATTTAAAAATATATAGGATTTAAAAAACATAAATATCATCCAATTTTTATTTTTAGGTAACAAAATTAATATTCAAGAAGTTGAATGAAATATTATGAACTCAAAAAAGAATTATTATATTTACTATTTATTTGTGGAGCTTATATTGTAGTCAATCCAATGACTATAGAAAATTAGATTATTTTATATTCAACCCAATGGCTATAACATATCAGATCATTCTATATACACACACACATGAGTGTAGGTATTGTATATATACACACACACATGAGTGTGATGAGTGTGGGTAGAAGGTTTGAACTTGGAATTTGAATATGAATTATAGAAAATCAGATTCCATCTAAAATCATGACTCTTGCATAGAGTACGAGTCATGGGTCTTGATAAGGCTTAAATTTGGAAAATTAACCTCAAACTCTATCTAACCTTCTAAAAATGTTTAGGATTAAAGGATTAAATACAAGCCTATAGCTTAAGGGTTCAACCCCAAAATAAGTTCATGATTAAATACAAGCCCATAGTCCGAGGGTTCAAAAGATGTTCAGGAGCAAGAGTTCCGTTTTCAGGGTTAAAGGATTAGGATAAAATTGCAAATTTAGTCTCTTATTTTTGCTCAATTTTCCTAGGCTAAAAACGCATGCTTATCCCATGTACTTATAATTGCTAAGGCAAAATTGGACACTTGATTTTCATTTCGATTGTAAATGTAACCAACCTATTATTAAGAATATGACAGAAAGAAATGACCAAAAAAAATACTCTAGTGTGAAGTTCTAGTGCATAAAATTGATTGTATATCACCACTAATAAATACTAGAAAAGACAATATTTACTGGGTTAAGAGCACCTCTCAAGTAAAAGCTTCCACAGCCAATTGACTAAAAATGAAGATCCCAAATTCCACAAAGCAAGAAGTTTTATGTGTAAAGAGTTTGGTGGATGAAATTTGGGAGGAAAACAGAGGTCATATGTGTGTGTGTGTGTTTTTTTTTTCTTTTTTTAATGAAAGGAGCTGAATTTTATTCCCATTTTGGCCTTAAAATTATGGATATATGAGGCAAGCGTGCCTTTTTTTTTTTTTGGGCAACAAACTGGACAAAAATGGGTTTTGAGACTAAAAACGCAAAATTTTTAGACGCAAGGGACTATTTTACTTGATTTTACACGTTGGGGACTAAAAAATTTTTCCTAAAAGTACTGGAGGCCAATTTGGCAATTTTCCCAAGGATCAAACACAGGTCCATCGCGCAAGGATGCAACCTCAAAAGCTTTGGATAAAAGCTCCCTTACCGCTCTGAAAAACTTTAGACAAAAGTTCCGTTACCGGGAATCGAACCCGGGTCTCCTGGGTGAAAGCCAGGCATCCTAACCGCTGGACGATAACGGATTTGTGTTCTCGTGACACGAACATTAGTAAAATACTGGACCAATTGTGCTCCAGACGCTTTTCCCCAACCTAATGAAAATCTCAAAATCACACAATATTATCGTTTACCCATGGACTCAATGGGATTTTTATTGGTAAAACACCAAATCCTGGTTGAGATGTGTCAAATGTGAACTCTTGGGAAAGGAAAAGGAAAATATTGAAGTGCGATCAGCTATCATTCTTTTATCGAGTTCTTTATAGCTCAATAGCTCTAAAATACTAAGGCATTTTTTGGATTGCTATTTTTCACTAAAATTTTTTTATGTTTTCCGTGATCACATTTTCTAAATACATTTTTACCTCACATATATCACATCATTGCAGATATTTTTTCATAAAAAATCTAAAAAATAGCAATCCAAATAACCCCTAAGAAATTAAAAAACTTACTGAAAGCTTTTTGCAAAAACAAAAAGTTCCTATTCGCTCAAACAAAAATATCAAATAACTCATATATTGGTATCTCCAAACAAAAATAAGGTAACATGTAATTAATAGAAAAAGAGTATTTCTCCAATAAAAGAGTAAACAAGATGCTTGACTTACTTATTTCACCAATTCTGATATACATGGTCATTTGTTTTTAAAAAGTAAAATAAATTGGTAAATTTTACCTTTTCTCTTTCTTCATATCTTTCATTATTTTGTATAATGATTTGAGAAAGTGGATAAACTCACATCATAACCAATCCCTATGTAAAACTTAAAATAATTACATAATAAAGCTTGAAGAATATGGCTAAATCCCCATCATTAAGGAAAAAAATAAAATTGCAGATTTTCTTACTCCTTTTGTAAAATACATTATTACATTTTGAATAGATGAACATTTAGTAGATCAAATCAATTTAACATTTTCACAAAAAACCCTCGTGCCGAACATGATCGGTTTAACAATTTTATTGCAAGCTTAAAATTAAAACGGAAATATTGGAGGCAAATTCGTAAGAATGGAAAACTACAGGGGTCATGTTTGGAAATAAATATTCTACAACCATTTGCCAAATCATAAAACCCTTCTCCCGTCCTGTTTACATTTTGAAGCTTACTCCGGCCACCAACGATCTCTCTCCTATTCCCTCTTCTCTTCGGGATTAATTCAAGTAATTCTTCTGCTCTTTTCTTCTAACTCTTTCGTCCTTTTTCTTTTCTTTGTTCAAGATTCCAACATGATTTTCTAAAAATTCTTTTGTTTTTTCGTATGCTTATTAAACCAGAGGCTTTGACTAGATGGGTTTAGTGTAGTTTAAATTTATGAGCAACCCAGAAACTGTATATAAATATTGTTCAAGTAGAAGAACTTAATTCGGCTTTGATTTTGTTTATTCTTACTTGGGTTTCTCTCTTTTTTTGGCTTTTTTTTTTCCCTCTTTGCAGGTAAATTGTTGTTGTTGTAGGGTTTTTGGCATAGGAAAAAATGGTAAGTTCAGGAATCAGCTTTTAAAATTAGGGTCAGATGAAACGCCTGGTGTTTCATTGTTCTTTTAGCTGATTTGGGTCTCCTTTTTTCTGACTTTTTTTTGTTGTTTCAGCTGCCACTTTCTCTGCTTAAGACTGCTCAGGGGCATCCCATGGTAACAATTTCATGCACTTCATTCTTCTTCTTTGTTTATTTTTTAATTGTTATGCGGGTTTAATTGTAATATTGTTGTTTTACGGGGCATTTCACTATAATAAATTTGTGTGGAGAGTTCAACTATGGGTGTGTTTGTGATGTGCTTTTTAGATGTTTCTTGGTAGATTGGTATTTTTGGAGCTAGTGTTGCAGTTATTCTTGTTTTTGTTGAGTGCTTTTTTGATGTCTCCTGATACATGAGTATTCTACGGGTTAGGATTTTGAGTTGCTTAGTATACCTAGACTTGTTTTTATGCGTTATCAGTGTGAAAGCTCATTTTGAAAAATCCAAACATTTCAGAGATCCAGGCATGGGCTAGTTTTCTGTGTGCATTTTATAGAGTTTCTTGATAGATGAATATTATTGGAATTAAGGTTCTAATTTCTTTATTATAGTAATGCTTGTTTTTATATATAACAGTATGAGCTAGACTCATACAGTGTGTAGAACGGAAGAAATTAGTTAAAATCAATTGTTTCAGAGTGGTAAAGCTTAATTAAGAGCTCAATGACACCTAAAAGGTCCTAGTTTTTCTCTGTGTTCTCTGACACATATTCAGAGGAGCGGCCAGGATTTTTTTTTTTTTTTTGGGGTGAAAATTTCATTAAAACAATCTGGAAAGCTGATCAATGGCATCTTGTTATTGTTTACACTCGTTATCTCAAGATGAATGTTGAGATGGTCCATGTTCTTGTTTAGTGGATTTTCTCGCTCTTATGTAAAATTTGTTTCTTACTACAGTTGGTGGAGCTCAAAAATGGGGAAACATATAATGGTCACCTTGTCAATTGTGACACTTGGATGAATATCCATCTTCGTGAAGTCATCTGCACATCAAAGGTGAACTTTTGTTGCCATGACTTGTTTATCATCTCTCTGATTGTTATGTGTTGGTGTTTCATGTAATTCGGCTGTAGCTCACTGAAAAGTAAATGCAGGATGGAGACAGATTTTGGAGAATGCCAGAATGTTATATTCGTGGTAATACAATCAAGTATCTACGAGTTCCAGATGAGGTAAGTACACTCCATTGTCATAAATATACAGATTTGTTGTTTGCTTCAGTTCGTTGCATGTCTGATTGGACATCTATATGCTTCTGCTTCTTTCTGGGTTGTGCTTGGTACCTGCTAACACTATTAAGGGCCAGGATTTTCATTTCAGTTTTAACATATGTACTAGCTGTATTTTGCCGCATTTAGTTAAAATTTGATATCTAAATCTCATCCATCATAGATGAGGACCTGGCATCACTTCTTTTCTTTATTTTAATGGTTCAATTGGGAAGACTTCCACCTTGTTCTAGCTTGGTTTTGGCTGCTATGGTTTGTCATTGAGCATACTGATTTTGGATGACCGATTGCTAACTTGTTTTACTAGAATGTTTTATCTACTCAGATACAAAATAAGTTTGTCCATTAAATTAGCTTTAGATTGAAGCTTTCTGCTGTTTTTTAGCCCTTAAAACAGTGTCATAACAGTATTATAGGGATTTTTCTTTTTCCTGCAATGAAATTCAAAAGTATAGTTATATTTTTGGGCATCAGATGCTCTCTCTCTCTCTCTCTCTCTCTCTCTCTCTGGAGTGATGCAGCTTAGCCAAATCAGACATTGACGTGCTCCTTAAAGTGTTTCTTTTAAAGTCTTCAACAATGGTATATCTGGAGGCATTTTATTGTTATGCTTCCATGCAGTTGTTTAAGCTTTAATTGAGGCACATAAAGTAGAAGTGCATCTATATGATGACAAAAGTACAGAGATGGGTTGCTTGCTGACCAGAGCCTCTTCTTTATGATCTTTTTCCTGTGCCTCTCTCTCCAACCAATCCTGCCTCTATATCTAGACCTATTTATTTTAAGATCCTAGATAGTTGTTTAGGTCAACCATGAGCGAAGCTCACATCCTTGAAAACATGATTTATACAACCCCTTGAAGGAACTTTATCTCATTGGCCATGTCATCTAGTTGAAGAAGGCAGCTAGGTCGTTTTTTCCTTATTGTAGGTTTTCGTATGATCCTTGGTATGCTTTGATGGCTCTTCAAAGATTGGTGATATGTCAACTGTGATTTGTTTAAAAACTGGATCTTGCCAAGCTAGGGAAATGATAGAAAATGATTATTTGGAACTGTCTTTTGACGATGCAAGCAAATAAATTTTGGGAGTAAATTTCCTATCCAAACAAACTAATTATGCATCATTGGGCTAGCCCCACTGTATTCTAGAGTTTGCTCTCATATTTGGTTTGGATCATCAGAATGATTCTTATTTCTTGCATATTTGGTTTGAATCATCAGAATGATTCTTATTTCTTGCATCATTCTTTTTTCTTTATACTGTGTGGAATTGTTGTTGCTTGACATGTTTGGTAAAGGCTTTTACATCTTATTAAACCTTCTACTCCAAATTTAAGTTGACTGGTCCTTATTCGAATTGTGCTTATATCATTTTCTTCTAACCAGTTCACTAATGTCTATTGTAACTGAGTAGACTTTTGAGGACGTAGAAATTAGGTTTTGTCATTGTTTGCTTCTCTGATTTTATGATGTCACTAATGTTTTAGATGCTTAACTTTGATCTTTTGACTGCAGGATTGAGACCTCCATTTCCATAGGGCATAGCATTTTAAATGGTTATTTGCCATCTTTGTAATTGGACTGAAAACCTTCGTTTAGTAGTATTTTTGCAAAAGAACTGACTGATTATCAATTTGCATAACCTGTTGGGTGTGACTTTATGGCTATACATTACATTGTTGGGTTCCATTGAAAATACATGTCAATTTTACTTTTCCTTGCACAATTATATTGGATTGGTGAATTTTTATTTTCTGGCATACTGATTGTTTGTGTATCTTTTGCCCTTATCATGTCATTCGACTATGTCAATGTGCTTAACTCTTTTAAACTGATGAATAATTGTACCATTTTCAAATATTTTTTCTTCCAGGTGATTGATAAGGTTCAAGAAGAAACAAAAAGCCGTGCAGGTATTAATTATAGTATTGATTTACTTCTGTATATAACTGAGCCCAAAGAAGGATGTCTCCTGTGAATGCCTTCTCTGGATCATCTGAAATTCACAGTCAAATTTGTTTTCTGATTTTTTCCTTGGATAGCGTACTCATAATCGTAGGTTCCCTGTGCTATAGAAACTTCTATGTCTGGGTTCTTTGATGTAGACAGAAACTTCCCTTTGTTGCTTCAACATCAGTCTTGCATTCTGAGTAAGTAATACATTGCAAAGTGGCAATCGATCAGGAGGAAGTAGCAAATAGACAAGTACAAACAATCTTGTTGCAATAATTACAGCCTGTCCAAAGACATTTTGCCTTGTATATTGCGATGTGTTTGAGAATTGTTCCAAAAGCACAGTAATGCTTGTATAGAAATCATTTTATTGAGGGCAAAAAGATCAAGGATAGAAGGAAAGGAAGTGATGGAAAATAGCATTTGAGTGAATGATATATTGTTGTTTCCAAGCTATTGTTAAATCTCCAACTTCATTAATGTAATTGAACAGACTAAAGAACAAGAGATGTGTTACATGTTTCATTACTTTCTGGAGATGCCTTCCAGTATTTCTGATGAATTGAACACATTAAATTGCAAGAGATTTACTGCATGTTTCATTACTTGTTGGAGACGTATTCCAATATTTTTTATCAATTGTAAAAAAAATTAAATAGCTTTTTCCATGTGTACTGAATGTGGGATTCAGCACATTAAAGTCTGGTTTATGGTCAAAGATGGTTTCTGATCTTGACCACTTTTACATACTTTTTCAGATAGAAAGCCACCTGGCGTTGGGCGTGGAAGAGGAAGAGGTAGAGATGATGGTGCTGCTGGAAGACAGGGAAAAACAGTTGGGCGTGGCATGGATGATGGAGCTGCCAAAGGTGGAGGCAGGGGCAAGGGAGGACCAGCTGGCAGGTCTGGTGGTAGTAAAGGTATGAATTTGCGATCTCTAAGGTGTGCTGGTTAGTAAGAAGCAAGCAGCGGACAGCTGTGTCTAAGGACTTTCAAGATAGTATTTCTCATTTTAAGACTTCTGAATGATCCCATATAGGATTTTTTCCTTCACTCCTTATAGTCAAAAACAACATTTGCAAGTGTACACTTGCTTTCTTTGTCTGGCTCTGTTATGACTTGAATGATGAGGGGCAAAGAGTTGTCTTCTAAATACCTCAAAATTGTTTCTCTTCATTTCTGTTTGTTGAAAGATTGTCCTGGTTCAATGTTGGTGGCAGGTGGTGGGCGTGGACGCGGTTTGTAGTTCTTTAGCTGCAGAGTCAACTTCCTTGGAGCAGAGTTGCCGATTTTATATGGCATTTTATAGTATGTGTTAAGGTACAGGATTGAAGAAAAATGATTGCTTTCTTCTAAAATGACTGAGGTGTATGTAAGGAGACTGTTTCCATCCAATCGACAAGCTAGCAATGTATTTTCTAGTTCCATACATTATTTTGTTGGTGCTTCCTTTGGCTGAACGAAATGTAAGTATCATGGAACCGTTATCTTTTCTGTCTTTGAGTAATTTTCAGTTTTCGATTGACTTCTAGTCCTTATAAGATATTACATCGTGAGAGCTTGTTTACTGCAATTCTATCAATCGCTCAAGTATGACATGGTTGGACTGTGCAAGCCTGCAACTTTCCTCTAGCTGGATTCTACAGAATCTGGTGTAGTTTTTGCTTATTCAGTGTACTAGTATCATACTATACACTCTGTGGAAGAAACAGGGCCTGTTATTCAATAAAAAGTCATGCCTAATCATAGGATAATCAGGTTGCTGCATGGGAAAATTGTACTCCAGATTAGTAGTTTTCTCTCATGTGGTAGCCTTACGAAGTGATACAGGTACAGCCTCAGCAGCTAAGGCCAAGCTTCAAGCGGCTGCTAACACCTAGTCGAGGCGTGCTAGGTGAGAGATGATTGAAAGGTGAAAGCAACATCCCAAAATCATCCTTGAGCAGCAACCTAAATGGGCAATATCCAAATAGAACAAACTCCTCTTTCAAACAGTTCAACTAGGTTAGTCTATTTTAGTTACAGTGGGTCCAGATTCCAATTTGTCCAAGTAAAACGACTGTTTGGCAGTCGAATCCGACAAATGTCCACTTGCAAAGTTGCAACTCTGTTACTGTTGGTACTCGTGAGTAAATTCTCAAATAATGATACTTTTCAAAAAGAATTATTAAATAATGAGAATTTTTATTTTTAAAAAAATGCGTTTTATTTTGCTATGTGAAAGAGAGGCTTGAAAAACACGCATTTTCAGAATTGATTTTAGAAAATCTCATATTTTGATAATTTACTCTTAACACTTATTTTGATGTTTTAATAGTTGGGGGTCAAAAGGGTGTAGGGAGGTGCCGGAGGTTAAAAAAAAGGAAAAAAAATAAGGAGGTAGTTAAAAAGGAAAGATGAACCATATGGCACTTTGCATTGGAATTTTGCAGAGGAAAAATAAAATAAAATTATATCAAAACTGAAATAAGCAATACAAAAAAAAGGAAAAAAAAAGAAAGGGCAACACAATATAAGGAGAACTGCTTTAATTATTTCATTTGTTATGAACAATGGTAGATACTAAAAAACCAGAAGTAAGAGATTGGTTTTTTCTGGCTCTTGTACTGTTTGCTTCCTCAGCAATCAAAGAGTTTCCCCGAGTCAACTGGACAGATTTGCCAATCAATTATACATTCCAGGAAAGCTTTGAGGTGCAAGAGGAAGTTTTTTCTTAACTTCAATGATTAAACAAAATACTAAAAAAAAAAATTGGAATGTCTACATCCAATTTTCGATGGTGCCAAAGAGTGTTGTTAAAATAATACAAGCTGCTGAGTGCTGAACATAAAATAATTGGATTTCCTTGCTGGGCTAGATCAATTGAAGAGGAAGTGTGCTATCAATTATGATCTGAATATTTCTTTGGGAGAAAATCATGATGAGGGCATACACAAAGATGGATTATAACTAGTTTCTTGATTGTGTCATCTAAAATTTTCAACTCGCAATAGCCAGTAGTTCGTGACGTGAAAGAATTTCCTTTGCAATACGAGAGAGTTGGTGATCTTCTAGCGTCAGAATATTGAAAACAATATTACAAAAAGATGGATGCGAGGTATGGACGGTTGGCAGTGACAACCGTTCTGAACTGTATAACAATTTTTGAATCGGTTGTAATTTCATGTAAATAGTTTGTATAATTTCATAACAGATATAAAATTATTATGCATGGGACTCACATGAACGATAACAAAATATTACACCTCTGTTATAATGTTATACAATTACAACCCGTTTAAAATTTATTACACTATTTCGGACGGTTGTCACCATTCCCACGTCCCAAAAGGATTGCTGAACATATCTGGATACTCACAAACGAATCCCGGAGAAGTGGGCTCACCGGGCTTGACATTCTTCTATAGAGATTTAGACACATGATCATAACTATAATTCCTTTGCTAATGAAACTATAATAAAATAAACAAGAGCAAAGATACAAAGCAAAATAAAAGCAAAGGAAAAAAGAATTATCATTATATAAATATGACAAGTTTGATACCAAAAAATCAAAATCAGAAAATTAGTGTTTATAAAGTAAAAAAATCATAGATTAGAAAATTAGGTTGAAATTAATGGGAGATCCGGTTGAGCCGGGTTTTCAATTAAAGGGCTTTTTTTCAAATATTTATTTTTTAAATAATTTTTTTAAAAAATTTGTGATCTCCATTGCCATTGACACAGTTGGACATAAATGATCACAGATCTCATCTTTTGTTCACCACTAATGATATTTTCCAAATCTTTTGAGAGGGAAAAAACTTTAAATCCAACAATTTTGAATACATCAATTCAATAGTATTTGTCTTGAAGTGGCCGATAAAATTTTCTTAATAACATGAAAATTCAACATCAATTTTCTGAAAATTGATAAATGTAATTTCTTTCAACCATACAAAAAGAAAAGCAAGCCAGAAAAAATTCGAAATAGAAGAGATACATCTTCGATTGAATATTGGAAAAAAAGAAAAGAAAAGAAAAGAAAACCAGCATAAATAAATGAAAAGAATTCAAAGTTTCAAATTAAAAAAAAACTCCACATACAAAAAATAAATAAAGGAAAGAACAGTTGTATAGATTAAGATAAAGTTGTGGAAGAAAACTTCAAGAGATTAAACTAAACACATGGAGATTTAAGAAAGGATGAGAGAGAGAGAGAGAAAGATGGAGGAGGTGGATAGAAGAAGAGGGAAGAGTAGAGTTTGTACAGGAAATTTATTTTAATAACCCTAAAAACTAGTGATTAAAAGAGGAATGATGGAGGTAAAATTGGAAAGTATGCAAGATTGAAACCTTTGAAGGTGAAATTTAGTAAACCTAAAAACTAGTGATTAAAAGAGGAATGATGGAGGTGAAATTAGAAAGGATACAAGATTGAAGCCTTTGAAGGTAGAAATGGAGAGAGTCATAAATGGGTAAGAGTGGTAGAGTTTGTTTAAAATATGGAAAGAGAGGATGTGTTTGCTTAAAAAATGAAAGTTTCCTTTTTATTTTGCTTTTCATTAGTGTTATAAAATTTTGTGCTCATTTAACTTCAAAAATATTTCTTGGTGTGGTGGTTAGTACACTTGTGTCTTATTCATGAGGTTTTAAGATCAAATCTCACTACCACCAAGTTTTATCTTTTCAAAAAATGGAAAAAAACTCAAAAAACTGCCGAGTCACGGTTCAAGCGGTTCATAGCGGTCTTCACGGTTCGACCGGTTTTTGACGATTTTTGACCACTTTCCGCCTCTTATATAAAACCAGATCGGTGGCATGGCCGGTTCGCGGTTCAACCGGTCGGTTCGAGCGGTTCATAGCGGTCTTCACGGTTCGACCGGTTTTTGACGATTTTTGACCACTTTCCGCCTCTTATACAAAACCAGATCTGTGGCATGGCCAGTTTGCGGTTCAACCGGTCGGTCCGGTCCGATTCTGAAAACACTGATAAAGGGCAGTTCTACGGTATCTTTTTTGAGTGTCATATTCATGAATGTCAATTCACTGTTGGATATGTAAAAGGAGATATCAACTCTTATACGATTTTAGAAGTTTAAATTATCCACTGATGAGTGGCAAGAATCTGTTAAATTAGATTCATGGGTATGGTACAAAAGGGATGGCATACTTTTCTGTAGAAGTAGTAGTGTACATGTTGCAACTAAAAAAAATCCAAAAAAAATGGCTAGTTTATTTTACTTTCAGTGGGTCCAGATTCCATTTTCTCCAAGTAAATGGACAATCTAGCATTCAAATTTGGCAATTATCCGCTTGTAATGATCAATCTGGTAATGACCAATCATTTTAAGGATAAGTTTTTCTGGTACTTTACTGTGCTTAAAAATCAGTACTCCATCTCTGAAGTGGAAAGGAAACAAACAAAATGAAAAAAAAAAAAACAGAGAAATAGAACGGAAAGAAAATAAAGCATAGAGAAGAAGGCATTTTCTAGGAATTGATATGAGGGATCTTCAAATAAAAAGTAAATTAAAGTAACAAAAAATATTGCGGGTTCGAGTGAGTGGAGAACCATTATTGATCATCTTTAATTGAAAAAAAGGATAACAAAAAATTGACTTGGCATTTTGTAAGATATGTGCTTCATTTGTTGTTCTTGTATGCTTACTTGGAAATTAGCTGTGAAACTGGTTATGATTACTTCAATACGTAAGAACACTCCTTTTTTTTTTCTCAGGAAAAATTTGAGGACAATCTTGAATGGCATTTTTTCTTAGGACTGAAGTGTTACATTATAGTACTAATACTAACCCAACCAAATGATTGATGAAACAAATGGTTGTATTAGTCAATTTCACAATTCTGGAAACAGCCAAAGCAGCCAAACTGTTGTCATGGTACCACCTCATTGTGAAGTATTATTCACATCTTTTGTTGGCTACTAGCATTAGCATTAGGATTATATAGCTGGATCTCTATCTTTCCTATCTTCTTCTCTTTTAATAGTAGTAGACCAGTAGTTGAAATACAGTATATAGCATATTGGTTTTCTGTAAATTGGCTTCAAATGGCAGACGCCAAAGAAGGCATGACTCAAGAGCAGCACCATGTCACCATAGAAGCTCCTAAAGCACTGCAAGACAAGGGAGAAGAAGTAAAACAAGTTGAAGAGAAGCCTCAGACCAAGACAAAGACTAAGCGAGTGGCTTCCTTGGATATCTTCAGAGGCCTCACTGTTGCGGTGCATATTATTCCCATAATCCCTTTTCTCTCACACTCTTGTATTCGGATACTGTATTCTTTATGTCTGCTAAAGGTATCTGAAACCTTGATGTTTTGTTATTAGAATTGCTAGAAAAATCAGAGTTTTAAAGGACCTTCTTTTATCTGGCAGTTGAATGCTGTTGCTTCCTCCTTGGAGAGTTTTCAAAACTGTACTGGAAGGCTTTGAGGATCAATAATTTTCAGGAAAAGCATAGGTGCATTAACAAGTATTTTCTTATGGTGCTACATGAGCATACAAAACGAATTCTATAAGCAGCTGCTGAACATAGAAGTGTTGGTTTTTCTTATTTATTTAAGGAAAGTTACGAGCTTTAAAGTTATGAACATATGATAAATGATAAATAAACTGGTAATTCTATTCTTATAAGAATTACTTGCAATAAGAATCACTTTGACAATTTTTCTAATTAATTTGAGTGCAAAACTGAAACTTGCCTCTGAATTCGGCATTGATTCTGTAGTTGCCAATGCATTCCTTCCATTCTGATAGACCAAATTTCATACTCCTAGTAATGGTTGATATTTTCAAGAATGCAATATCAGTACCTACGATTTTAGCCGTGTTAACCTTACTGGTGTCTGCAGTGGAATTCCTTCTTTATGACTGTTGTGACCGCTAAGAGTTTCTGAGTGCAAACTACCTTTGGACAGTTGATGGTGCTGGTTGATGATGCTGGAGGAGAATGGCCGGTAATTGGTCACGCACCCTGGAATGGTTGCAATCTTGCTGATTTTGTGATGCCATTTTTCCTGTTTATTGTCGGAGTGGCAATTGCACTTGCTCTCAAGGTTGATTTTCTGCCTTTGATACAATGTATGCTTGGTCAAGACCAATATTGCTTTGTTTTCTGATTAGTTCTACTGTTTCATATGTAGAGAATACCAAAAAGGTTAATGGCTATTAGGAAGGTAATTTGGAGAACTGTCAAGCTTCTCTTCTGGGGTCTTCTTTTACAAGGTTTGTTTTACTGTTTTCTTCCCATTTCATGGATGTATCCTGCTTTCTTGGGGATCATGGCATTTAGTAATATACTAGCACTTAAATATAGTGGTAGAAACTCAAGTTCATTTCAGAATCAATACTCAATAAGTAATTCTAGCAAAAGGATTATAGCTTTCTTTTATTGGCCTTTTGTGGTTAATGGTGGCCAAAAGGTCTTCACCTCTAGGAAACTTATTTATATGCTATTATAAATATTTGTAGCCTGACCTCCTTTTGAGTTCCACTAAGGTATGTGAACCGAGTTGACACTGGAAAATTGCAGGGGGTGGCTTTGTCAAAATTTAACGTATTTATGTTGCTAAGACAATGACTTTGCATGAAGATACTCGCTTGAGTTGAAATTGTGTAAAAGCATTTGAGTTTCAAGGGTGATGTAGCAGCCATACTTTCAATGGCTTAAGTTTCCTTCAAGGTGGTAACATTTCAAAATTTCACCATGTACTGACTCAACACTTTTTAACATTTGAAGGTGGTTACTCTCATGCACCAGATAAACTTACATATGGTGTCGACATGAAAAGAATAAGGTGGTGTGGCATTCTCCAGGTGATCCAAATTACATTTGTCTTATTTGTTGAAGTTGACAAGGTCTTTTCTTAGTTCAACAAACTGTACAATGAGCCAATTTTTCTTTGCATTTCTAGAGAATTGCTCTTGCTTATCTGGTAGTGGCATTGTTAGAAATCTCAACAAGAAATGCTCAAGCTAAGGATATTTCACATCGATGGTTCTCTATATTCAAGATGTATATTTGGCATTGGTTTGTACTCCACTCTTCTTCTGATCTTATACAATCAATCATATGGTAAAGTATTCTGATTCTGGTATATTTTTCAGGGTGTTAGGAGCATCTGTTTTAATTATTTACCTGGCTGTGTTATATGGAACTCATGTTCCTGATTGGCACTTCATCGTCCAAAATGAAGATAGCACACTTTTCGGCAGGATGTTAACTGTATGTTCTTTGCTTTTGCCATATAAAGATCATTACCTTCTGATATTCTAGTTACATTTTCTAGGATCCACTGTTTTACAGTTGTAGATGTCATTGAAGTGATGTTTATTATTGCTGGAGATTCAAAAGCAGGGAAAAATAAGCTTTAACTACTTAAGTCGATGTTGGCCATACATTCTAAGGACATTTAAGAAAATCTGAATTATCCATGACCAGCTCCATATCCCCTAGTTATAATACTTCACAAGATAATATAATTAATTTATTCAACGCAATCTACGTCAACTTACTCATATCATGCAAGTGTAATTGTTGCATTTCTCAACAAAGATCTATGTGCTTCTTAATCATTCTTGTGGTTGTCAACTGGTGTTTGTTTCCCGCTCGCTTCTTTCTCCCTGAACATCTTCAGTCAAAAAGGTAAAGATGCTTTCATACATGTATATGCATTCTAATTGGTTGATTGTGTAGGTAACCTGCAATGTCAGAGGAAAATTGGATCCTCCTTGTAATGCAGTGGGTTATATTGACAGAAAAGTGCTTGGGATTAATCACATGTATCAACATCCAGCTTGGAAGAGATCCAAGGTGTGTAGATTTGTCTTTGAATGCAAAAGTTCTTATCAATCACTATTTAGGTTGTTTGCATCTGGTTTACAGTCCTTGGAACTTTTTCATGGTAATTCTGTCCTGCAGGCTTGCACTTACAGTTCTCCTCATGAGGGACCTTTTCGGCATGATGCTCCAGCGTGGTGCGTAGCACCTTTTGAACCAGAAGGAATTCTGAGGTATGTTGCATATCATTTTTCATTTAAGTTTGAGAACTGGGACTAGTTTTAGTTGAATTATCACCAATATAATCAATTGTTAGCCTGGTCCTAGTTGAGAGAACTCTGGTTGGTCTTTTCTCATATTTCAGCCTCACCAGAATAATCAGTCTCATTAACATCTTCCAACTACTAACTGAATTCATAGCTAAGATGGAATAGATGATCTCAATGCACCTCTTGCTTCTTATTATCTATGTTCAGGATACAGTTTGGGAATTCTAAACATCTGTCTTCTGACTGCAGCTCAATCTCTGCTATCCTCTCTACAATCATTGGAGTTCATTTTGGACATGTTCTTATACATATGAAGGTTTGATAGATAAATATCTTAAGGTTTGGGACAACCGTTATTCACCGAACGTCACTAAAAGTCCACAATTCCTGAATTTCAGGATCACTCATCCAGACTTTGGCATTGGATTGTCATGGGTTCATCTCTTTTGGTTTTTGGAATTACTCTTCATTTTACACATGGTGAGCTCTACTATTCTCTTTTTCCCCATGAACAAATCTAGCAGCAAATCGTAATTCAAATCCTCGCTCTTGGTTTTACAGCCTTCCACATTACGTGGCAGCTGTAGAGCATGAGATGAAAAAATTACATTCCTTGCTTGTCTGTTTATATACATCAATTTACTCACTGATTTGGTTGGATGCAGCTATTCCCTTAAATAAACAACTGTATACTCTCAGCTATGTTTGTGTAACTGCGGGAGCAGCAGCTCTGGTTTTCTCAGCATTCTATATTCTGGTATGCTACTTGCAGAATAATCTTCTGCCCTGCATACATTCCAGTTACACTGGATCCTTTTTTGAGGGAAGTTACACTGGATCTTTAATGAAAGCTACAAGTTTTTCTTTCTTGACTGTGCACCTACCTGGCTTGACTTGGCACATAATGAATTTATCTTTCTTTAGTGCTGACAGCCTGACACTAAAATGTGACATGCTTTACTAAAAGAAAGTTTCTTGCTCGAGACTTGTACCTCAAAATCTAAGTTCTGAAATTTTATGTTTTCAAACATAGGCATAGTTTGCTGTCAGTCTAAAACGAGTCTGACTTCCTACGACTGCAACAGCTAGATGTACATACTCTTAAACTGAACTTAGATGAGAACTGCAGAAACATGAAAAAGAAATGATTACCACATTGTTAAGTTTGCAAGAGAAATTATCATTTCAAATAAGGTAATCAGAGTAGGCTGCAGGTGACAGGGAGGTCATCTTTACATGCAATGGATAATCAAAAGATGCAAAACAGAATTTCAAAGTTTTGATCTAAGAGGGTCTAGTGCCACTATTAAACAAATCAAAAACAAAAACCGGTAATATCAAAGCTTCCTGAAGGCATACAATGATACAAATGCCATGTGGCCTTGTTACCTGCATAGATCGATCTTCCAGCCCTTCTGGGTACTAACTTAATGATGGATAGTATCATTAGGGCATCTGAAATGAGCAAACTCGTAGGTTTGCCTAGTCAATCTTGATCTAACCAAGTATTTCATTCCATTCCAGGTTGACATTTGGAAATTGAGGTATCTGTTTCTGCCACTCGAATGGATCGGTATGAATGCCATGCTTGTATATGTCATGGCAGCTGCAGACATTTTTGCAGGATTCATTAACGGGTGGTATTACGACGACCCTCAAAACACACTGGTATTGCACTCCTTTTAGCTGCCAAATATTCAGCCTTAATATGCTTATTTTTCACCGTAATGATCGCTCAATAATAACAATGCTACAACAAGCATTGCAAAATATGATAGCTGCTCTTCTTCCAGTGTATGAGACAAGTGAAAGGGGATACAGGAATTAAGTTCTTATAGGCTTTATGCTACTTTATGAGTTTCTAACTATCAAAACATTCTCTACAGGTACATTGGATTCAGAAGCACGTATTCATTAACGTTTGGCATTCAACAAAAGTAGGCATCCTACTTTATGTCATCTTTGCAGAGATATTATTCTGGGCTATTGTTGCTGGCATTTTCCACCGGTTGGGAATTTACTGGAAGCTTTAGTTTCTGTGCTTGATGCATTTTAGTTCTTCTCAAGCTCTCTGTTAATTATGGAACCATATTTCATCAGAACTGATAGCTTCTGCTATCTGTATAAAGTTTTACAAGCTGATTTGTCATTGAAAACTAAACATTTTCAATGGGTCTCCAAATCAGAAAAATGGGGCTTAAGATGCTCACTTGGTCCGTAGTGCAATAGTTTTTGCTCATTCCGTTCTGTTTATTTAGGTTAAGGTCCAATTCGTTCGTAAAAATTTATAAAGATTTTACCAACAATTAGACTTTAAAATTTGGCATGGTTCCAATTTTACTGACTTTTTTTTTGTTGGGTAAGTGGGAGTTTTGAACCCAGAAAAACCTCAAGCTCATAAAAGTGGTAGTTTTGAATCTAGAAGAATCTGCTATAATTCCTTTACAATTCCTCTTACCTACTGACACTTGTTGGATCAGGCAAAAATTTTAAAAAAAAATTAAATAAAGATAGTAAGGAACTTGATACCCTTTAATTAAGGTTTTGAATTCAAGTCCTGTGGATGAAGAAAACAGAAGAAGAGCTGTCCCCCTTAAAGGAGATCCAATAATACTCAAATTAGTTGAGGCCAAATGCGGTCACCAGTAAAGATTTGACCAAAAATAAAAATAAAAAAAGGAAGGTTCCGACCAAAAATTGATTTCATCGGAAGAGAAATTCATCGATCCTACCATTTAAAGATATTATGATAATAATTTTGTATAGAAAATTCTGCTATTTGTTGCATTAGAAACTCATAATTATATTATGCTAATTCCTTACCTATAAAAATTGGTGAATCTTTAAAATTGGTATTTAATTGTCTCATTAATAAATACGTAAATGAGATACAAACACACACACATATATATATAAAGTTAATTTTTCCAACTACCTTATCCAGTAATTGCATTTGGACTCAAAATTGAGAAAGAACAATATTTTTAATTTAATCAGATTCATTTACAATATGTCACATGTAGTTCCAAAATTTTTATTTAATTTTTAGATTATCCCAAATATTTTAGATAATACAATTTTAACCTCAATTAATAATACTATTATATTGATTGTACATGAGTTGCATTATTTATTACTGTATATGTGAATTGCAAACATCAAAATTACTAGAAAGATTATTTTTTATGGTTTTTGTAGGATCGATTGATCTTACGATCCGATCCTGCGAAGTAAAAAACGATTTAAGGTAGAATCCCAATTTTAAAAACCTTACATATTATCTCCATGAACATGTCCGGCTGTCGGGCTCGTAACAGTTTCTTTTCTGTCAGCCACGGCAGGACAAAATTACATTAGTATGCATGAAGCAAAGTATGCAAGAATGTCCATTGGATATCTCTTATTGACTTAGTAAATAAATGGTTTTCTATTTTGTTAATTTGTTTTGCATGGAAAAAAAAAAAGAAAAGAAAAAGAAGAAGAAGAAGACGACAAAGAAAAAAAACTTGATTGTGTATATAAGTATATTACGTTAAAAAGAAATAACTAAAACCTATCACAATATCTGACTTTGACTTCAATGTTCCTAATTTTTCAAACAAGTGTTTAATGTTTCTTTTTCATCTTCATTTACTGATAAGAAAGCATATCTTACTTGTACATCCAACTAATATCCTGTGATTGCATTCTATTTTATATCTCTATCTTATTTATAGTTTGCATACAATTTGACGTATTTCAAGTCAAATGACAAGCATGTATAATAAGCTAAAGACCCAATGAGAGTGTGCAACGTACTATTTTGAGGCAAATGAATATCTTTCCTTCATCTCAATTTGGTCTTTTCTACGTTGTTTTGTTTGGTTGTGCTGTGTGGTCATTTCCGCGCATGGCTTTGATTATAAGGAGTTCATTTATTTTAACAATTCCAACAAAATCTAAATTTAAATGTGTTATGTTGGTCCTTCTAAGCTATTGTACACTTTGAAATCGAAATATGAAATGAATAACATTCTCCCAAAAAAATTTTTTTTTTTAATGGGTACCTAATTGTTAACACAATTAAATTTCACCAAACTTATTATTTATAGGACAACTTTTTTATACAGTATTAGTGTATTTTTTTTTTACACTAGCAGGTTTAGATAACATTAATTTAAATTTGAAATTCAAATCATGCACATGTGGTGTGTATCCAAAGCTGTTAGGATAAAAAAATCACTATCGGATACAAAAAATTAATCCTTATTTATATAAACATGTTAACAATTATTATCTTCCCTTACATTTACATACCTTTTTAAATTAATCCTACATTTTAAAAAATCTAATATTTGAATTACCTCTTAATGAGTTTCAAGTAGTCAGTAGGTTAAACAAACAGAGAGAGAGAGATGAAAAGGGGTTCTACTCACCTTTAAATTTTAATAGGCATCCAATTACCAAATAGGTGCGTTTGACAAAAAACTGTAATATGAAATCTCAAATTTGAAATCTAAGTACATTAAATGATTGAATTGTTAAGTACTAAATCTAATATATTCGAATGTATATCACATTAAGTAATAAGTGAATAGCTTATCACTTAATTTGAGAGCAAGTTTTGTTTAGAAAATTCGATCACTTAATTAATTTTAATATTTTATTTTTATTATCAAACATATCAGAATGTATTAAGATCTGAATCATTAGATTTAAGTTTAAGTGCCAATTGACTTATGGAATGGACCATTTAGTCTAGACAGCAACTATACGTTACATGGCACCGGTCCTGAATCTACGTCTACATTATGGGCTCGGAATCCAGTATCTCTAATTTGGGCTTTCCTAGTTGTGATCTAATTCACCCACTGACCACTCCTTTCCACGGGAAAAAGAAATTTTTTTTTCCCCATTCATTTTCTTGAAGAAGAAGTTTTTCCTATTTATTCTCTAGTGAAAAGCTCGGAGCTCACAAGTCTCTTTACTCTCTCAGAACGGATCCCCTTCTCTCTCTCACACACAACACACACTAGAGACACACACACAATCTGGAGACGGTGAATTGACCGGAGAGCATTATGGCGGCGCCGATGGTAGAAGACAGCAACTTCGAGGACGACCAGCTCAACTCCATGTCCACCGACGACATTGTTAGGGCTTCTCGCCTTCTCGACAACGAGATTCGGATCCTCAAGGTTAGTAATATGATTTTGGTTTTGGACTTCATTTATTTGCTATGATAAGTTGATTTTTTTTTTTTTGGGGAAAATAATAAAATTTTGGTGCAATTTTGTTCAAATTCAGGACGAGTTGCAGAGGACGAATCTAGAATTGGATTCCTTCAAGGAGAAGATTAAGGAGAATCAAGAGAAAATTAAGCTCAATAAGCAACTTCCTTACTTGGTCGGCAATATAGTAGAGGTAATTTTTTTTTAGGGTTTTTTAGTTTCAGAGCTTCCTTTCTGACCTTTTATGCTGTAAGTTTCATTTGTAATTTTAAACCAAGAGGAACGATTTAAATTTTTAGGTATTTCTGTATGTTGAGTGAAACTTTGCGCATAAGTTTATTCGATGGGCACTTCCATCGTTCATGTTTTTGGCCATTGTTTTTTTAATTGGGCTTCTGAAAATTAGTGGGATAAACAAAATGAAAGAGAACGCTAATTGTGTGAAGGTTTTAGTGGTTCAAGATACTAATGTGGAAAAAAAAAAAAACTTTATCCAGATTTCCCCTGAGAGATTCGAAGGAGAAAGAAGATAGGAGAAGAATTTAGTACCACATAAATTTTACTGGCTGATATTTATAGCTATTTTTCCTGTATCCAAAATCTTTTAATAGTCTTCCATTAGGTTAAAGTTTTGGGTTGTTGCCGGAATCAACATCAGCCTGCACACCTATTACTGGCACTTTTGATATGGAGGGCCTTTTAAATGTATGCCTTGTTGGTTTTGTAGTCACCTCTTGCTTTTCTCCAACTTGATACTTTTGGGCTTGAGCCTTGTTCTCTGTTTTTACCCCTCTCGGTGAATGCATTGGGTTTCATGTGACATGGGTGGCAAAAACGAAATTAGGACTATAAGTGAATTTCTTTGCTGGAGTTTGTTGTGTTTTAATTTCTCTGGCAGTTATCTTCTGTTATTCTTTTATTGGAGAGTCCATGCTGAGGTTCTAGGTGAAGCAGCAGGCTTTTTTTAAAGGATTCATGTTTCATACATGTGATTCCATGTTCTTATTGAAAGCCTCATTCGGGGTCAGCATATACTATATAATATATGTTATTTATTCTTCTGGTAATTGCTATATTAGCTAATATGATTTTTCACTTTTCAGATTTTGGAAATGAACCCAGAGGAAGAGGCTGAGGAAGATGGTGCAAATATTGACCTTGACTCTCAAAGGAAGGGCAAATGTGTTGTATTGAAAACTTCCACTCGCCAAGTAAGTTGTCTTATCGAAAGCTTTAATGATTGTTTATGAGCTCAAGCTTTTGGAATCATGTCCTAGTTCATCATAAAGTCCATATATTTTTCAGTTTTTCTAAACATTTTTCATTTTGATTGTAGACTATTTTCCTGCCCGTTGTTGGCCTTGTTGACCCTGATAAATTAAAGCCTGGGGATTTGGTTGGAGTAAATAAAGATAGTTACTTGATCTTGGACACTCTACCATCCGAGTATGATTCTCGAGTAAAGGCGATGGAAGTTGATGAAAAACCAACTGAAGATTATAATGACATTGGTGGTCTGGAGAAACAGGTAATGTTCTTACCTTTTGGAATGATTTCTGTTGTGACATTCTTGGATTAGTTGTTTAGTTGGCCACGCTTATGGCATTGTCTTCATTGTCATAGATCCAAGAACTTGTTGAAGCAATTGTTTTGCCTATGACCCACAAAGAACGGTTTCAGAAGTTGGGAATTCGTCCACCAAAAGGAGTCCTTTTGTATGGACCTCCTGGAACAGGGAAGACATTAATGGCTCGTGCATGTGCTGCCCAAACAAATGCTACTTTCCTTAAGCTGGCTGGACCCCAGCTTGTACAGGTGATTATGATCCCCATACATAACCTGGATAATTTGTCAAGTGGTCTTCTAATTGTCGTTTTCGGTCTCATCTAAGTTTGTTTATTGGAACTTTCTGTGGTTTCTTCTGGGATACTCTATGGTGTAATTTCTAATGAAGCATGTCACATATTCACTTTTTTGTCTACTAGTTGGAGTTTAGGTTGGCTGCTCCACATGGAGTTTCTAGCAAAAATTATCTTTTTGCTTTCAGACTCAGATATTCTTTGCATTCAATGTGTATTTTTTTTTTAATGTTTTTTGGGTTAATGAGCGTTAGTGCACACGAGAGAATTAGTTACAAATTTTTCGTCTAAGGGCAAATAGAAGTCTTATCTTGTTTTGGAAGAATTACTAGTGTTTTTACTAATCAAAACAGAGGGACATGATTGCTGCACCTTGTCATGGATTTTAGAGCACCATCAGATTTCAATAATTCACGTAATCTTCAAATTTTAGGCCTTTTTGGAGGAAGTAATCAGATTTTTTTTTTTTTTTTTGGTGCTTTTGTTCCTAGATGGTCTTAACTTTTCCCTTCTATCCGTACCCTTAATATGAGCTTTACTTTATTCTTGAAAGAGAGGGTTGTGGTTAGCTTAGCTTTCCAGGCAATAAATGATTCTGCAAACGTGGTGCATGGGGGCTGTAATTTGGTGTTCTTTAATAAAGTAGACAGGCAATTTGCATGTAATATTACTAAATATGCTTTGGTGCAGATGTTCATTGGAGATGGAGCAAAGCTTGTCCGTGATGCTTTCCAGCTTGCCAAGGAAAAATCTCCTTGCATAATCTTTATTGATGAGATTGATGCTATTGGTACAAAGCGTTTTGATAGGTAAGCACATCGCTTGAGGTACTGCTTAGTTTTATTCAGCCTGGGGTTTTTTGTGCTTAATGTATTCACTTGGTTTATAAAAAGTGTTTTATTAAAAATTGGAAAGGAAAAACAGTGAAGCATTTAGTAGCCCTATACAGATTGTGGCAGGCATCCATCCTTCTCTGATCAAGTTATACTTTCTGTTTTGCAGTGAGGTCAGTGGGGATAGGGAGGTCCAGAGAACTATGTTAGAATTGCTTAATCAGCTTGATGGTTTTAGCAGTGATGATCGGATAAAGGTATCTCTTTTTTTTTTTTGGTGGCAATCCCCTTGTTCTGGTTTTGTTGGCATATGATTCTTTGCACTTAACTTGGAATAGGTTTCAACTCAAGGCAGTGGATGTTATACATAGTACAGTGCTATTTTGGTGCTTTTTGCAATGATATAAGATTTTATTCATATATCTTACTTTAATACTCTTCCAAGCTCAACTATTGGGCTTCTACTAAATTATTGTTTTTTAGTTTTTGACAGTTTTGTGCTTGTGTAACATGGCTAAGTAGTTCTTATTTTTCCTTTGCTTTGGTAAAACTCCTGCAGGTGATAGCGGCGACAAATCGAGCTGACATTCTAGACCCTGCTTTGATGAGATCTGGTCGACTTGATCGCAAAATCGAGTTCCCCCATCCGTCTGAGGAGGCCAGGGCTCGGATCTTGCAGGTGTATCTAACTTAGATCATCCTTTTCTTACTGCTTAATTATCATGCTTTAGTATTGTCCATTACCTTTTTTGGGGTTTACTTATCATTTTTAATCGTTTTAGCTTGGTGTGGTGTGGTATTGCAGATACACTCCAGAAAGATGAATGTTCACCCTGATGTGAACTTTGAGGAGCTGGCTCGTTCAACAGATGATTTCAATGGGGCACAACTGAAAGCTGTCTGCGTAGAAGCAGGCATGCTAGCGCTGCGGCGTGATGCCACTGAGGTCTCTCTCTCTCTCTCTCTCTGTGTTGTTTTTTGTTTTTATATATATATTTTTCTGTTTCTGACTTTCTTGGTTAGACACAATTTGTGAAATGTATTTGCACATTTAGATACTGAAAGCGGGGATAAGGGGTAGAAGATGGAGATTCAAAAGAGTTGTGTTGTTTTTAATTTGGGGATTATCTGTACTGCTGGGATTTATATGAGAAACTGATTAAGAAGCTGCACGTTGAAGTTGGAATGTTTTATCAGAAGTTTCTAAGGAGGGGGGTTTCAGACTTCTGAACTCATTTTATAAAATAACTCATTTCTTTTTCCAGGTGAACCATGAAGACTTTAATGAAGGTATCATCCAAGTTCAAGCAAAGAAGAAAGCCAGCTTAAATTACTATGCATAGAGATCATGTGGGTTCAGTGATTTCACAAAAATCATGTGGACAGCGAACTTAGGTTCACGTCATAATTCCATTTTAGTTGGCTGTTCTCCCATTCTCAAGCCCACACTTATCTTTTTTCCCTGGGAAAAAACCAAAAGAGAGAGAAAAGTGGAGGAGGAAAGAAAGAGAGTTCTAAAACTAAATCAGAAAAACAGGTTTCAGGCTATAGATCTTTTACTTCTTGTACCAACACTAAGCCGTATGGTTGACATTTTGATTTGTATGTATTTGATTATGCAATGCAGTGGAGTATTTGGGTCGCAGATGTTGCTTTCATTGTCCCACCAAGAGTTTGAATTCGGGGGGTTTTGATATCATTCGATCCCTGCATGAAAGCATTACTGCATTGGACTTTCTTTGGTGTGAATGTGCACAATGTGATGTTTTAGGCTTTTTAGCAACGAGCGTGAAGACAGTGGGCTTACATCTACCGCCGTGCTTTGAGGTGGCTTAGCTGCTCTTCATCTTTTGCGTCAGTTCTGGCAATCATGTAGATGTATTCCTTTTTTATAATAATTACTGCAAAATTCAAATTGGAGTTGGGGAACGAATGTGAGCGGGTTCTACCAGCATATCATGAAGAGGACATCATGAAGTAGAACTACACGTCATTACTGTCGGAGGTTTAATCCTTTGTTGACATGCAACATTTACCATGTTGCTGCGTTTTATGGTCTAATTCCAGAGTGATGGATGGTTTCTATGGGTACTTAGCATAGCGCCTACTTCTGTTTCTTCACGATTGTTCATCAAACTACCGCGCACCTTATAGCATTCACTGCAGTGGCGCCTTCGGCTTTTGTTTTTTGTTAAAAAAATAAAAGACCGAATGCATCCAACCATAGACGGAGGAATAACATTACACGGTGCAGAGAACACAACCACAGGCAGCAAAGATGGAGCAGAAATATGTACTAACTTGGCATCGACTATAGGTGTCAAAATGGGTGATTTGGGTATATTTGGGTAAGTCATAATCGGGTAATGGGTATAATTGAATCAACCCATTTATACCCATTTAATAAATAGGTATGGGTATACCCAAGTAACCCAACTACCCATTTATGACTTGTTTGAAATATTATTTATTTTTTAAAAGATTTTTCGCATGGTGTTTGACAATAAATAATGGCATTTTATTGTTATTACATTGGTAAAAAATTCAAATTTATCTGCTTATCACTCACTAAAATTTTGAATAAAATGTGTATTTATTTTTAAATGGGTTAAATGGATGAGCCAAGTCAACCCACTGCAAGTAATTATTAATATTATTATTTAGATAATACAGAAAGACAGGTAGGTAAATTACTTGCGCATGGAAACAAATTAAACTCATGTGACACCACTTTCTTATTTTAACCATTTTTTTTAATGCAGAAAATCTAATGGGAATGGAGAGAGGCATGCGACATCACTCCTAATCTCACGTTACACCTCTCTATGCGTACAACATGGAAAGGCCTGCTACTTTGGCACCAAAACTTACTAAGGTTGGTCCCTTCAAGAATGAATACGCTCCACGAATTGAGGACGCAATCAATCGCACCAAACATCAGCTAATGTAATAAGGAGACCCGAACCCTCCACCTTTTAGAAGAGCTAGAATTTTATTGCCACTTGAACATGGCACGAGGACAAAGCATCGATTTTGCATACAGGGAACAGTGCCCAAAGCTTGGTTTATGAAGGATACTAATCTGAGAAGTCCGAAAGGCATCCATTTCATGCAAACTCAATGAAGCAAAAATAACATGCCAAAACTACACTAATGAAGTTGTTGTTGGCAAAGTCATAGGAAATCACATATTATTCTCAAAATGCTGTCAAAACATACAAGCATGTAAGAAAATGTAGCTATCAAAATTTAGAACGCCAAGGCATGGTATTACTGCCAAATACTAGCACAACTTGAACTTGGAAAACACCACTACACAAGACAGCTTCCAAGTATCAAGCTTTCTGATGGTTGCAAGACTTTTATTTCTAACATTTGACCTCCTTCAGCCCATATGCAAGATAGAGAAAAGTTGGATCGGTGGCACCTTCTTTGTAGTATGCAAACACAACTGAGCCATCATCATGCATGCTCTCACCAACAAAGCTGCAGAACACACAAAAGATTCAGACAACCAATTAATGTCTTCATAAAAAACACAGCGGCATTCACATAAATATTGCTTGAACTTCAAATGCGGAAACAGAAAAATAACGCTGTTTCATCAAATAGGGTCGACATAGAGACAAGGAAAAGATTGAGTGGACTTACAACTGAAGGTCGCTGAGTTTTGACAGGAGGCATTTGGTAGCTCCTTCAATGTTCTTCTTGAACACATCCAGCTTCTCAGGCTCCAACTTTGCACTTAAATTCTTGATATATTTCTTCATGTATGCAACAAACTGCTTTTTGTCGAAAGCGGGTTGCTCCTACAAGCATGCAAGGTCTCTTTATTGAATAACAAGAAAGAATAAAAGGAGGTCCAATTTGGAGTTGTTTTGCAGAAAAAGTATACCAACCTGAAGTCTGAAAGTATCAACAATATCCACAACCTTGACAGCTTGGTCGTCAACTCCTTCATCTTCTTCTCCACCTTCAGCAGAAGGATTGGCCCCAATATTTACCTCTACAGCACCTTGAACAACCCACTGATTGAACATTCCAATAGCTAATGTCAATTTTGACTTGTCACACATAAATTTTTCATGCTAAAATGTGAGCATAGCCTCAAATGTCTCTTTCCTTGCTGGCATAGGACAATGCTACAAAACACAAAATAGTTGAAATAAAAAAGGGATGAAGGCATTTACCTTCCCTTCTACTTCCCACAGCATTCCATTCTCTATTTCCTTATATGGAAATGAGTCGGATAGAAGCTCATCGCCTAGAAATAATAAAAAATATCATATTACCTCCTTAGAGCAATAAATGAAAACTGAAAATAGTTGATGCAGTTGACAGTTAAAAAAACGACCAGTACTCTAGATCATATAAAAAACAGACTGACATCAAATCCCAGCTTAAGCTATCCACAAGAAATACAAAGTTTCAATCTTTAAATTAGAAGGGAAACGTAACTGCAAGAAGCTCTGCAAGAATGCGACGATGAATCTAGTAGCCACAGAAACAATTGCTAAACTTGTGTAAAAGGTATTCCAATTCGCCTTATTTAAGTATTTTCAGATTCCAAATAATCAGTGTCAATAAACTTTTACTGACAAGTTGGCAACTCCTGGTTGAATACACTATACAACTCAACGTGCTCTGAGATTAGAAGATTTCCCAGCAACAGAGGCAGTGCACTTGTGATTTCTTAATTAATATAATTATTACGTCAATTACTCCTAAATTGAAATTAAACATGCTTGATATCGTTCTATGACCAAGTTTCCTTTGAAGGGTTAGCTAGAATTCCTTAGTTTTGTGCACTTAACATAATCTCCTGGGTAAATTCTAATCATTCTGGTATCAACGAAGGCCAAAAGTAAAGCCTCTGAACCAATAAAGCTCCCCCCTGTTTGTCCAGGACGGGGAAAAATCTATCCAGGGCTGTTCCTTGAATTGAAATTCATAACCGGAGAAAACACAGGTAGAACTGCCCCACCGTTCAACACATAATTGGCATCCAATTAAAGAAACCAAATAAATAATAAATAACAAGTTTACATCCCATAAAACAATCTAAAGGGTTTTTTTTTTCCTTTCTTTTCATGGCTTTCACATGTATGGAAAGGTACAAAGGAATTAAAATTAAACTCTACGAGAACAAAACATAGGAACTGTTACATGAAAAAGCAACTTGGGTTGTATTGTATTATGTAACAAAAGTTTTCAGACAGAAAAGGTTTAGAAAAGAAGTGTACCAGAAAGAAGATCCTGGTAAACCAGCATATTTGCAGACTTGAAATTTCTGTCTTTGCTTTTCTCGTCGGATTTTGTTGCAGGAATTTTGCAGGGAGTATGGAAGCCGTACTATGCTAATATAGCAAGGGGTGACGAAAGTAAAGGTATTCCGAATAAAGCCGGGGCGGTGAGCTTTTATAGTGGAGAATTTAACGGTGTCCTTTAGGAATAGGAAAATTCTTATTAAGGAAATCACTTAATATTGGGAATTATTCTTTAAAATTTAAATAATCTTTGGATTTGTTTTAGGAAAAGGAAACTGCAAAATTAATTAATGGGATTTTGGGAATTATTAGATTCTTTTGACTGATGGCCGACATGGGCAGTGCCAGCCTTTCCTCTCTGAACTGTTACTTTCTGACTGAATAATTTCTACTTTTCTAGTTCTATTTGGACACATCTATTCTAGGTTAGAAAACAAAGTGGGGCACACGTGATATACAGAATTATCTGCCGAGGGTGCATTGAATTTAGATTTGGATTGCCATCGTTTAGTTTGACTTTGGATCAACCCCAATAAGGATTATTATCAATTTCCGGAAAAAAAAAGTATTATTTGTAAAAAGTATACAATGGTTACTTTATGCAGTTCAAAATTGAAAAAATCAGATAATACGTCTGGATTGTCATTTTTTAATTTTTTTTATGAAAAAATATACTGTAACAATGTGATATATGTGACATAAAAAGGTGTTTGAAAAATTTAATCACGGGAAGTGTAAAAATTTTCGGATGAAAAACTCCAATCCAAACATAAATGAAACCAAAAAAGGGAAAAAATGTATCTGCTTTGAGCATGGTTACATGGTAAATCTTACTTACTTGGTGGTTATGTACTACTATCACAGACATGTGAATTTTCTCATTAGTTGGTGGTTATGTACTACTAAGAGTTATTAGGTCCCTGGGCTGCTCAAACTGTTACCACCGTGGCAGTTTTGAGTTAGCTTGGGATTAGTGTCTAATTTAACTTTATTCTGCTTCTTGTGAGAAAAGAAAAAAGACTTGACTTCTGTCCGGGAATTTGGGGGTTAGTTAACTCTTAGTAGCAGGGTTCCCTGCTTAGGAAGTTTGTCCCACATCGGCCTAACTTGGGGTTGGGGTTTGGTTTATTAGGTCCCTGGGCTGCTCAAACTGTTACCACCGTGGCAGTTTTGAGTTAGCTTGGGATTAGTGTCTAATTTAACTTTATTCTGCTTCTTGTGAGAAAAAAAAGTTGACATATCAAATTTACCATTTTGGTTAGAATATATTGATTTTGCATGGTCAAACTAAATTGATGAGAGCTGGATATTACCAAGAGACACTTTAAGAACGAAAACTTAGACCAATGAGCCAACTCTTGCTATCGTTGGTTCAGTCAGATTGGGTGAAGATATTTTACGTAGGGATGACAGGGATTAGGGTAAAAACCGATGTTCACGAATATTTAACTAACTGATAAATGATGATGATTAATCTGATTATATGCTCGATGGTTTATGCATCAAGATTTAGTTTTGATGATGGGTTTTCAACAGGTAATCTGACAAGTTTGATTTATGAATAGTAACTCGATAGGTTTGGTTTGTGAAGGGAATCATCCGTCAGGCTTATTTCTTTCTAAAGATTTAGACACCATCTTTGAAGTGATGTTTTTATTCCAATTTGAATGTGATTGGTTGTTGAGCAATGGCTGTTTTAATTGGTGTGAGTGTTTTTTATTTTGATATACTAAAATTTCGGTTTAATAAAACTTGGTTTAGGGTTTTTTTGAACTATTTAGATGCAACAAATTTGGTTTCATGAGGAATTTGATAGGGTTAATTATTAGGTTTAACAAGAGATCATGATTGCTAACCCAACTGGCAGGTACCAAACAAACCCTCACGCCATCACTAATTCATTGAATTTAATTGACCTGCAATGCAGCACGATGAACATTAGATTGCAACTTGACTGAAACTTATTAGAGTAAAATTTTTATGTGCTGTCACTGTATAATTATTTTTTTATATTAGTAGATTTAGATCATACCACGTAAAATGAATTCAAATCATGTATATGTGGCATACATCCAAAACTATTAGTATAAAAACATGACTATATTGTCAGTGCATAAAAAGTTAATTCAACTTATTAATTGTGGCTATTTGTCTTTTAAATTGGGCCTCCAGAAAATCATTACTATGCATTTGGGCTTTCTCCCAGTAGGGCTATTGCTACTTGGCACTCCTATTAAATATCGCAAAAAACCATATCAAGATAGTTTAAATTTTTTATTTAAGATTTTAAATGTTCATTGGGAATTAATGTTTAATAGCCAAAGGCCCTGTTTCATATCCTAATTCAGTATTTAAATTTAAGTGGAATCAGATCTTAATATATTTACACATGTTGGGTAACAAAAAATAGAACACATTAATTAATTAAGTGGCACTGAATTTTATAGACAAAAATTATTCCAAAAGAGTAAGTCATAAATTATTCACTTATCACTTAGTGTAATATATATTTAACAATATCGTAACTTAATGGATTCACATTTCAAATTCCAATTTTCAGTTTTTAGTTTTCAGTTTTATCAAATGCACCCTAACGGGGCATTTAAATTTGAAATCTAAATTCTATGCACATGTCAGCATTTAACTGTGATAATATATCTAGTTTCAGTTATATAGAGATTAACTCATCAATCTGGCTATATGAGAGATCAAAGATATTTGGGCAGTGATATGTTCTACTTAACCCATATTTGATAGATATTTTATTTTATTTTTAGCAGATTTATGAATATCATCCATTCTATTGCAGATTAACCTAGATTTTTCTATTGTAACTGGTATAACATTAGTTGTTTTGAATTTTTATCACGTAAAGGTTAAAACCACACCCTTAATAATTGTACTCGATTAACTCAATGCGAATTGAACTCGATTAATTTATGACTTGATTTCAAATAACGATTAAGAAAAATCCCTTCTCACAAGGAATAGGCGACGACTAAAAAGTCAACCTTAATAACACAACCAAGTAGTCACGTGTATCATGAATTAAAAGAAAAGGATAATATAAACCATGTCAAGCAAGTGCTACTAATTAATAATAATATATAAGCCATGACACCGACATGATAAAATAGATATGCAGCATAATTTGCATTACACACTTTCGTTGGGGTGATGCCTCTTGTGTAAGTGGTTCTAGATGCCTTTTATGTAAGTGGTTCTACTCATCAATAAATGTTCTCAATAGTTTTGCTTTTGGTTATTAAAAAAAAGGAGAGAATAATCAAATCACCTTTTTACGTTTTTTGCCAAAAAAAAAAAATTACTTTTTTCACAGATACATTTTTCAATTATCTTTTTATCTTATATATATCAAATATCTACCGTATATTTTTTTTTATAAAACTCGTAAAAATACCTATCCAAATAAACTACCCCCGGAAACCTTCCTGCTGACAAGAAATTGTTAGTACATTTCATCCAAAACTTAGAAATGAACCAATGGAGAGTGGAGACCATGAAGAGCCATATAAGGTCCGCAGCCCCATAGGTGTAAAATTATTGAAAGTATGGGTCCATTTACATACACCACAAGCTCGATACATGTAGTCATATACCTCATCATATGCGGCAAATAATGGAGACTGATGAATATGACAATGTGACTAGATTTTAGGGTTTATAGTGACAGAAGTAGATAACACTCTTCTGCATGGCAGGAGAAGACATCAAAGGAGAGAATATTCCAAGGCTGTTGCTATACATACTCGTTGGCAGAGAGCATAATTTGACGAGAAGCAAAGAATTCCTTGGTGTGACGCAAATAGGCTTTGAATCTCTTTCTTTAAGAGTAGATTTCCCTTTCAAGGGAGTCGATCAGACTAAAGCACCCGGCCAACCCAGCCATACTTTTCTTTGTTTAATTTCCCAGAGGATACTTTTTTCTTGTTTTCACTCTTCCTGCAGAGAATAAGATGAAGAATAATCTAACTCCAACCAAATTCTTGCAACAAGATTATATATTTTGTTTTATTGCTTCAAAGAAGCCTAGCTATGATGACATCTTTTAGTTCACAGTTATATTCAGTTCGGAACAAGAGAGTGTGTATTACTCTGGCCATCTCTATTTTCCCTTTGTATCCTTCCTATCTACTTCCTTCTCGCAGGCACCCCTCCCATTCTGTGGAATGAAATACAAAAGGAGTAATATTAGAAAACAAAACGTAAGTATGTAAGGCCCTGTTCGATAATTCAATTCAACGTTTAAATTTAATGAGTTCAGATTTTAATACATTTAGACTCATTTGATAACCCAAAAAAAAAGTTAATTAAATGATACTGAATTTTTTAGACAAAACTTCCTCTAAAAAATAAGTGATAAGTTATTCACTTATTACTTAATATGATATGTATTCAAATGTATCAATCTAGTACTCAACAATTCAGTAACTTAACGGGTTCAGATTTCAGTTGTATTAAACGCATCCTAAGTTAGGTCAGTATCATAGATATGTAATGAATCTAAAGTTTTGAGTACTTGTTATAATGAGATTTGATTCTATCGAAATCTATCCAGGAATATGATAAAGTTGGTTAAGCATCAAAACTTCAACACAAAAATAAACGGTTAAACCAACTTCAACCAACTTGGCCTGGAAGTTGTTAATGGTGGAATTGAAAATAGAAAATCACAAGAGCTGGCAAGGATTTGGACCAAATGCAAATCCCTTTTCCCCAAGGACGAGATAAAGGTTTTGATGTACCTAGTTCTCTACTTCAATAATGGTAAAAGAAAATTTAATTCTGATTTATGTCAATGATAATCTACGAAAGTCACACTATATCTAGTTGAGGAATCATGAGCTGTCGGCTATATATTTTTATTAGATTCAAGAAAGACAGATGACAAGTACCTGAATAGAGAACTACGTCTAAAGGAAAATCCAACGAGTAAATGATTTGATGTACCTTTTGTCTCTGAATTACGAGGATTGGCACTTTGACAAACAATTTTAGTGAGTTGATTTAGCATTTTACTTAAACATATTTTGCTCCCCCTTACAAGTTTATGCATTTTCAGCTCTTTATTTCCTCCTCGGCTCCTCCACTTTTTGAAACACTTTACCTGCACGGCATGCAATATTATGAAATTATAACTGAGGTAGAGTTGAGTAAATATGAAATTATGACTTTTAAACTTATTTAAAAAGGAAAAAGAATTATGTGTATATACATACCGAACTCAATCAAACTCAGTAAACTTTGCTCGAATACCTTATCATATTACATGTATATTTATCGAATTTTAAGCTACATTAAGGAGCCGTTTGGTTCTAATTCCACTATCACTATCACTATCGGTATCATATAGTAGTTAATGATAATGGGTTTTGATGAAAACCCACAGTGTGTTTGTTAATGTGGAATGGATTTTATAATTTATAATTTTTCTTTTTCATTGTTTCTTTTTTTTTCTTTTCTTTTTCTTTCCATTTGTTGAAACAACAGCATTTTATTCTCTTATTTTGCATTTAATGGGAATAAAAGGGTAAATAAGATGATTTAAGAAGAATAAGATTGGCAACTAAGATGATTCTCTAGTAACAGTAACAGGTGGTTAATCAAAAAACCTATAGAAGAGGCCTATCATTCCCATTAATTTATTCCCATTGACCCCAACTAACATTTTATATGGGTATAATTGAATTTGAAACCATAATGGGGGTTGAAACATATTTACCAAACAACCCCTAAGCTATCGATTGAGTCAATTGATTAATTTACTTCTCTAAATCACTCGATTTGTTCACAACCTTGTTCAATTGCAACGGAGTCTCTAGGTTTTTTGATGATTAATGTCTTAGAATTTCAACATCTAATCTTGACCATTTTAGGCAGATTTAAGAAAGATAAGAATTATAGTAGCAGTGTGAAAAATGATGCATGTTTATATAGAAAAAGCCTTGACCATGTAAAACGCGTTTGACTGCGTATGTTGATTTGGACAACAAATTATGGGCATACGTTTGTAGACTTTGAACTAAGAGAAAAGATCAGGTGCATGTGCATATATGACATTGACTGGCCCTTGACATAGTCAACAATCTAATTTTCTAACAAGAATTCTTTTTTTTTTCTTTAAAAAAAAGAGTTCTTTTTTATTTCTTTTTTCCTCCTTTTATGCAATTTTCTAACAATGGTTAGTAGGATAAATACTTCAAAATGTGCATTTCTTGTTTTTTAACCTAGTGTTGTTGTCTAAAGTATGTTAAGTTCGTAGATGTAATAAGTGAATTGTGCAAATTGCTGTTCTTTAGCAGAATTTAATCATTTTTGCAGTACAAATAATATCCCAAAAAGTTAAATTTGGCTTAACAACTTAAAAGGCCAATACTGTTTGTATTTTTCATAAATCTAACCCTTGTTATATTTTTTTAAAGGAAACATTAGCTGTTATTTAAATTGACATTTGTAAAAAATAATTAAATTTTTTTCTACATTGACAGTATATGCACTAGTAGGCATATACAATTGCCTTTCCAAAAAAAAAAAAAATTACAATTTGGACTTGAAATTGAAATTTCAATATAAATATTAATCCTTTAAACATCCTTTTTTTTATTTGTCCCACTAGAATTAATCTGAATGTAGAAAGATTGAAATTGAAATTAGCTCTTGAGATTTTCAAAAAATGTCAACTTGACAAAATTAAATATTCATATCAAAAGTTACAAATTGACAATATTACCCTTGATCGATAACTATTTAACCAAACCAAATGTATATTAAAAAATTATTATCTTAATGCTCATATATAAGAAACATATACGAGATATTAATCCTTTAAACTTTTAATGGTGTAATTTTTTTGTAAATTTTAATCCTTTTTTTTATCCGATTTATTTTTATTTTGTTGTAAACTTCGATAATGTAATATTGGGTCTTTAGCATTTTTTCCTTACATTAGAATTAATCTGAATGTAGAAAAGATTAATCCTTTAAACTATGTTTCGCATACATCATACATCAATCACTTCAACCTACTAACACCACTCGGCAAATGCGTGTATCATTTCTAGGTAAATTTCAATCGAATAAACATACAAATAGTTTGATTAAACTCGACTCGTATGTACTAGTAAACATAATACATATTTAATTTAGAAAAAAACCTTTGAAAATATCTAAGCTTTGCATCAATAATATGAGAATTTTGAAAATCTTTAAAGCTACATTTGCATTGAAAGATTTGACAAAAAATTTAAAATTCTTTTAAATAGTTTATGTGGATGACTCAGAAATAGTTGAATTTGTGATCCATCAACTTTATTTTCTAAATAATTGGTAGATTATAAACTCAAATACATTCCAAGAAATCCGAACAACTTGAAGTATTTGAGAGATTTTCAAATCCTTCAATCCAAATGCAGCTTAAAAGTGTTTTATTTGGCGAGAGCATAGAAAGAAAGAAATATTGGAAATGGAAAATAGTATAAAAAGAAATCTGGGAACCTTCATTGTAAGATGAGTGACCAACTTCCCTAAATGCGAGACATTTTCTACATCAGTAGTTATTTCACGCGGATATTTTCGAAGGCAAGTCAATAGACGTTCTTTAATACATTTCATGTACACCTAATTTTATTTTTATAATTATACACATTTATCTTTATCATTTTTATTACATTTACACATCTTCAAACCCTTCTCATAGAGTGTCCATTATACTTCTTGTCAAGCATACTCATAAATTCAGTCTAGCAATCATGTGTTTCATTTTTTTTAAGTAAATCTTATATACACTGAAAGTATATACACTATTACGGTTAGATGCATGACACATGAGTAAAATATAGATTTTACATTTAAATTCATATGAGTTATTATACATCTAAGAGTGAAGGTGTATAGCGTATAAAAAATTAATTCTTTTTTTTTCTAGATAAAGTATCCAAACATACGAGATATAACTAATCTGAGCATGTGTCTTCATACAGTAAATTTGGTATAACTTTTTCTTTTCTTTTCTTTTTTGGTAAAGTGTCAAAACACGCAAGATATAACTAATCTGAGCATTTATATTCATATAGTAAGTATCCAAACAAGCAAGATATAACTAATCTGAGCATTTATATTCATATATTAAGTTCGGTGTAATTTAGGTACACTAATGTTAAAAAAAAAATCTATTTTTTTTCCAACTATTGGTGGGCTCAAATTACAAATTTATTACAACAGTAGTGGACAGAATACTAATTATACTTTCCCAGTTTCCAGTTTGAAGTTACCAACTTACCATCTCAATTCACACACGGTTTGGTCCCCCACATTTCCCCCTACTCTCTCCCTGCTTTCTTTCTGCTGCTGTCTCTGCGTCATTACCAAATCCAACGGCCCCAAAACAGGCGGTGTCCCTGACGGACTCCTTGCTGACACCAAAAATCATACTACTAGTACTAGTACTAGCAAATTAACCCCGGGCGGAAAAAAATCAAGAGAGAGAGAGAGAGAGAGAGGAAAAAGAAAAGAAACGAGAGACATTCCCCTCAACCAATCCTCCCCTCATATGTATTTTTTTTTTTCGTCACATCGTAAACGCTCTGGTCTTCCTCCTCCCCCCCTCCATCCTTCTCTCTCTCACACACGCTACCTTTATCTATATCTACACCTACATATCCTTGAGCAATCAGCTGTAAATTTTGACTATAATTTTGGGGGAAAAAAGAAAGAAGGGAAGAAAGATCAAGAAAAAGACCCAAAAACACTTGGAGATTGATTGCTTACCCTTTTTTTGGGGGGTTCTGCTTGAGGGAATTGAAGGGATATCTGGGATTTGGTTAATTTGGGTGTATTGTTAGTTTAATTGGAGTAATCGAGGCTGGATAATTTAGGGTTTTGGGGGTGGTTAATTAATTAATTTAATTTGATTGGAGATGGGATTGGACGGTGGGGATATTCTAGATGACGGAGATGGAGTTGGAGGCGGAGGAGGAGGAGAAGGGAAAGCATTGGTCACCGTTTCGTGTTCGATTTGTTTGGATGCTGTGACTGATAATGGGGATAGATCTTGGGCTAAGCTTCAATGTGGCCACCAATTCCACCTCGGTGAGTCTTCATTTTTTTCATTTGTTTTGTTCTTACAGTTTTACGTATTTTGATGGTATCATTTCCCTTGTAATTATTGAGATCTGATTCGTTAATTTTAGATAACTGCAAAATGATCGAGAAAGAGTGGTCAATTGAGTTGAATTTACTGAGTTCGGGTGGATTGAAGTTTATATTTTTGTGGATTTGGATTATTCCAACTTTATCGGTCTTTGTTGTTTTATTTCTCAATTTTTGCTCAATTATGTGCTTGGTGAGGTGGGCAAGTGTATTTATACATGCATGAAAGCTGTAGAAATACGTATTAGTATTATTTGTTGTCAAAATAATGTTGAATTGACGACCTAATGGTGGTGGGGGAAGGATTACAGTGAGTTGGGTTGATTAAAGTTCGACCTTTAGGATCTGGCTACTTCCACTTCTACAGGTTATTAGTGTTTTCCACAACATCTAGATAAATCGTGGGGGAAGGATTACAGTGAGTTGGGTTGATTAAAGTTCGACCTTTAGGATCTGACTACTTCCACTTCTACAGGTTATTAGTATTTTCCACAACATCTAGATAAATTGTGGTCTGATGGTTTGTAAAGGTATAATTTTCTTGGGTTTGGGTCAAGTCGTGCTTTGTCGGTTGCTGCACTGGTATTTGTGGAAAATGAGTTGGAGAAAAGATGATAATTTTCGTGTATATTTCCATTGATGCTGACAGGCATATTTTAAGAACTTTCCCAGAGATTGTATTGATTTGTCTTTCAAGTGTAATTATAATGGAACAGAAATGATGGCTGTGTATCCCCTCACATAGATTTACCATCGCATTAGGACGACTTTCAAATTCTTTTAACTGCAAATTAGTCTAAGCTCATTAATAGAAGGCACTAGTACTTTTCTTAGCAGCAAAATCTGATTAAAATGAAGCTGAAGGACAACCTTACATCTGATTCTTTTGCTTCCCCTGAGAGTGTTGAACGGTGAACTGATATTTGGTAACTTGTATTGTATAATTCAGTAGGTGGCGCACTCATTTCTTGTATTTTGGAGTGATCAATATTGATCTTGCTAGACTTTGTGTTCTGTTGTGCTCAACTGATGGATTACTACTTTCCTTTGGACTTAAGAGCTTGAGGTTATTGCTTCTCAGTTGACTTTGTGAAAGAAGGGCTACCCATTTAGGTTCCAATCTTAGTAAAGGCAAGAAGGATTGCATTATTCAAATGCTCATAAAAACTGAGGGCGCATTTTAAGACTAGGAGAGAGAGATATCAATCATCGATACCAAAAAAGTATTTGATATGTGGGAGTGATTGCTGGCCCTCATTTTTCAAGGATGGAAAAAAGACCCTTTGAGTTTGAAAGTTATCAAATTCCATCTGCTCTTCCGTTCATTTTTTGCTCCTTGAATTGTTCCTTTTAAGATCTGAAGGTGTCATGTAATTCGCCAAGGATTTGGCTAGTTACTAGTTATAATCTCATTGCATTTTTCTCGAGTCTTGATGATTGTGTGAAGGTCTGTTTGGGTCTAGATCTGAATTTTTAGTAAGAATTTTGACAGTGTTGTGGTGCACTACAAGATTGACTTTCTTTGCAATCTGCTGCTAATGAGGGAAAAAAATGGTTGGAAGACCAAGATGTGTGTGGCAACTTTTGGAATCAAAACTGCTGGCTGAATATTTGTAATCTAAGTAGTTGGTAGCCAACAGCCAGAAGCCTTATATACTATCGCAAAATGTTCATACAATTAATGTGGGCTCAAATTCTGGTGTAACATCATCCTGTTGACCACATGAAATCCTTGCCATGGTCAGCCATGGCATGCCTGAGCTCACCATGCCATGATCACATGTGGCTCCTCTGCAAGTGTAACTATCCAGTTGTCTAAACTAACAATCATTTGAGTCTGAACCATTGCCCAAGCACCCAATTCTTACGTACTTGTATATAATAAACTATTAGTATAATCAGTTTGATTCTTACTGAGGGTTATATTTTGTGCTAGGTTCTTCAGTCTGATTTAGTTGACACCTTTTAAAAAAGATTCTGTAGTGAATATTAGTATCCGATAAAATTCTGGTTAACATAATGCAACAAAAATGCTAAATTTTGGTATGACCTTTTGATCTTCTTTGTCCTTTTCTGAGGTTTCTGCTTTCTTTGAGCGGTAGGCTTATGTATTGAGTGCCGTTGCTGACGCTTTTGCTTTATGCTTCATGGACTCTGATTTTCTATTTTAAAATGTCACTACATAAAGGCAATTCATCTAAAAAGGAGCAATATTGTACAATTCAGAAATTTGGTCTCATTTCACCAGAAAATATCTAGTCAACTCATTATAAGTACGTCCTGTTTTGCATGAATGTTGCCACTTTGATTGTGGTTCAGGATGCTGGGGTTATTTCAGCCTGTTTCAGAATTTTTCATTTGTGAAGTGGAATATGATCGACATATAATGTAGGAATGTTGAATTTTGCTGGCTAACAATAGATTCTAGTGACCTATCGTTTCGGTTTTATAAGGGAATATTTGCATTGGACGAATTTTTAGTACAATGTAGGGAAATGGTGATAACTATTGTCCTTGTCGAGGTATTAGAAGGGATAAAGATCTAGTTATTTCCTTTTTTAAGCAGAAGAAAACATGTGCATTAGTCGGTCATCTAATGACTTGAGGAACTTATGTGGTTTTTACTACAACTTTTGAGGATGTTTGAAGAAGTTGGTACAGGAGTTCATTAAGAATGGAAGTGAGAAGAAAATTGAAGTGCAAGGAGAGCTTTGAGTCTATATGTTTTACTGCACTTAATAGTGAGTTGAGGAGCATAATTTTTTTCCGAAGCTGTATGGCCTCTTGAAACTCCTGATGTTATGTCCTCTTTTTGAGGACATCTGATTGGGAGGCAATGTTAGGAGTTGGTTATCTAGGGGTTAGGAGGATGGGCTCAGCCTTGATTAGGAAAGAAGCTGGCAGGTTGTGCAAATTGCGCACCTGTTTGTTATGGTAGCAATCTTTTCAGAATTTCTAGAGGTTCGTGGATATCAATATTAAAGTTGACAGCACACTTGATTAAATCCTTCATTTTCTGAAGAAACTTAAGGGTGCTAAAAGAGCTTCAGCTTGGCATGCTTTTCCTTTCTGTGTTATGTGGTGCATTTTGAAGGAGAGAGGTAGGTGGTCATCTGATTCTTCCTACAGTGTTAATAGTTTTCACCTGGGCAATGTTCTTAATAGTCTTCTTGTGTCCCAAAGAAATCAGTCAATCAGATAGACACTGAAAAGGGGTGAGCCTGCCTCCCAACCAGCAGATGAGATAACATCCAGATGGGTTAACATGTGCTACTTCTGTAAATTGAAACTTTCATTAAACTAACAGTTTGGTATTGCTTCTGGTTCAGCTAATCGTCAGTTTGATTATTGGAACTCATTATGATCTAGGATTGTAGGTTGTGCTGTCATGTATTGTTGCCAAGGATGTTCCTGTTTTGCATTGATTTCCTCCCAATTGTTGTGGCACATATTAAGCATAAAAGGCTTGATTTTGGCCAACGTAATTAGCAAAATTAATGTCTTTAATAAATTTTATGGGAGTCATCTCTTTCTGTGCTCAAAGAAACTTCATTGGGATTTGAAGATGACTGATTGTTCCCATTTCTTCTACTGGTATGTCTCTCGATCTCATGCAGATTGCATTGGTTCTGCATTTAATGCTAAGGGTGCAATGCAGTGTCCCAACTGTCGAAAGACTGAGAAAGGTCAGTGGCTGTATGCAACTGGCTGTCGACAGCTACCTGAGTTCAACATGGATGATCTTGCTCATGATGAAGATCTTTATGACCTTAGCTACTCTGAAATGGTAATATATCTTGCTGATCCTCTGTTGAGAGTCCTTCTATGTTTTGGCTTCTATGGTTTTCTATTTTTTCTGTGTATTATATGACTATGGTTAACTCGCTGATAGTCTCCGATTGGAAAGAGAGTCACATTCACACACATACAAGCACATATAAATAGCTTTGAGTCTGTAAAAAGAGAAGTGTTTTGCTGTCTGAGTTTGCTTACTTGATACATTGCCACTTTGATTTTCCTACTGAGTCTACTTTGGCTGCTGGTAATACGTGTTAAATATCAAGATGGAACAAGAACAAAATCATATTGTGAAGAATGTAAGTGGGTCATCAATAATATTGGCCATCTTCTTCATCGAGAATCTGCATCTGGAATTTGTGCTAATCTCCATGCAGTTTGTTCACCAGCATATGTTAAAAAATAAATAAATAAATAAATAAATAAGAAAAAAAACTGACTGCACACTATGGACATTTCGTATGATCTTTTGTATTTTGTTCCTTGTTCTCCAATGTTGGTTGTCACTATACATAAGATAAGTAAAGAAATAGAGGCTGTGTGCTGAAGGAGCATTTTACAGGCTAACAAAAAGATATATTACCAAATTAGTATATTATTACTTGTACACTTTCCATTGTTTTTGTTTTGCTCAGCTAGAAGTGTATTAGTCTCTAGGAATTAAGTTCACATTTTTCTGGATTGAATGTGGCTCAGGGTTCTGGGCAAGAACTGGTTGTTTAATCTGTTGGTTTTAAGTTTGAAAAGACAGCACTGACTATAGCTGTGGACCACATACATGGTCATCATGGAAGGAGATGCGCCTCCATGTTACACATGTAAAAGGACTTCAAGTTTCATATTATTCATAACTACCAACTATAGCAAAGTTACTTGATCTATCAGCACAAGAGCTAACTGCATTCCTGCAATTGCTCAAAGATAGGGACTGGAGTTGTTTGTGCATTTCTTTCATGTGCTGAATATCAGTTCCCTAAGCTTTTTTCTTGATTAACACCTGATGATTTGAAGTATGAACCAATATGCTTAAGGATAATCTATACGTACTTACGCAACTCAGGTTTGGATAATCATTTAGTATGCAACAATGGTATATCTTGCTATGAAACTGGTTTCACATGGTGGCTATGTTACTGCATTTGATAGTGTTACTTTTTACTGGTACCTGAAGCTATGAGTTATGGTGTGCGTTTGTCTTGTGTTTTGTCCGGGATCTGCTGCATGTCATTCAGAATGCGGACTACTATACTTGTAAAAACATGTTTTAGAATTCAACTTGTGGAATGAAGTGCTTATGCCTTTGTTTTGCCACCACGTATGTAAATTAATGGAGTAGAGAATACAACTTTTTCTAAATTTTCAATATTTATGACAGCTCAAGTTTCTTACCTGTTAGCAGTTTTTGCAGTCTATTGGAGTTCATTGGTGTCCATTTAGTGGATTGACTCGGCTACCTTCATCTTTTGAGTAAGTACAATCACAATATACTTTCTAAGTGGATTTGACTTCAAACTTCATTTTGACTCATTGCATGATGCATTCTTTTATGAACTTTTGAATGCTATAGCTAATCTCTCAATTTTCTATGTTTTTGAATTCTCACCTCGAGGTGGATTTGGTTACTGCAACTGGATATCACATGCAAGAAGCTTTTTGTGTTTCATTAGTTGCCTCTGAGCAGGGGCTGAGCTAGAATGTGATTCAGTGGGGACAAACTTAACATGGGATATTCTATTAATTGTGGTATCAAAAGATGTATGTTTAACTAACAATGTAATCAACACATGCTAAAAGTTAGGTACATAATCAATTTCAAAATTGAGCCCAAAAAAAAAAAGTATCTCTCAAATCTAAAGTTCCTAATAAAGGAGTTTTCTACTCTTCTAATAAATTTTCTCTTGATTTCCTGTTCAGATGGAAAAAAAAAAAAAAGAATGAGCACTATGAGGGCTCCACTCTGTTGGTGAAAAAACTAGAACTTTTCAAATGGGTTTGTCTTCTAGAGCACATTGGAAAAGACTGAGAAAGAGAATAAATGGAAAATTGAGTCTTTTTCTCTGTTTAGGCAAGGTGTTACTTTTTAGTTGCAAGTGTGTTGACTTATTTGGATGTAGGGACATAAGAAAGTGTGAAACACTAATAAGCTTTTTTTGAAGGGCAGTGGGGCAATTTCCTTTAAGTGTGGGGGTTAAACCTATAACCTTTTATTCATGTGTCGAGATTTTTTATCTTACCTATATATAATTGCCCCCACTTTACCTGCGTCTCTGTCTCTAATCCAAAAAATTTGCTTTCCATTCAGCTGTGTTTTGCTTTGTTTTTTCCCATTAAACTCTTGTAAACAAAAGATATTCAAATGTGAGAGCGAAGGCTTGTAGTAAGGAAAGACTTAAGGACCATCTGGCAAAGCACAACTGTGATGTTTTTACATCGTTGAATGATTTCTACTACCCATTGGGGGGAAAAGCTGAAAGGTTTGTTTGTTTGTTTCTTTTTTTTTTTTTTTTTACCTGCATGATATCATGAACTTTTTGGGGTGGTGGGATTTGAGACCCTGATTATATAGTTCCCAACTGTGAGCTGCATTTTGTTCAAAGTACTCTCGTATATTTTTGTTCATAAATTTGTTTAATATTGTATTGAGGATTTAGAGCCACTACTTGTTGCAGAGTAGATTTAAAGTATAGGAAGAGTCTATAATGGCTATAATCCTTGCCCCAAATATCAGTCTGCCTCCCACCCTAATCATTTATTATCTTTCCTCTTATTAACTCTTCTCTTGTTATTTGTGTAGAGCATTCTATGCTCCTAAAATAGTAGGAACACACAAAAGTTCAATCATTCTAGTGCCAAGCTCAATGCTGAAAGGCAAACATTTCATTCAAGCTAAGAGAAACAGAAAAATGGAGGAGAAGCTCCTATCTTGTTCAATCTCCAGATCCTAGGGCTTGACTCTTTGATATAGAGAGGCAGAGTTCGTGGATCAAAGAATTTAAGCTTTCTGATTAAGAATTCTTTTGATGCCTGTTGCCTGTAAATGCCAAAAGGAAGAAAAGAAATTGGATATGTTTTCTGCATAAGGAGAAGTGAAGTTCTAAATCCATTCCTGCAAGGGAGCCCGCTCAGTTTTCAGTTAGATGGGAAGGATATGCGAGGTCCAGTGGTTGCCTAGCACATAGCACTGCAGAATACATTTAAGGCATGCCAGAATTTTGGTGTTGGGTCAGTAAGGGGAATTGCCAGTTTTTGCATATATACTTGTCTAAGTGGCTTATGGAGACTGCAGTGCTCTGGTTTTGTGGAAGAGATTGCTATTGGATGAAAACACAAAATTCCTAGATTTTTTTTAGACAAAATTTTATTGATTGTTTTTGTTAAAACCATGAGAATTGTTCGCATTAACAAGGTTTGTTGTCTTGAAGCTTTGATCCATTGGTTATTGCCTTTTCTGAAAAGGTCTGTTTGAGTATAATTGGCCATTGTGGAGCTGAGGGAATAGTTAAGGACTGCAGTCCAAGGTGATGTACCCACCTAGTTAGCTCTTGGTATCTTGAACTGAAGACTTTAGGTTGGAAGTTTTGGCCCTAGAACTTCGTGGTAAAGGTTCACCATTCATTAGCAATATTAGAACAGGGTATAGTGAGTATTTTTCTGTAACCTTTCCTCAACCACCAGCAAGTTACTATTATGTTAATGTTCTTGTACTGGATGTTGCATGCTTATTTATGGCATTTTGTTTCTTGGATGTGTGATCTACACATATTCCTTAATTTGTGAAATTTGAGAGACATCTATTATTGATTAAGGCAAAAATTGATGTCACAATAAGGTTGTCTTGCTTTCATTTGTCACATTGCATTTTGAAGTTAAGAGTTTCTTTTGTTTCTTTTTCATTTATAGTGTTTTGACATGTTATCTTTTTGTACATTGCAGAGAAGGAGAATATTCATCTACTGCATGTAAGGTTTTTGCTTCTAACTTAAAGCTGCCAGTCTTGTGAACCTTGGTAAGTGATAGGGCATTTCCTGTTTTGCAGATCATGAACTTATTGGACAACATGCTATCCTCGCGGAGCATACAGCTATATCATCTGCTAGTCATCCATGCCCATATATTGCCTACTTTGGACCAGTCCACCCCTCATCATCAAATTCAAATGCTAGTGTTTCCGATGGTTCTAATTTTAATAATCATTGGACTGGTGCATCTGTACCAAATGAGATACCTGCATCTTATGCTTTCCCTGGCATGGATGTGCATTATCACAGTTGGGATCACCATTCCTCCCCTTTCCCAACCACAAACAGTCGCATTGGTGGTGCTGATCAACCCTCAATCCCATCGGCGGCTCAAAGAGCAGCCAGAACGAATTCTGATGTTCCTAGATCGGGATCCTTTGTGCATCCTTTCATTGTTGGTCATAGGTTGGTATTTATTCATTAATAATCCCATACACATTTTGCTGGATTAGGCGTTACAACTTCTTTTATAAATAAAGGGTGTTGTACCACAATATGCATATCCTGTAACTGGGCCAAAGCCCCCAAAAGTACACAAGTCATTGTCAGATCAAAACCCCTAGTCTCCCCAAGGGAGTAGATTGAATTAATGAATATGACTGTGTTCTATTGTTCAGAAGGAAAACATCATCTTTGACACTTATTTTATATTGAACGAGTTAAGTTGATTTTGCATGTTCGAGGTAGTCGCTCTCAGAAAGTTTTGTCCCAGCAAGCCAGTTTAACTATAGGCAATACATCACTATTAGCAGCAGGCCTTAGCTATTTTTCCTGTGAGATTTTCGTTTCCTTTTTTAACATTATGATATTCTGGATTTGGACACAGTTCTGCTGCCAGAGCTGGGAGCTCAGTTGTCTCATCAATGATTCCACCTTACCCTGGCAGTGTAGCTCGGGCCCGAGACCGTGTTCAAGCTCTTCAGGCATATTTTCAGCAACCAAGCAGTACACCACCAGTGCGCAATCCAGTGATGTCTGGATCACGGAGATCAAGTGCTCATAGGAGTGTGACACAAGTTGGGCCAGTTGCTTCATCGTCTGACCAGACTGGTGCTTTTTATTTCATCCCCTCAAGTTCATCTGGGAGAACCTATCAAGAAGCAGAAAATCCCTTGCCCAATCGCTTCCATGGTTGGGACCGAGAACATTTGCCTTCATTTCCCTTGAGTCAGATTGATAGAGACTCGGGTTGGGGACCATTCCATCAAGCAGCTGGTGGGTCTGATGGTAATCTCAGGACTAACAGCTTTCGTCAGAGGCATGGACCTGAGAGGATGCCATCACAAAATCGGTCATAGACTGCTTATTATGTTGTGATGAAACACTATGATGACTATGACTGAAACACAATTTATATATGTTTGGGAAACAATGAAACAACAGTTGTTGTCTGTCAAGATTGGCAGACTAAAGACTGTTACATGGCCCTTAAGTGATATGGTTTGGTGGCCAAGTGATTGTGTGATGGATTTTGGCTTCCTCGTGCCTTTGCCTGGGGAACAATGAGATCCACTCTTCAATGGCAAAGTTGTAAACATTTCCAGCAATTGGCTTTGAAATTGTTTTCATAACGAGTGACATGACACCCCATGTTCTCGGGAAACTGTCTGAATAAATTTCTCATTGGCTGTTCATATTTTAAAGGTGAATTATAGTCAAGAAACCTGAGTGTGGAATGGCCTTGTGATCCGCTGGCTAAAGGCCATTTTCAATTGGCATGGATTTCTCATTTCTCGCTGTCGTCTAACACTCGTTCCAAATGCCAGCTGAATTGCACTGTCTTGAGAAGAGCAGACTCTAGACATGGCATCTTAAGTCCCCAAAAAAAAAAAAAAGGAAAAAAAAAAAAAGATAAAGTGGTTCACCATCTTTTCGCTTGACTCGAACTCATGACCTCCGCTGCTGATTAAACATCTAACCGATTTTGTCAGGCTCCCCAGTAAAAACTTTTTCGCCTCGTGTGATAGTATCTCGCTCTATTCTCTGTTTTCCGACGTCATTATACATTCAAAGCATGATCACCAATTTTGGTGTTAAAAAGTTTCTTAGCATTACATGCAGCGTCCAAGGAGCCCAACTTCGATTTACAATTTAGACAAACCCACGTTCCCTGATTTATCTTTTGCCCCTCCTCATCTCTTAATAACCTTGTACCCACGGTAACTTCCTTCAAACTTCCACTGAATGTTTCTAATATGCACGACCGTGTTCTTGGATATGATTCTTTTCCTCTACAGAGAGCACCAAGATGGGAAACGAGGGCAGAAAAATCCCTACCATTTGTCTTGGGTATACCTAATTCTGCCGGAGTACTCTCCCATTCGTTGAGTGGGATTTGAATTGGTGGATGGAACTCCAAATGAAAAGGGCAAAGAGCTACGTAAAAGGACAAGCAGAGAGCACAAGTTAATGGAAACGCTGCCTTCATGGTTTCTAAGCAACCGATTAGAACCATAAACCTGCGACCACTAACCAAACTCGCACCAAGAAGATCAAGGAAAAGAAGCAGCGGGCAATTTCTGCCCTTTCAGAGCATTTTACTAAACGTAGGCTTGAAGGTTATAGAAGATGATATCTTTCCATTGTTTGATGCATCCTGCAAAAATCAGATAACTTTCTTTCACTCAATTTTTGCACAAATGCCAAGGCAGGTAGCAATTTCATAAAAGTACCCTTTAGCATGGACATAGAACGTCTCCCTTTGAAGATCAGTCTTGTTCACCAAGAAACCACTTCTTCATCAGACATTTCTACACAACAGTCTCTATTATATCATCAATCTCTCAACACACAACGCTATTCACTGACTTGTTAATCATATCATTCATAGAAATCTTTAACAGGAAGCCTACTTCTCGAGAACTGGTAAAAGTTCATTCAGAAAGCAAAGCAAAGCAAAATCCTTCTATGATAATTGAGAAGACAGAAAAAAGTGATGACTTTTACTGCAACCACATCACTACATCAGTAGAAGCAACAGCACCATATAGCTACCTTGCCGTGTAATGACAACCACCATATTAATAAATGCAGACGGAAAACGAGGACGACAACAAAAAGAGACACAGCAATGACACAGCAATCTGAAGTTCTAATGCGAATATTAATCTCAATATAAGGTATACATCTTTATCAGGCCAAATCAAAACCAGCAGCTAACACATCACATAAGTTCAGCGAAGGGACAAATGTGACAGCATGTTCCTTGCAAAAGGCGCACACAAAATTACTAATCCAAATTCCAGGAACAAATGATTGGTCAGCCAGGTTGAGCTTGAATCAACTTCAATCAGATCTCACCTGCAAATTACAATAATCAAAAGGCCAGTTCCTTGAATACAATATAATTAGAAAATGAAGGAAAAAGCATACAGAAGGAGATCGAGACCCAGAGATGCTCCTGCTCCGACTCCTGCTAAGGCTTGGCACAGGACTTCTGCTTGCATATTTGCGGCGCTGTGCAATATAGAAGATTACATGGGATCAATAAGAATTCTGTTTTGCCAAATGAAAAGCTAGTAGTATCCCAATAGAGTTTTGACTTACAGATAATACTGGGCTTCTCAATCTCGTTGGAGATCTGCAAAAATTTCCAAAATAAACCCATTTTAATATCCAGAACAGTCCTATATGACCTCTGATCCAAATGCATCCATGCTACCTCGACGTCGATAATCAAACCAACAAAACAAATATCTACCAGCAATCTTTAGCACCACTTAACATACACACTCTTTAGACCAATCCAAAATAATTTCACGTTCACCGTTGTCCCATTCTTCAAATCTGGTCTTCTCCAACATGGGAGGACAATGATACACAAGGCTAGGGCAAAGTGTAAGACAATTCGCTCATACTTTACCAACAGCAAAGCTAAGAAGCTGTTGTACAACCACACAAGATGATGCTGTCATCATTACCTGGATTCAGAGTTACGAAGTGCCTTTCTATTCTAGTTTATGTTACTTTTTCGCAAAGACCACCTTAGACAAGAATCCACAATAGGAAAGAATCCATCATCTTCACTTGGGAAGTTAGCACCATGGGCATCACTTTGCCACATTTAAAAAAAAAGTATTAACAAAATTTACCATCCAGGCTATGCAGCAGGTGCTCATCAACTAAAACAGCATGCAGCCACAGGGCCCACAACCAAGAGTTGCATGATATTTGAGCACCATAATCCTCAAGTCCCTAACATGCAATCCCCAGATCGCCGCGAAAATCCAGATCTAGAAAACAAAAAAGCCAATCTTCATAATGGTATCATTAACCACAAAGGTGGCAAGTCCTTTCTGAATTGACCCCCTATCCCCGAGGATGAAACGGAATGTGACACTTTGAGAACAAAAGACATCTAACATATGCATATCTTATCAGAATTACTAACCTGCAATTCATTCACAAGTGAAGCCAACAGTGCTGACTTTTGTGAAGAAAAACATTTTCTTATTTTTCCAAAAACTGTTAACAACTAAGGTGCCTTCTGAGCAGATTATTATAAGTGCCTGCATGGGACAGGCTTCTCTGTGACTAAAGTTAAAATGCATTATACCAGAAAGCAGTGAATTTCCTTTAGTATTGGTAAAAATTAAGGTGCCTTTGACCGGTGAAACAAAACAAAAGCCTTGATAATTCCATTAAGTATATGATTTACAGGAAAGGAGACCATAAATATATAAAAATAAATTGAAAACTTCAAGTAGACGATCAAAAATTTTTTATGTTTCATCTTTTCTTAATCTCATTTGCAAATTGGGTGGGCCAAATCTTTCCATCTCACATCAGCAACAGAAGAAGCAAAACATTTTGCTCCTCTAATGAGTTCATCTTAAAAAATCAAGATTACTAAAGAATAGGTAACAAAGCATGCAGCAGTCATCCATTGATGACAAGCTAAGCATTAGAAACCAGAAGCTGGACCAAAGAACATAAAAAGGTTTTATATCCAACAAGATGATGAGGAAGGCAAAACATTGGTTCAGTGATATCCAAAGAACTAAGAAACGCCCATCACTAGAATCATAATCCAAATAATAAGCCACATAAATGGGATGGCACGTAAACCAAAAAAAGTGCACCTCAAAAAAGAAAAAGATATAAATAGATTTTGCTAACATGCAGAGGAGGAGGAAAATGAAAGAAAGATCACAGCAGGAGGCACAGTGTTTGCCAAAAAATAATAAATAAGGAAAGAAAGTGAGAAAAGAAAAGAAAAAAAGAAAATGATAATAATAAAGCACTTTAAATGACATAAAGGCACTAGCTTTACTATTTCTCAGATGAAAACAGAATAAAGCACAACCATTAGAATCCTGATGATGAATTTCATATTTGAAAGCAGACTTCTGAAAATGACAGTTAACCCTTCAAGCCCACGAAAATCAGGAGGAGGAACTAAGTATGACTCATATAGCAGTTTCGACTTAGCTCCATAATACATGTACCTCATGTTAAGCTTGTTGGTGCTACAAATCATGAAAACATAACATCTCAGAAATTCACTCTCACAGTTACTTATAAAAATACCAGTCAAATATCTCCCCAAGACAAGGATAAGACAAGTAGCTGCACGTCTAAATCTCATGCATATAGGAAGCAACAATACAGCGACACAACACACAGAATATAACAGAACTGGAAGGCTTCAAGCACAAGAAAAAGTTTGATAAACCAGCAAATGCACAACAATAATCTACCTGGAAACAGAACGAGGGGAGTCAGACCGAGCCTCTGATGAAACAGACCTCGAGAAAGATGGAGAACGGCGAGAGTTTCTGGCCCTTGGAGAAGCACTACGTAAAAGCAAAGTATGTCAAAGGTAGAGTCATTCAGACAAAAGGCAGATAAATTTAGAATGCATCAGACCTCCTGCTCCTGCTGCTGTAGCTATAGCCAGGACTCCTGCTCCTTGAATAGTCAGGACTCCTACTAGGACTTCTGGAGAAGCTTCTTCGTCGATCATACTCCTCCACCTAAAGTTTCACAGAAACAAATGAAAACAATTGTCTAGTAACACCAAGCTAGAATATAAAGGGTTCACATTACATACCTGTATGTAAGCCCGGGAATACTGATTGCGGAACAGCGAATCATCAAGTTTCCGTATCTGCAATGAATTAAGCAAACAAGCAAAGAAAAATATGACATAGCCTTTCTTTCCATCCTTTTCAACAATGAACAACTATTGGAAGATATATATTGCAATTTTCAATAAGTCAATGGCAAATTACTATCAAAATGAAATCATGGACAGAAATCTAAAACACTGCAAAAGAAAGATTAAATATCGCTAACATTTAAAAATACTGAAACATAAAAATAGCAGTCTCTGTCCAGCATTAACTTACCGCATACTTCATGTCATCGTAGTTGGTGTAATCAACAATTCCTCTCATACCTACACGTGAACCATGACAATAAAAACAGTTATCATTCCAAGTGTTACAAAAGAATCAAGTCTTCAAAAGGCATTAACAGAAGAACGAGTATAAATATTAGAAAACTTGGAATGACAAACTAAATATATTTAAAAATTAAAAATAGGACTGTCATAATAAACTGTCTGCTGACAATCTTAAAAAAGAGCCAAAAAAAAGACAGACAAGCTAGAGAACAACCATTAAGTAATCTTAACATCCACTGAAGATGCTCCAAAACAATGTATGTACTGAGTAAGAAATTTAAGTCATAAGCACCAGGAGAAAATGCCATGTGTTGTTCCATGGATAAGCACTGTGTTACACCTCTTACCCCACCAAATATATTTGCAACTGGTACATAAATTCATGCTACTAACAATGAATTTAGAATCCTAGTTTTACTGTTAAGTTCTCTTTCCCTGCCTTTGAGAACTCTACTAATTACAAGGTCATTATCATCAAGATAAATGGAAAACACCCCTTTTTTTTTTTTTTTGACATCAGATGATTGTTGAGCATATCCACATGAATAGACAGACAGGCATTCCAATGTTGGGATTGCCCCTCTGAGCAGTAATAGGTAGGAGTACTTTCCAACAAAAAGGTTTGGCACATCAGAGTTTCCAGTAGAGTCCCACTATACTGAAGTTTAATAAGTCGTACATTCAGCTCCATAAAGTTAAAGATTTGCGTCCTCCTGAGATGCACAATGCAGCCTCAGAGAAACTAGTTTTCTACAAACAAGTACATGTATGTATCTTTGCCAGAATTCTTTTTGTAAAAATAATGGATCGGCAGCCTCATCGACATTGAGAATAGCTACCAAACAGATGTAACAAAAATACACATAACAAAACACCAGGCTGACATAGACGTGCTAGATAAGCCTCTAGGTTAGGGCTAAGGGCACAACCATGTATGTGCAATTTAAATAAATAAATTTAACATAAATTAATGTAACATGAATTTTTATTTATTAAATTGATAGTTATTTTGGTAATTATACCTACAGGTGATTATGCTGGCACATGTTCTCAGGTAGTTACGTTGGAAATTATGTTGGCTATATATAACTGGGTAGCTAGAATAAAAATTAGTCTTTATTTAGGTAGGTAGAGTGAATATTATGCACATATTTATGATAGTAATTAGTTTTTCTGAGGATAAATATGTAAGTTTAAAAAGTGCCAAAACATGTTTACACCAACGTCCTCCTCCCACTTTATATATAGCATAGTATGTTGCTAAGCCTACTGAAGGTCTGAAACACAAAACCAGTGACATTAAGCCCACAGAAACTTGTAATAGACTCCTAATATTAAACAAACGCAAGAACTTTTACCAAGAACTTTTACCAAATAGAAAAGATGTTAGACAACTCACCATCACGATCACGGAAAACTTGAGAAAAGCAGACATCACCCGCCCGACGCATGTGATCCTAGTAAAAGAGATGAAACTAATCAAGTCAAAACAGAAAGAGCTAAAATGAGATACCCCTCTAACCAAGCAAATCTAGAACTCTCACCTTCAAGTCCTGCCATGAAGCAGAAGGTGGCAGCCCTGTGACCAAAACTGCACAAGTTTGAAGTGTTACCAACAAATTCTACATGTATTACCTCCTTGGTATAATGTAAACCAATAACACGTAGCAATGACTCACCACGATAGTCAGAGCGTCTTGAAACACCACCACGACCACCTCCACTACTGTAACTGCTGTAGCGATCATATGATGATGATGATCCTCGCCCGCCATGCGCAAGTTCGACCTGCAACAACATGGGGTAAACAGACAAAATCAAGCAATTTGATACATGTTAATCAACATGGTCAAAACAAGCATGGGAAACTAACCCTTAATCGGTGGCCATCAAAGTTATAACCATCTCGACCGCGAATAGCATCATCAGCATCACGGTAATCTTCAAACTGAGAATACAAAAGAGTTTATAATTCAGAATGGATAGTGAAACATAAAATTAGAAAGAAAAAAGCCACCGTGGACTTTATTATTCAAAAAGGCCTGCACCAAAGAGTTCACCTTGCTGATTGTCAATAATCCAGGCATAACCAACCATTAATGATCCATTGAAAACTCAAATCCTGAATCAATTGAGAAACTCACCTCCACAAATGCATAACCAGGTGGTCGGGGAGGAATTTTCAAGTCAATATCCACAATACGTCCATACTGCAATAAATCATTAAAGAGAGAACATAAAAACAATTAGCAAATATTGACTTGTACATGCACATACTAACCCACCAGCAACAGGACCCAAGGATCTCATGCTGTACTCTATTTGGTCCAATCAAAGAGAATCTCAACATCCGATGACAAATGCATGCATATGTTATTTCTAAATATTAGGCACCAATGAAGAAAACAGAATTAAATTATTCCAACACAGGAAAGCATCCCACGATTCAGCCACAAAATCATCTGAAATTTCAAATTTAACGCAAAAATTTATTTGATTAACAGCAAAATTTTCTGCCTTGGAATCCCAATGGCTGTGCTTCAAACTAGTCTAATTCCAGCATAATGTTGAATACCATGGGTAACAAGAAAAGGGGCTCTGATCTGTAATAAAGGTTTAGCGTATTCCATTTCCTTTTTCCGGTTTTCATACCATCTCTTTACCCAAAATAACATCAAACGAAAGTTAACTTGCAGACATAGACAAGCAGCCTTGAAAAATATATGTTCAAAAATCAAAATGATTACAAACATATGACCATATTATATGGTTAGAACATAAATTCAGACAGTAAGGCACTAACAACCAAACTTGAAGAATGTTTTATGAAAAAATAAAAATAAAATAGAATACCTTATAAAACAAGTCCTCCACTTCACTCTCACGGATATCTCCGGGGAGATTTCCAACATAAATGGTTCGGCTTGAGCGGCCCATTTCTTGCTGCAATCATATAAAATTGGTCGCATTTAAAAACACACAAAAGTGACATTACATACTTGTCATAAAAGCTACAAACAGGAAAATGAACGAAAAATTCATAACATTAAGCAAATTCAATGATCTAAAATAAAACTGAATCTTATTAATGATAAAAACTCCTAATCCATAAAAACAAAAGATCCCTTGGACACTAATTTATTAAAACCCAAAAAAGTGACAGACTATAAACTCATAAATTAAAAAAAAGTTACAAGCGAAAAATCAATACCTAAAAAACTTATGGAAACAACAAAAAAAAAAAACAGTATTCCCAACCCAAAACAGAAATGTAAACACTTCTACAAATCTACTGTATAAAGTATATCCATAATAACATCATAAATCATTCCAATCACAAAATTTCTAATTTAAACACCAAAAATTAAGGACCCCAAGGTTCTTTCTTTCCCCATGTTCTTTTTTCCCCCTTCTTGCACAATATACAAATAGCAGAAATAGAGAGAGAGAGAGAGAGAGAGAGAGAGAGAGAGAGGGCACAAAGCCCTAAAGATTCTTTTACTCTTCAATTATTTCTTCATGCATGAGAATCTGTAGATTCCCAAAACCCTAATTTCTCCTCCCCAACCCCCAACAGGTAATCAACAATCAGAGCCGTTGAAAAAATTCGAATCAATTCTAAAGCTACACTGAATTATCAGTACATGTAAAAATAAAAAGACAAAAAAGAATCAAGATTGCTCAAAATCGGCAGGAGATTAGAAAAATAAACAGATGAAGTTTTAACAAATTCGTGTCCTTTGTAGTCGCAGTAAACTGGTACTGAATTTTCTGGATTGAAAATTCATTTTCTAGATAGATTATGTATAGATGAATTTTTAATAGAATTAAAAATTAACTAACCTGATAAAGAATTCGACCAGAGACTTTCCTGTTCGGTTGAGAGACTAGGGGAATAAATTAAAGTCCGGGAAGAGGGATGCGATGAATTTATATAGAGGAGAAGAAAAGGACGAGTTGGATTTTTTTGGAGCCTGATCTGACACGCGTACGGGTGACGGTTATAGGGCGTCTGACTCCTGTTTGACACCTGTACCTAAGCCGGTCCGGGTCTAGACCCGGACTCGACCCTGACCCCGGAATTTTCGTTTACCCGGATCCGGATCCAGATCCATTTTTCCTAATAAAAAAGGGTTGAATACGAAATGGCATATTCCGACCCGTATTAGACCCGTATCCGTTTAAGTAAATAATAATCATAAAAAATATATATACATAAATACCTTAGTTCCAAACCCTACAAACATCATCCTCCCCACTGCCGCTTCTCCCTCCCATTCCAAACCTTACAAACATCATCCTCCCCACCGCCGCTTCTCCCTCCCATTTCCTCTGCTCTTCATCTGTCTCCAAATAAATTCCAAATTTTCCCTCCATCATTTCTCCTCTTATGCAACACCACACCACATCAATCTTGTCTTCCTCTTGTGTAGTGAAGTGAAATTTTCAGACTCCACCTCCAATTTCCACTGCTATTGATGCTATTGCTAAGAGCTTTGGTGCTGTTTTTTAGAGAAAAAATTGCTATTTCAGGTAAGAATTTTAGTTATTTGCACCTATATTAATGCTACTGCTAGAAACATTTGTGCTTTCCAAAAATCTCTCTTTTGGAGAAAAAATTACTATCCCAAGTAAGAATTCTAATTATTTCTTCCATGCTTCGATATGGTCAGGACTTGCAGATTCCTTGTAGTTATTTGGGACTGGCAAATCTTTAGCTTTATAGTTTTCAAAAATTGAGACTGTCAGCCGTGAGGATGAGGAGCCGCCCAGTCAACTGGTTTGGATTTGTGATTGGTTTTGGAATTGTAGTATATGGGTGATTTGGATTCCTATTTCCTAATGTAATTTGGTTGTACTTTTTTGACATATTAGAAAGGCTTGTATATTGCTTGAAAAAGAGTGTGTTTTGAATATGTACAATCTGAAGAATTTTGACATTGCCGGTGTTGTTTCTATCGGGTAGACCCGACCTGTTTCCGAGACCCGTCAGATCCGGATCTGGGAGATCAAGTGTAAGACCCGTCGGGTACACGGGTCAAATCTGGAACCAGTGTAATGAAATGGGCCCGGGTCCGAAATATTCCGTTCCGATCCGTACCCGACCCGTTGACAAGTCTATCTGTACTCATTTTGGGCCTTTTCATGTCTTCCACGCTAATCACTTAAAAGCGCTGTTGACCACTTTTATGTATGTCATATGCAATAGTTACGTGGTGTGGAAAGCTTCATTCGGTTTAGAGTCACTATGTGATGAAATGGTAGTCAAAGTTGAGAGGTTATTTGGATTGTATTTTTTGGAGAGATTTCTAATTATGTAATGTGTGTGAAATTAAAAAGTGATTGAGAAAAGGTGTAAAAAAAAAGAAGAAAATATTCATAAAAAATAAAAAAAGGTTTTCAAAAAAAAAATCCAAAGAAGACCTAATCTTTTAGTTTTAAACGCGAGATTTATTCTAAAAGCGTCAGTGTTTAGTACATATTAGAAGTGCGTCGTACTCCTAAATTTATAATAATATGATGCTTATTAAATACTTAAAAAGTGCTTTGATCACACAAAATACGGCTGTTTACCAAAAGCAATATATTCCTAATAAGCTCTGAATGATACGTTAACAAAATAAGCCATCCAACCTATCCCTACCTTCTATTATGCAATGTAACTTCTCACACATTAGAACGCAACTGTCAAGACAACACCACGAATGCACAATAACATTATAAAATTGGAAAGTACATTAGAAATTGTGTTCCATATATTCATCCAATTTGAAATCTATTCAATTTCCACCACCAAAATTCTATAAATCTCAGGCAATGACAGATCCCTTGGTACCACCAGCACTAATACTACAGACTACTTGCTGAGTCATCTCAATTCTCTCGTATTTGTGAGATACCACTAATAGTGGTTGCAACACTTTGGCGTATCTTTCACAATTCAATCTGGTCTAAAATGGTTTTGGAGTTGGGCAAGAACGGTTGCTACTGAAAAGGTTGGCGGTCATGATTTGATTAAAAAAATATAAAATACAAATCACATCATGTACATCAATTTTAATATTATGTATGGAGTTCATAAAATTTTGTTGTATATTTAAAAATTATTGAGAGTGAGTTACATGTTGAATAAATGAGATTACATCATGTAGAATTGAACAAAATCGGTCCAAATGATTTCTCTAACAACCGTTTAAGCTCTTGATCCAATGGTTGTTTGTGTTATAGACTCAGTACATGGATGCATTCAGATATGTAAGCTCTACTTGTAAGTCTCACATGTTTGCATCTTGATGGATTTATAGATCCGGTCCATAACAGACATTCCCAACCAACATATTGGTAGTCACATGCACTTGCAAAATAATTGGACTGGGTAGGTAAATTACAACCTTAAACAAAATGTAAATTACAATTAATGATTTAGATAAGGCTGATGATTAGTCGAATGGATTGATTGTTGAAGCAATTTTTTAGTAAGTGAGAGAAATTATTATAATACTTTTCGTATATTGTTATCTTAACACATACATTTAATTTCGAGTATGCAAGTTGTTATTGTACAGAAGTCCTAGAATACATTGTTATATGCGTTTGACAAAAACTGAAATCTGAAAACTGCAATTTGAAATTTGAAATTTGAAAATTGAATCTATTAAATGATTGAATTATTAAGCACTAAATCTAATATATTTGAATGTATATCATATTAAGTAATAAATAAATAGCTTATCACTTAATTTAGAGAGCAAGCTTTGTCTAAAAAATTAAGTGACACTTAATTAATTTAGATGTTCTATTTTTTTATTATCAAATGCATATGAACGTGTTAAGATTTGAATCCATTAAATTTAAGTATTAAATTAGATTATCAAACGGGACATAACTTTTAGTCATATTAATGCTTAATTTGTTCCGCAATGCAGCACTGATTTGGATTATGGACTATAGAGCAGAATGGGCCAAGTTCTCAATCCTTGCTTAAACCCATATCAGTTTGAAAAATCATCTCTGATGCGATGACATGCCTAATCTTTAAACTCTATTTGAATAGAGGAAAAGTTGTATGCGAAAGTGAGATAAAGGAAAATGAAAATGAGTTTCCCATACACGTTTGGTTAGTGGGGATAATTATCACATATTCTCTTCTGATTCTTTTCTACTGACACATTCAGCTTATGCCATGTCAACCCCAGATGTCTGAGCATGTGGACACGTGGGAATAAAATGGACGGTGGAGATTCACTAGCCATTGTTGCCATGTAATACCCATGACCTCAGCAATAACACTCAAGTACCAGTCAGACTAAAAATTACTCATCCCATCTCTCCGTCTGCTTTCCCTTTTTCATCGCAGCACCATTGTCCCTAGGTCTGTGTCTTTTTAACAAATCGGTCTATCCGTGACTTGCAAATTATTGTGCTTTCTGTGGGTTAGACTTTGGTGGCTCTCTCTCGTAGATTGGTTGGCAAACATAACCGGATCTTGGAGTGAAGCAGCACGACAGTTCGAAGCTGTATTTTCCCCTGCTCGTCTAAGACCAGGTACACCCTAATGGAATAGCTACTCCCTCCAATTTTCGTATATATCTAGCTTTGTTAAAGCATGTAATAATAACTAGTAGTGGTTCTTTGGTGTATGTCTTTGTCGGTTTCACTGTGGTTTGAAAATCTCTTGGCCTCCTTCCTCAGCCACGGTGATGAAGTCTCGCCTTTTTCCACCAAATTTTGCAGCGGTTTCTTGTCGCAATATGGGCTTTAGGCCCGAGTAACAGGTTTAATTTAACTATCCAAAATTAGTTTGAGTTTCCACTCCTACCTTAATCACTTAGGGAAAAGAGATTGGAAAGGAATTGCAACAGAATACCAGTAAGTTTGCTCCGAAAGAGGCATGTAGGAACCTTTTCAAATGGTCTTACTACCTTTTTGCCATGCTTCCACCCTCGTAGGCAAGAGAGTTTTCTGGTTATTAGTCTTACTAATTTTAGTAAAACTTGTGTAAGAGAAGCAGAATATTCTGAATTTTTATTATTGTATAATATGTATACATTTCAATAATGCTACCTAAAGGGAATAGTTAGTATAACAAGCAACCAAAGAGCGTAGCAGTAATACATATGATTCCATAGGTCTTTCTTGTTACTAATATGTATACATTTCTATAGTCCGTAAAAATACTCTATTATTCCCCCTTTCTCTGTTCACTTATATTTACAAAATGATACGGTATTTCTCTGCTAAATCGAAGGCTACTGTGTCTTGTCCCAAGTATCAATTGTTAAGCTTGTGTACCCCTCAGCTATTCCGGTTGTGTTCAACAATTGAATATGCACTAAGCTTATAATTTCTGGGCTGAACAAATAGGCTGTCCTTTGGTTACTGATAACCCCCAAAAAAATGAAGCACATTGATTGTCAACGTATGGCCAACTTCCGTATTGTATGCTGATATTTTTCTTACCAGTTATAACTTGCTCCTATATCTTAACTATTTACTTGCGTTTTCTAGCTTCTCCTGTTAGCTGTACATCAGACGCTAGCTCTCATTCGTCACCATCTCCAACGACTTGTCTCAGTGCCTTATCGCGTATATCCAGCAAGTTAGTAAGGTGGATGTTGCTCGTTTATTTGACCTCCATGTTTTCATGTAGTATGCCTTCACTGAGTTTGTTCTTCTCCTATTTTTTTCTTTGGCAGCAAATGGCTGATAATTTTCAATGGACTAGCTCAATGGATGACACTTTCATTACTGCCTACATTCAGTTCAAAGAGGATAAGGTATGGGACAGCAGCTGGAGTTTGGATTGGAATTTTGACAACTTGGCTGCCCCATTTGGTTGAAAAGCATAACATTCATGTCACAAGAGGGCAGTGCAAGTCAAGGTTCTACAGAATCAAGAGGAAGTGGCATGACTTCTGTCAGCTTAGTGGTTTTTCGAGATCCCCAAAAACTAGGATTGGTTGAGATGCAGATAATGATTACTTTACTGCAGCCCTGAGCATTGGGTAGCACTGGAAGCAATATGTTAAACTTGTATCTTTGTTCGTAATTTTGCTATAGTACTACTCCGTCGATCCCAAGACATGTTTTCCAACATTTTGTTTTCTTACCCTCTTACCTCTAAAAACCATTTTAATTCTTTATTAGCTCGAGTCATTTCTTTTTCTACATTTTCTATCTTTGACCTTTCTGCAGTCAATTTTGTAATTTTTTCCTTTTATTTTGAAGAATGTATCTATCCACATATTCTTTTCGTGGTCTTCATTCGCTTTGTGGAGGGCCAACGAAATACTTCTGGTGCTCTAAATCTATAAATTATCAATGTTACCTATTTCGGCATTTGATTTTCAAACTCTTAAGTTCAAGTAGTCACTACACCATTATGTTATGATGGAATGAAAAAGGGGAAAGTTTACCCAAAAACAAGGGCAAAGGAGGCAATGACATCTGGATTTTGTGGAGAACACAATGGAAGTTTGATATTGCAATATTCTTCCATTATGTTGCATACATGTTATACATAGCAGTTCAGTTGATGTACTTAACTTGGCATTTTTCTTGATACATACACATAAAATGGAATTGTAATATTGGCGAAATTGGTATGCATTGTTTTAGGTGTTGTACCAAGCAAGAGTACTTGTTCTAAAAGGATGACAAGTAGAAAAAAAAATCACTTAGCATCTCCATGAACTCCCTAGATTTATCATACATATAGTATAAGCGGCTTGTTGGTTTGCCAGAGTTTTTCGTCGTCCTCCTATGTGTCATGCTTTCAGCACGTGAGGCGTTGATCCGCATATTTTTCCTTTCCCTCCTTTCCCTGCTGCGTCTTGCGTAGTGAGGTTGGCCAATAGTCAGGTGAACTTGGCCTTCGAGTCCTGTTTAGTTTGGACTTAACTAACATATATATGTCTGGTTGTAGTTATAGTTCATTGACAATTGTCTAATCACTTCGGATGTGATGGGAGTTGTTGCATGGGTGTCAGCTAGCTCTTGGCTCTAGGCTTTCTAACATTCAGAGCGCTTCCTTACTCGTACAATTAAAATTACCCTAACGTCCTTTGTAGTTCATGATAACCGCTAAAATACCACTGTTCCCCTACCGGTTTTAGTGATTGTTGCTGCTTTACTAACTTGTGGCCCAATCCGTCATTTTATGTCGGAAAATTTACGTTTGTACTTGCCATCGGTTTACAACTTGCACCCGTCACCGTTGGACTTCTCTACTGCCTATTGAACATGGACGTGTTAGCCTCCAATCTTTTTCCTCTCTTACCGAGCTTCAACGTTTTCCCTCTTCTTTCTTTCCCCTTGTAGAACCTTTTTGCTCTGAACAAAGCCTCCCATTGCTCCCTTCTCTTCCACCGCCCGCTGTCTATTTTCCCTGCTTCTTTCCCGCCCTTCTTCTACTCTCCTGCAACTTGAACATCCTGCTCCTCTATCTAATCTCTGTGCTCAGTGTATTTTTCCCTATCGACATTTTCCTCATATATACATTTTCCTGCTCCCTGCACCCTGCACTTGCTCCAGGGGTATGTATTTATACGCTGGTTGTCCCTTGCTTTTTGTTTATGCGCCTGAGCAATGCATGCTTATGTTCCTGCTTCCCTATGCTTCGTATAGCCTTCGCCTTATGCTTTCTTCACTCCCCTTTCCCTTCTGCTTGACAGTAGCTGGGTACCATTCTTACCTTGCTGATGCTATATTTGTCATAATGCCTTCTTATTTACAGGTTTTGTTTGCTGCAGCAAGTGTTGATCTTGCAGAACTTCTTCTTTCATTTCTGCTCATAAGTTCACAGGTTGGTCAACTGTTTTTCGGCTCCCCTTTGGTTGCTATGTTATTTCCCTATGTTGCGCTCTCCAGCCTTTGCTTATAGCCTAACTTATTGTCTTGTTCATTTGGTTTACTGTTTACTCATTCTTTTTTGTTTTTACTATTGCTCATGCTTTTGCTTTTCTCTTCCGTTAAACCTCTGCGTATAGTCCACCTATTGTTTTATTTAACTTGCTGTAGCCTTTTATTGCTATTAGCTCTCATGACTTTATGTATATTATTATTGCTATGGTGTAAATGTCCGATTCGCCTTACTCTTGTATTTGTGCTATAGGAGCTTTGCTTTGTAGTATGTATATTAGTCTTTAGCCACCCTTTCAACTCCATGGACTATACCTTCGTGCTTACAATCTAGCCCTCCGTTGTGCATTGCATCCTTGCTCCAACGCCATTATGCATTTGGCCTTTTTACCTCTTCTTTACCTCTTACAATATGTAGCTGCTTTTGATTCTTTGCTTATGTTCCTGTTTCGATCAGCCAAAAGATTCAGATGGATAGAAATGCTATGCGGCGTAAGCGTTATGCTGAAATGCCGCAAAGCAAAAAAGATGAGCTTTTGCTCCGTCGAAGGGAGGCATACACTGAAAAAAAAGAGACCAGCAGCCTCCAAACGTCAGTCCTCCTATCTGTGAAATAGCTTTGCAGGCTAGAACTTATAAGCGGAAGCGTGCAGCCTACATTAGTAGGAAAGTAGCTTTAGCTAGAACAGAAACAGGAGTCTGGCTTCCTGATAGCCAACCCATACATACTAATAGTTTAGGTCCTTCTTCGCTTAGTTCTGATCGAGTGCCTGTCCAAGGGGATTTATCTATCGGTAGTCATACGCCTTATCAACCACTGGTTATGCCACTCCTTCCGTTACACCCTCCGCCTGAAATCTGCGTTTCCTCTCATATCGATCGTCCCTCTGGCTCTGTATCTACTGTCAACCTTAGCTACAACTCTGACAAAGGTATCATCTCCACAACTGTATGTTCTGCTTTGATGCTCCTTTTCCTGCTATAACTCTTCCTACAAGCATTCTTGCCTCAAGCCCTACCCATTAAATATCATTGAACTTTTGCCTACTTAACATCCCCCTTAAGTTCGGTTACCCTTTTAAAACAAATTCAATGTAACTAATACTTACAGTCTTCTTATTGCACTTTTGCCCTTGCATTCTTTCTGTCAACTTGCAATGCTTTTAGCAAATTAACCAGCCCAACTTTCACTCATATATAACTTTTCCATCCTCTTGTCAGGTCTTTGTGTAACTTAATTGCTTTTTTAGCTCGAACTCTTGCAAAGACATTGCCTGTTGTACAGTACATTTCTCAGACCTCCACCTGCCATCCCAGCTGCAATTATTTTCCCTCATTCGTTTATACTGCTCCCCTTGTAAATTATTCATCCGTTGTATTCGTTGCTCATGCAAAATTATTTGGTTCCTTTTTTCCTTTCCATTCTTACTTTCCCATTTATTAAAAATAAAACCATGTGTTCATTGCCTTTATACATTTATTCTGTCCAATCTCTGCATTGGATATTCAAATTATCATGGCCACAGTCCTCAGACGAGGTTTGCATTTGCAACCAAATTTATATTACATTGTGTCCTGTTAGCTACAGATCCATCTACCTCTTTGAATATGCACGCTCATCAGGCACAAAACGGACTGGATCCTACTCCGTGCCCATCCAGTTCTCCTTTTGTTGCTACAAATTCTACAATGATACACCGCCGGAGAAAAAAACGCTTGCACCCTTATGGTTACTGATTCTACCTTTTCTTCTATCTTTGCTTTTCGATGGGTTTATCTATATCATTAAACTTCCACAGCCCCCTGTAGGGGAAAGAAATATAGCACATGCTTTTGTGCCTACTGATATGAGCCATGCTTTTACAGAGTAGAATCCCATATCGGTAGACTCCTCTGCTATATCTGATGGCCCTGTTATCCCAACAAGCTCCACTTGTCAAAGGTCCAGCAGAAAAAAAACACAGCAGAATAGAGGTCATTATTTATACTTTTACGGTTGCACCCTTTAGTAATTATGAAACCCATTTAGCGTGCTCAAGGTATTATCATGTCCCATGTGTTCCTTGTTCTATACCTATACACTTACTGATATGAACCATCACTCAAACTCTGTAGGCAATGCTCAGCCTACAAGCTCAGCCACCACTCCTAGGCGTCATCGCAGCCAAGGTTGATATTATTTTTCCCTTTTAGTCTATCCTTTTAGATAGCACCTACTTTATTTTAGAACTTTTTGTACATTTCACGTTAACCAGCAATCTTATCAGCTGCAGCAAAATCAAAAAATAAGCGTGGTCTGTCTCAGTTGGAAAATATTCCTGAGCAGACCTATGTTCTACCTACTGTACCAAACTGTGAACACTGTGGCGCCAAACGATTCTATTTAGAGCCTAAAGGTTTCTGTTGTTCACGGGGGGCTGTATCAATTGTTACTCCATCACTGCCTTATGATCTTCAACGACTGTTGACAGGCGATGATGAGGAATGTGTTGAGTTCCGCAGATTGATCCGAACCTATAATAATAACCTGGGATTCTCATCTCTTGGTGTTAAGTATGATCCTGAGTTGACAAAAAATCACAAAGGTATCTATACCTTTCGTGTCCAAGGCCAGGTGTATCATTTCCTTGATGGCCTGACTTCAACAAACGAAAAATCATCTGGCGTTCAATTTTACTTCTACGACACTGAAGAGGAAGTCTCAAAAAGATTACAAAAGTCTCCAAAGTTGCGTGAGAGTACACTAAGATTACTGATACGCATCCTTGCTGAAAATCCCTACACAAAATTCTTTAAGAACCTTCGGTCTATCCCTGATCTAGACCATCAAAATATTATTCTCAGATGCTATCCAGGTCTTGATCAACATATCTATAATCTGCCTTCTGTCTCACAAGTTGCGGCCATATGGACAGAAGATGATGATCGATCTGCTGAAAAATGTGCAAATATCCGAGTATATGCACATTCTAACACCACTCATAGAATTCAGCACTACTTTGCCTGCTATGATCCCTTGCAATATCCTCTTTTGTTCCCTCGGGGTGAATCTGGTTGGCATTATGGTATCAAACGAAAAACTGCAATTGATGCTCGGCCTGATTCTATGTCATCTACTTCTTCATCTACTCCAGATCCAGTCTTAGCTCACAATGCTTCGCATTTAATTGCCCTCGAAACTTCTGGTAACACTTCATTGCTTTGTATTTCCCATCTATATTGTAACTCTTTTTCTCAAACCTTTGAATTTAATTGCCAATATACTCCATTTGACTTCCAGCTGCTCTTACTGGCAAGCGGCAGAAAGATATCATTTCTACAAGGGAATACTACTGTTATAAAATGCAAATTAGGGATGATGATAGATCCATGCTACTTCACATGTTAAGGTTGTTCCAGCAATTTTCGGTTGACTCATATGTAAAAATTGAAACTACAAGATTGGATTTTCATAGGCAACAACAGAATGCAATTAGAATTGAGCTATTAGAAGGAGTTATGGATAGTATTTCAGTTGGAGAAACAAGAGGTTCTAAGATTGGACGTAAAATCATTCTTCCTGCTTCCTTTATCGGTGGTCCTCGAGATATGAGACGACGCTATATAGACGCAATGGCTTTGGTCCAAAAGTTTGGAAAGCCTGATATCTTCCTCACCATGACTTGTAATCCAAAGTGGAAGGAAATTCGAGATAACCTTCAATATCATGAAGAACCTCAGGATAGACCTGACTTGCTTTCTAGAGTATTTAGAGCAAAGGTTGAGGTGCTTAAAGTTGAACTGCTCAAGAAACAGATTTTTGGTGAGGTAGCTGCCTGTGTCTATGTCATTGAATTCCAGAAATGAGGGCTTCCTCATGCTCACTTCCTTCTTATTATGAAACCAGAATCAAAGCCATTAAATCCAGATGCATACGACAAGATTGTGTGCGCAGAGATTCCTGATCCAAACACAAACCAACGTCTTTACAACCTTGTTAGAAAGCATATGGTACACGGTCCTTATGGTTCTATGAAACAGGATAATGTTTGTATGAGAAATGGGGTATGCAAAAACCATTATCCACGGCCATTTTCTGACCATACTAGTCATGCAGAAGATGGCTATCCATTTTATCGGCTAAGAAGAGATGGCAGAAAGATCAAGATCATGCGCTTTGATTTAGACAACAGATGGATTATTCCATATAATCCATATCTCTTAGCTTTATTAGACTGCCATATAAATGTAGAGATTTGCTCGACTGTGAAGCTTGTCAAATACTTATACAAGTATGTGTATAAAGGCCATGACTATTGTAGCTTTCACGTTGTTATTTCAGAAGACCAGCCTTCTGAAATTGATGAAATCAAACAGTTTCAACAAGGACGGTGGGTATCTCCACCAGAAGATCTCTGGCGTATATATAAATTTTCTATGAACGAAATGTCTCCAGCATTTTATACATTACAAGTGCATCTACACAATCAGCAACTGATCTCATTCGACAAAAATTCTGATTTGCTAAGCCTATTAAAGAAGATCGACTTTTCAAGGACTATGCTCACTGAATTTTTCCACATGAACAGAACAAACGACAAGGCTCAGAACTTGAAGCTGTTATACCGAGAGTTTCCTGAGCATTTCGTTTGGTCTTCAAAAGAAAATGTGTGGACAGAAAGAAAACGAACAAGAGTTATTGGTAAATTAGTGACTGTTAGTCCAAAGGAGGGTGAAAGGTATTATCTACGCCTTTTGCTCACACATATTCGTGGACCAACATCTTTCGATGATCTTGCGACAGCTAATGGCATACACTTTCGAACATTTAGAGAAACCGCCATCCATCTAGGACTTCTACAGTCTGACACATATATAGAAGACACAATAGATGAAGCAGCCACATTTCAGATGCCTTCCTCTTTAAGACTCTTGTTTGCCACTATGCTTGTTTATTGCTCTCCAACCAATCTTGCTTATCTTTGGAATAAATTTGAGCTTGAGCTTTCGAGGGATTACAAAAGAGCTCAGGCCTACAACCACCTCAGTGCTCATGAAATTCAGCTTAGAGTACTCTATGACATCAACAGATCATTGGAGTTGATGGGAAAATCTTTAAGTGACTATCTTGCGGTTCCTCAGGCTTATATTGATCCATATGAGAATCAGCTAACAAAAGAATTACAAAGCGAAAGAAATATTACACTAACTTCTGAGGATTTGGTCCTTCCGACTCAGTTGAATTCACAACAAAGGATTGCATATGATTTAATCCTTGAAAAGGCTCTAACTGCCACACCTGGATCGTTCTTTATAGATGGTCCTGGTGGAACTGGTAAAACATTCCTATACCGCGCCCTTCTTGCTACGATTAGATCGATGAATTATGTAGCACTAGCAGTAGCAACATCTGGAGTTGCAGCATCTAATCTCCCAGGTGGTAGAACTGCACACTCAAGATTTAAGATCCCACTGGACCTATCAAACAACAGGGGATGTCACCTCAGTAAACAAAGCAGTACAGCTAAACTTATCGCAGAATCTAGATTAATCCTCTGGGATGAAGCTTCAATGGCAAAGAAAGAAGCCATCGAAACATTCAATACACTCTTAAAGGATATCATGGAGTCTGTCCTTTGGTGGCAAACTTGTTGTATTTGGGGGAGACTTTCGCCAGACCCTCCCGATAGTAGAAAATGCACCACCTGATTTACAGATCCAATCAAGCATTCTTTATTCTCCCTTGTGGAATGAAATGCAGAAAATCAAACTCACACAGAACATGCGTGCTTTAGACGATCCAGCATTTTCCAACTTTCTATTTAGAATAGGTGAAGGAACAGAGCCCTCCGACAATGATAAACAAATCACCCTACCTGACGATATTGTCCTCAAATATGATAACAAAGATGACTCTACAACAAGGTATCTCTCCGTTACCAATCTTTCCACTCTCTGAAACCACCTGTGTAACCAGATATGAGATGCACAAGCGTTTCAAAGAAGCTTTTTTAGTTCCAGCCATTCGCTTTTAAGCTAACCAGTATCATTCCCTCTGCAGATTAATAAATTCAGTTTTCCTAGACCTTGATGCTCTATCTAAGGAACCTTATCAAATGATAAGTAGGAGTATTCTTTCGCCTAAAAATAGCTCTGTCGATGATCTGAATGATATGCTCATCAATAGGTTCCCTGGAGATTTACATATTTACACCAGCAATGACAAAGCAGTCGAGCAGCGCTATCAAGGAGACTACGAGGACTTTCTTAACTCTTTAGATCCCAAAGGCCTTCCACCGCATAAACTTCTCTTGAAGGAGAATTGTCCACTTGTTCTCCTCCGAAATCTATCTCCTACTGAGGGCCTTTGCAATGGTACAAGGCTTATATGTAGAGAACTTAGGCAGAATGTCATCTGTGTTGAAATAGCAACAGGCCAGTGCAAGGGAAATAGAGTTTTCTTGCCAAAAATCCCTCTTCAGTCCTTTGACAATGAAAAAAATGGAATACCTTTCACCAAAACCCAATTCCCAGTACACTTGTGTTTTGCAATGACAATTAATAAAGCACAGGGTCAAACGCTTGATTATGTTGGCATATATTTACGTGAACCAGTTTTTTCGCATGGCCAACTATACGTTGCGCTGTCAAGAGCAAGGACTCTAAATTCTCTGAAAATTCTCATAATCCCAGGAACTTTTTCTGAGGAAAAATCTGATTGCAAAACAAGAAATATTGTTTTTGCTCAGGTTCTTGAATTGGCAAATCTGTGACATGTATGTTTACTTACCTTACCTACTTGTTTAGCTTATTACTTTAAAACGTGATTGCTTTCTCTGCTTTTAACATCGGTGTATCATTCCTCCTCTCCTTTAACACCTGTTCTTTCTACTTCTATATTATTGTACAGAATAGAGAATGTCCAACCTATCAAAAATATCAGGAATCACATGACAGATTGGATGGCAATAATAACAGTCCAAGAAAAGCAGCATGTACTCACAGCATTTAGCTCACCAACAAAATTTCAAAAGTACATATTTGTTGACTCAGAGGTACTAATCTATAGGTAAATTTCAGCATTCTGCATCAAGCTCAGAGAGAACGTGCCATTTACACAGAATCTTGCTTTACTGCAGGGCTCAAAGGTCCAGGGAATTATCTTTAACTACGACATACCAAGAATGAGTCAGAAGCTACAAGTATCCAAAAAATATTTGATATCAAATGCTGAAGTTCGAAAAATTGATCAGGACTATCAGACAGATGGAATTGAGCAGCAATGGGTGATCTCCTCTCGCACTGTTGTCCAGGAACTTCCTACTGATGATGACCTCCTCCCAGTCTCATTCAACTACACAAAATTCACTGATCTCGCCCGCTTCATCAACTCAAAGAAAGATACAGTTGGTTAGTTACACTTTCCCTTTCACACATTCTAAGAATAAAAAAAAAGAAAAAAAACTTATACTTGTTCATTCTCCCTTTACCAATTAATTAGAATTTGTTTTCATCAAATCTATTCCAGATGTTCTTGCTGTCGCTATCCATGCCTTGCCTGCAAAAACGGTTAAGAAGGACAGTAAAGATCTCCTGGTTCAGAGAATCATCATCATAAATCAAGAGTACATCAACCTTTCATCGGATATGTAGATATGCATCCATATATCCATGCACACACAACTAAATACAGAGTTATACATTCTTCTATTATTCAGACACTTATCCATCAAATTGTCTCCCCTCTCTTTCCAAATAGGTTCCAGCCTGTCCAACTGTCAATCTGGAATGACTTTGTTGAGCATGAGGGCCAGCAAATTGTTAACAACCTTCGCACTTTCCCAACTCTTATTTGCAGAAAGATCAGAGTCAACTCTTTCAACGGTAAAACAATCCAACCAATTCCTATGCATTTCTTATTGCCGCTGATTGAAGCAAAAAAACTTATCTTTTCGGCAATAACAATCTCCCTGTTTGTACTAGGTGTTGCTCTTTCAACAAAACATGATTCTGCCATTATAATTGATCCACCAATTCAGGAAGCTCGCGAACTAAAGAACTGGTTATCCATATACCTTTTTTGTTTACCATACAAAATAAATAATTAATCCTTCACATAGCTTCCATTTGATTCCACAATTCCTTCTTGCAGGGCTACAAGAAATGCTGACACAATAGCAACTATCATCAATACTGCCTCATACAACAAGTATAACCCACAACTAGCAATCCAAGAAGAAAGAAAGATTTGTTTGATATCAAATCTCAATCCGAATGACAAGGTATGACCGCATCTAATTATTTCCCTACCCGTCATCAATTAGACCATAATCATTTGACCATTTCTATGCCTTTTGCTGCTGCTGTAGACTAGCTGGGTAACTGCAGTTTTTGTATTCGATCACATACTTCAGAGATACTGGTACATGGCATGCAAAAACTGCCATAGATCAACATCCGCACCATATAAATTTGCTTTCGAATGCAACTACTGTGGCCAAACTCATCCTGCTGAACCAAGGTGCTTTTCCAGCTCTGCAAAAAAATGATCCAAATATTTCTCCACTCTTATGATAGACTCACTATCTCTTATGCTTATTCCGCAGATGTCGCTTTGACATTGATCTAACTGACAGGAGTGGAACGATAACAGCATCTATCTTTTGCGACCTTGCTGAAAAATTGCTCTCTCTCTCCGCTGTTGAAGCAATGGAATACTCAAAAAAGGTTCCTCACTCTAACAACACCTTATAGTTTATTATAAACCACTTCTTTAGCAGGTATGACCATATTACTTATAGAATCAGCTTTGTCACAAAGCAGGATGAAGTGCTTCCATTGGAAAATGTCCATGCACAGCTCCGATCAAAACGCTTCATTGCACAGATAAGAGCATCTCCAACTCTAGTATCTGACGGGAAACAGCGTTATACAATTGTTTACTACTATCTTGAAGAAGAAACCCAAGGCTCATCACAGTTCATTTCTCATCAAGACTGTAGCTCATCATTAACGCATGCAGAGCAAAGCCTACTATCTCAGGCCTTAGCTGCTCAGATTGAATCTCCAGGACCAGCAAACAAAGGTTTGTAGAACTAGTTAAGCCATTATACTGCAGCATTGGGATCATGATAAATTTCCATAGTTATTACCATATCTTACCCTATTCAAACTGCTGCAGCAGATAAACCAAGGACATCAGCAGTTCGTCTTTCCCTCGATGAAAAGTTCGAGATCTGCAGTAAAATGGCAGAGGAAGCATCAACTGATACTTCCCATGGCTCTACCAAAAAACTCAAACACTCCAACTGAAGCCTTTTATCTATCTTTCATCATCAATATACCCTCTGGTTACGCATCTTTTGATCAGCACATCAATCATTTTGTCCATGCATAATCAAACTGACAATCAGACTAGCTCTGAATATGCTCACTATTTTGTACATGCTCAGTAACCCCTGTGGCTTTTGTATCTTATATGTAATCTTCTGATGTATATTGATATCACCTTACTCTATCTCTTTCGTAAATCCTTCACGAAGTTATCACCCGCTCTTGATACACCTATAATTTTCACTTTTTCCCCACGAGCTTCCTAGCATATGCTTTCATCTACCTCCATCTTGTATTATGTTTGCTTTAAGATCATCTTGAATATAACAGCTGTTCACAATGTCCTTTCTAAGATATAATTACAAAAACCAGACGCAAAAAAAATTCCAAATAAAATACACAAACACAACAAAGATTTATAAATTCCATACTCATTCACACCATTTGATACAACACCACATAACCACCACGAGCTCAGCTACAACTACACATAAAACCAACAAATATACCTACACATAAAACTACATTTAGTCATTATGGCTATCACCACTATCGTAATTAGGTGATATAGGGAACAACACGCTCTCTTCCATGACTTCCGATCTCATCTTCCCGCCAATCAACCTAAGAATAGGCAAGCTTCTTCCACTCCTGAGAACATGCTCCAGCAAACGCCCGCCACCTTTATGCCTATAAATCTCTTTAAAAAGATCATAAATTTCATTCTTCAATAACACGTATTTCATATCAGCACGAGCTACTGCTTCAGCCGGCCGATTTCGACAACCGTCTGCATTCAGAAAATTGCAGTCCCCACAGCCATCAACCTACTTATCTCTTCTTCCACCTCTGGATAATGGTCTTGCACATTCGAAAATTAGCGATTGCTTCTACACATATCAGCAATGACAAAGACACACTTTATTCGTTCCTTAAAAAAATCTTCCAGCACATCACAAATACTCTGCTTTCCAGCCGCTTCTCCTCCAAAGTTTAGCTCCATATAAAGTATATAAACAAAATAAGTACCACCTGTGACTGCCTTTCTCACCTCACATGCCAAATAGTAACTACTATAAACTCCAAAAAATATACTAAACCCCGTGAATGATCCTGCCACATCAAACTGAACCGTGTTCTTGGTTATTTAGCAAACATCAAAGCCATCAGTTTTTATCTCTGCTTTTTAATCTATATACCAAGTCTCATGATGCATATATATCATGTTTAGTTGATTCCTCTTCCTCCACTTCGTTTCTCACAAATCTAATCAACCCAAAAAAACTATTAAAAAAGAACAAATATTTACATACCCGCTATCCATAAGCAAACCGCACATTTTACAACTACAAAGATAAAAAAAACTTGGAAATTCTTCAATAATTCCAAACCATTCAAAAACTTCGTCATCATTACAACACACAGAAAATAACAGCACACTACCATCTACGTCATTTAGCAAACACTATACTTGTAGGACCAAGGCAACACTTTCTCTACTCCATTTCTTTTGAAGATCGAAACATAAAAGATGCCAATTCCTTCAGGCAAAAACACCAGTGCCTCATTATCCATCAGTTTATGCTCCCTCATGAAAACATCCCAATTTCTCGTCAGCTTTCTACCTTCCAACCCAACCTCAAAACTTCACCTCCCAGTTCTCACGATTACGCTTGAAAGCTTATCAACATTTACCAAATATGCTGCATACTTCGAAATCTTCTGCAATTCAAACAATTTGTCACGCTTTAAATCAAAAAACTTAATGCACAGAATGTTTATCTCTCAACTTACAAAAGAATTCGCCTTCTCATCTGCAAAGACTTCATAAAAAGCTACTGAATCCTCAAATAATTGCCGGAATCCAAGATCTAACGACGTCGTAACTTCTTTCCCCGAAGAGCTTCCCTCGTCCCTTTGTCCTGCAAAAAAAACATATTCTCAACACTAATGATCCCAACAATTTCTCACACATGAACATTTCCACCAACGAATTTTTCCTTTACCAGCACTATCACCGCCCACAATATTTGTATTAAGAGCTTCCAACGGCATACTCCAACGACTTGGAGCTTGTTTTTGGTCTTCTCCAAACAAAACCAGATCAAACGTTCTGCATCCTTGATATCTCAGAAAAAATAATGAATACTCAGTGATAAAATTCTCACCACAACAAACTTTCCACCCCTCCCCAAAAATGCTACTGCTCAACCCAATTCACCACTTCTCACTGCCAACCACCAGAACAACACAATCTTCTTCTGCATTGTCAATCAGATCCATAAATTTCCTCGGCAGCACCTCCATACAATTCCAAATCCAGTTACATTACACACACATTTCCCGAATTCTCCACCTCGAGCTATAGAGAATACCTGAGCTTTCTTCGTCTCATACAGCAAAAAAAGCAGCACTCTACCCTACCCATTCGCCGTCCTCTTACGCATCTTTCCGTGGTCCTTTTGTAACTGGCCATCTCCCAAGAGAAGACATTGTCCACCTTCCTCCTTATAACAATACTTACACCAACGGCTACTTTCTCCCAACCCAAATCCCACATATACCCTCACTCTAGTTACAACTAAGCCTATGCATTCTAACCAAATGCTTTTCCCCTGTACATACAGAACACTACAACGTACAAGGGCACTACAATAACACCACACCGCGCATCGCGCGGTGCAAACCCTGCTAGTTTATTACATATACATGCAACTATGATAGGATTTGAGTTTCTTAACTATCATTTATGTATTCAACTTCCAAGTTCTACTCCTGCCTACTGAAACTTATGTTTCTTCATATTTGAACTGTATGCATATACCACACAGTGTAGTATATGCTGACTTCAAAGAGTCTGGCAGTTGTCTCCTCTATGAGCTAGCCACGGAAACATTGCGTGGAACTAGTGCCACTGGTAATCGGGCCTAGTTAGCCAGCCAGCCGCTTGTGATAGATCAGCCATGAACTGCAAAAGCTAGCACCTCGCAGAGTCGCAAGGGAAAGCATGTCGCTTCAAGCAGCATCGATGATCCTACAGCGAATTTTCCTTTCCCCGATGAGGACGTGCAATGCATGCCCTCTACCCTTGGGGTTGTCATTGGTACATAAGAGGCCGGCTATAAGTCATGGAACAAATGGTGAACTTGAGGGGTCAAGAAGCATGAAATCAACTAGGTCTTTTGGTGAGAGGTTTGACGATGCCATTAGCACACTCAACAGCTTCTCAAGCTGTGCTCTTGAGGATAGGCAGTCGAGCAGGCAAATGGATTGCCAGTTTAGTATTGAGGTAGCCCAGGATATTATTAATGGCATGGCCCTGCTAGATGAATGAAAGCTGGAAGCTTGCTTCTTCTTTGCAGAAAGAGGGAATGAAGGCCCGTGAGTCATATTCATTCGATTTGACGATGCTCAGCGCTATGCATGTATTACCAGGCTCATGAGGCAAAAGAGAATTGTATGAAAGTTTCCATTGGGAACTTTGGTCTGCTACTCCTTTTATGGCCCTTTCTACTCTTCATTTGAGTATGTTTAACTTATTAGGAACATTTTAGTGTTTAATTGTAATATGACAATGGTAGATTCGCTTCCGTGTTCTGTACTATAATATGGTTGTGTCTCCTAGTTAATTGTTTTCCTTTCCTGCTGTAGTAGCTGGTGATGCTGCTGAGTACAGTTGCCATGACATTGGAGAGGCAGCTTATGTATTTTGTAGCATTGTTAACATGGTCGCATATTTGCTGCAGTAAACATTTCTCTAATTGTAAAGTGTAATTGCTAAACGCATTGTCTCAATAGTAGAGTTTGCATAATATGTCCAGGTGAGTGGACTATGTGATAAATTACTGATTTGTGGTCTATAATTTTTTTTAGATTGTTTTAATTTCTAGGAAAAGAGACTGCCACAAGGGTTTCGAACCTTCAACCTTTGATTAGCAAGTCGTTTAGTTGGCATAGATAGAAATTTTTGAAAGTCATTTAGTTGGCACATATTGCAAGTCATTTAGTCACTTACTGATTGGTTATTGTTGGTAAAAGTTCTTTGCATGAGGTTGAAACGAAAAGAATTGGATGCCATACATTTCATCCCATCAATTTAAACACTCAACTACTTATCATGCATTTCCAATACTGGATAAGTAACATGTGTTTTGAACTTTAAACAAGACATGTCAAGAAATGTTAGCTTCTTATTAGCGTTCTTAATTAGGGAGTTCTAAAGCAGTACGCTACCTACTACTCATCCAACATAAATTCCAATATCCTATATACATTGACTAAGAAGTTATCCCTAGCGACAAGTACTTGTTACCATTAGTGAGTGTTGAATCAGTGGACTCCGCTCTCGGATGTTTTCCATCAAGGAGTCCCTTTAATGTACACTTGTACCATGCTTAAAAGCTTCCAATACTACTGTTTCCTTTTTTCGTTTCTGGATCATTCACAGATTTCAAATCTTTCATTTATTTGAATTTTTTCAGAGAATCTATTTCCCTTTGCAGGTGAGGTCTACTGCTACTTCACATTTTATCTACTCAACTTTTCAGGAGATCATGTGAAGCTATACCACCTTTTCTTGTATACCTCTAAAAGTAGGAAGGGTGATTTGATGGATGGTACATTGCAATCCAAAGCAATGGCCTGCAAACGTGTACTTTTTAAGTAATGGCCTGCAAAGTTTTCTTTTTAAGCAACCTTTTTCATGCATATAAGAACGTGCAATGACATCAAAATTTCAATATATTAAACTACAATTTTTATTCCGTCACAAGAACTCTCCCACAACAGGTTCGATAATTGCTACTCATATCTTACTCCTAAAGTCACTTTCTAATTATCCTCCCATGTTATCTTGCAGGATATCTTGGAGAATGGTTGCAAGTAACTCCCTAGAGAATGACAATGGGAGTAATACTGGAGGTTCCACAGATGAGGAAGATGAGATAATTATAGCATTGGGAGCGGAATTATGTCTACTATATATGCAGATGCTGAGAGGCTAAGGGGGCCAAGCATGAGAATTCCTCGACACAACGGCACCTTAACTAGAAGACAATAGGTGAAGCAATTGATTAATGGCCATTGTAGACGTATAATATGGAATATGTGGATTAAGGTAGATAATTTCCTGTACCTATGTGACATACTTGTGGGACGTGGATATGTTCCACAGAATTACCAAAAACGTGTACTCATTGAGGAGGTGCTAGCTATGACCTTAGTTATGGTTAGTCACAAACACACGCAACGAGTCTTGGTTGACTACTTCAGTCATTTTCCGGAGACAATTAATTGAAATATATGGGAGGTGCTACGTGGCCTATGTTTGTTTGCAGCAGACATAATCCATCCTGGCAATCTAAATAAAGTTCATCCTCGAATTGCCAACTCAAGACAATTTTATCAGTGGTTCCAGGCATTTGTAGACGGTCTCATATGCTTTCAATTGTCCTACTACTATTTTCATTGATAAATTTATTGTACCAATTATTCATTATAACAAAATGGCAAAGACATATAAATCTATTCAAAGGATGCCGTAGGTGCACTAGATGGAACTCACATTCCAGTGTGTTCCCCTAGTGAAGAATATGTTGCATACACCAATCACTATGGAACCCATTCCCAAAATATACTGGCAGTTTGTGATTTTGACATGCAATTTATCCATGTTTATGCCGGTTAGGAAGGTAGTGCCCATGATGCCTGTGTATTAGAATAGCTTTAATGCCTCCTTTCGACTTTCCGATGCCGCCACTAGGTGATGCCACTAGCCCTACATCTACCAGGAGATGCAATTCTAGGTTTCCATCGATGTAATTCCCCTCATACATATTTTCTCTTAGCAAGGTTTGTATTGTGCATGCAAGTACTATTTAGTTGATGCAGCCTATAGGAACATTCCCGGGTTCTTACCGCCATATAAGAATGTAGGACGCGAAGCCTCTTCTAAAAGTCTGTTCAATACCCATCATTCACAATTACAAAATGTGATTGAGTGAACGTGCGGGATTTTGAAAAATAGATTCAAATTTTTGAAGGGGCCTATCCCTAATTTTTACATGAGCACTCAAATAAGTGTTATGATAGCTTGCTGCGCAACATACAAATTTTTTGAGGATGAGATACCAGGAGATGCGCACTTTCAAAGGTTCGAGGGAGAAAATGTACAAGTCTCAAATGAACCACCCATTCCACCCCAAACACAAGTGCAACCATTGAATGTACCCCGGGCTGAGGTTGAAGCATGGAAGGCACGCTGAGACCTTATTGCCAACGAAATGTATGCAGCCCGAAATCGCAGGCACCAGTAAGTACATCTATAGTCATACGTTCTGGTCATGGCTAGAAATTGAAAGCGCTCAAATGAAGACGGGATTCAGTAGTTGTAACAAGCTATTAGATATTTATTTATGAATCCTTTTGTTTTTGGCCATCAACCTTGAGCGTGTGGTATGAATTCCATTAACCAGTCGAAAAAACAATTATCAGTAATTGATTTGCATATATAACTACTAAATAAGACTTTTAACATATGCTAATCAAAGGCATGCAGATATGCTTCTAATACTCTAAAAAAATGGGCATTGAAGTAAGCTGAAACTTCGTAAATAAAAATGACAATACGCAAACAAATTTTAAGATTAAATTCCATGAAGACATGGTCAATATACGCGTGTTTCTCTTCCTAATGTAATGGACAAAGTGCTTAAACATGGCTTACCAATTAGGCACTATAACAAAAATTGCAATTATTTGAAGATGGCTTGCCAATTAGGCATTATAACAAAAATCACAATTATTTGAAGATTTTTCACAAGCTACATTTGACTTTCGTAGCTTGTGCAGAATCCAAAACTAGCATCTCAATTTTTCGGTCATCTTTGTCGGCATGATTGTGAACCCCTTAAAAAATCGAGGGTCTTGTTTTATGTATATTAAGCTTCATATCAAAAAACTAATCTCCCACTTAGTCTTGACATCAGCAGCCTCCAAAGCAGCAACCAAAGCCTTCTTCTTTGCATTTCGTCATGCAATAAAGGAATGACACAGACCAATAGGAAAAGCGAGTATTGTGTAACATATGCTGCTTTCCATGGATTCTCAATGCTTGTCGAAGTTTCTATCTCTGATGGCTGGTCTTTATAGGGGTCAACAGCTGTGGTTGGCACAAGTACAAAGCATGACTGTTAACCTATTTTGGTCACCATATGTGGCTAGATAGGGGTCAAAAAGGATTTGGTCAACCTAAGTAGTCAAGTAGTCAAAATAACACATTTACTTAGCCAAACAGCTATTTAGAATATCGAATATTGTTGTCCAAACACGTATTTCATTATTCTGCTATACATAGAATTCCATGAATGTCATGTCAAAAAATTTATCCCCAATAATCTACTATCCAAATGCAACCATTGTATTAAAGCTCGTAATTGAGTAACATATTACAAGTAGAGGGCCATTGCTCTTAGATCACCCTTGGCTGCATCAAGCTCTCACAGGGGGGAGTTATCTTCCCACCTTGTATCATTACAAAGTTTAAGGCAAATTTTGCTAGCAAATGACCAACATTGTTCCTAGTTCTTTTTATTATATATATAAAAGTCACTTCCTGGAACCATTCCCTCTGTACCTTGATATCTTCCAATACTCTGCTTATCATGCTATGCAGACAAACTCTTGAATTAATTCTATCAACTATGATTTTCTGTATTTGAGTCTTTCTCCAACCCTCAGCCCTTGCTTTGTTTAAAGCAATTCTCATAGCTAACGCCTCCTCCACTGCTAGATCTTAGCAAGTGCTATGTGTGCTGCGGCCCCACTTTTCCCTAAGACGAACTAGAGGGGTTAACGGATTGCCTACCCAACTCTCGTCGAGACTCATTCAATCATTCAATAAAATCATACGGACATCAAGGATTATAAAGAACTAGCAATTCATACTTAGTGAGTTACAAACTTACAAACTTGCACATATCCATTGTACAAGCCAAATGATAGATTCGAGTCCTAAATTTTGAATATCAATGTACAAGTACCTAATGTCCAAAAGGTATGTCGATAGAGGTTTTATCCGCTAGCACTTAGCAGTTAAACTACGCTCCAAACCTGGGAAGGGAAATAGTTAAAGGGTAAATTGAATGTTTAGTGAGCGTCCCAACAAATAATCAATTAAACACAAATCAAGGGTTATTTCCATAAATAGCAAGTGCACATTTAGCATGTACGCCCAACAAACGGGGTCAATAGCAATATCACGTATAACAGCATTTTTCATGTAGCAGTTTTTGCTTTTAGCGAAAAGCAACAATAATATTTTCGATAAAAGGATACAATCCGGTACAATATCGGTGCAGCTTTAACAATCTCTTGTCACCAGTCCCCTTACTCCAACTTTTAGACCCGAAAACCAAATAATCAATGGGTGGTAATACTCTTGAGCAAACCTTTAACAACCCAAGATTCGTTAACTTGTCCGACCTAACCCGATGCCAACTTGAGTCAAGCCAACTTGCCAATGGAGTTGGGATCTCGGAACAGTAGTGTCAGTTATGGTAAAGTACACAACGGCGTCAATCAGTCATACACAAGTAATTCACATAAAGTGATATCAATTAGAATGATTGCGATAAAGTACACACTTGCCTCTTTTTCAAATAGTTTCACATAATTAGCAAAGTAGCAATCAGGCATGTAGCACGTTTTATATAAATAGTAGTAAACAATTAAACAAATAAAAGACCCTCACATTCAGTAGTCTAGCTCTGGTTTCCTCGTTCCAGTGTCCCACTTAACGCCTGGTTGGCTCCTAGAAGTAATCAAGTGTTAGATTCTTAACCAACTTTCTAAATTTTCTTTTTAAAACAATTTTGATCAATTCACTTCTATTACTAAGTTAGTAGTATAAGTTAGGGTTAATTCAAAGGTTGGGATATTATTTAGGGTTCGTCTTGTATAGGTGACAGCTAGTACTAGGTATCGAGTGGTGGTCGCGAGTTGGTTCAGGTCCAGGTGAGATCTATAGATTAAGTGTTACCCTAAACAGTCAAGTGTTAAGGTCATTCAGGGTTCGGGTCAGTGTTGGGATTGTACGGGTTGTAGGGTGTGGCGTGATTATGTGAACTGTTCCAGTCGGTACATTTCGTGTGTGACTGGCAACAATTGGCACTAGTTAGCACGTCCCGTGTGCGACCAACGGCGGTCGGCACCAGCCAGTGCATTCCGCGCACGACCGACAATAGTTAGCATGAAGTGGAAATGAAAACGGGAACGGCCATTTTCCTGCGACCGTGCACGTCGAAGGCCAAAGTCATCTGCTGCCCGACCGTTTTTAAGTTGATTACGGGTCCATTCAACATTTAGCAATTGGAAGTTAGTGTTCTATGGGTGAAGGTTGTTTTGAGGTTAACGGTTAACGGGTATGGTAGTTAGCGGTTAGCTAACAGGCGACTAGTGATGGTGTTAGGTAAAAATGGTGGTCAGCTGATGGGTACATGCTGGTTAGAGGGAATGGTCGGGGCCGACTCATGGCTATGTGTCGTCCAGTGACCGATGTTTAGTTTTGGTATGTTGTTTAAATGGTTACTTGATTGGTGCCAATGCTGGGCCTTACCGACACCAGTTGGGTAGTCCTTCCGCGTGATAGGCACAGAAACGGTCGGTTCTGTAGTCGTGCACGAGCCGCGGCCGAGGTCGTTGGCATGCCCGGTTCCGCTTGACAGGTTAACATGTTGGCTGCCGTTTTGGGCCAAGTATGGGCATGGTTTTGCCGAAAACCTCCCTGGCACAACAGGGTATCTACAGGTCCACTTAACGATTTGTGTGATCAGATTCCGGGTTGTTTGTCTAACGGGGTTCGCTAAGGCACACGGTTCCGCTAACGGTCCAGGCAACTTCGCTAAAGGTCGACATGCAAGGTCAGTTATTCTGCTAATGGTTCCAGCAATTCTGCTAATGGCCTAGGCAATTCCGCTAATGGTCTAGGCAATTCGCTAACAGATTAGGCAATTCCGCTAACGGATCACATACCTGACTCGGCAATTTCGCTAACGGAACGCATACTCGACTCGGCAATTCCGCTAGCGAGCCACACATCATAACCTATCCATCGCAGTTTCTTTCATAGATCATAACTTGAGCTATACAAGTCCAATTTCTGCTCACTTTATACCATTGGAAATTAGATTCAGAGTACTACAAATGCCTAGAAGACATCATGTGCTAATTCAGTTCAGAGATGGCTAAATTTCATCATCAACCATCACAGGGGCAATTTACTAGTTTGCAGGTTCCAAAGATCAGGTTATTTCACAAGCTTGCTGCAGTTCATAGGAAAGGAATCAGACTAAGTTCTTTATACCCTTGGAAAGGTCTATAAGTCTAGTTTCAAATGCCACAAACAGCACTCGATTCTGACTTTTCTACACCAAGTTATAAGTGTTTTTCCGACACTAGTTTTGGCAACCTGTTCTTACCCAAAAATGGTGTTATGGCCTTAGTGGTGTCTTTTACTCCTTTAAACGTTGTTGTCTTAACTTGAATTTACAACACAACCACCCACACATATAGTTTAGCATTCAGGACATCTTTTCAACCAAAGTTTTGCAACAATCAATCAAAAATCATGGCTGTTGAACAGTCTATAGCACACAAGCCGATCAAGTATAACATATATTTCAAAGCTGAACTTAACCTAAGCATGCTCGGCTATCCACAGCATGAATTTTCAGCATATAAAACTTGCAAATTGTTGGACACCCCATGCGCATAATTGACTAAGAATCAAGGAAAATTGTTGGTTCAACTTACCTACAAGTGCACGAATGAGTGGGGGGATCACCAAGTGAAGTCAAGCAAAAATCAAGCCTTCTTTGTTCTCGATTTCAAGCTAGCTTTAGTAGTAGTAGAAATTGGTTTAGTTGGCTGGTTTCTTCTTCAAACTCATGGACAAGGATGGAGGGTAGAAGCAAATGGTTCAAACGTTGCAAAGCTTCAAGTATTTATAGCTCAAGGAAACCAAGCATGAGCAAGCATAAATTGCCAACTCAATACTTAGTTTTTGGACAAGTGTTTAAGGCATTGCCTTTTCATGCTTGTAGGAAGAATTCAAGAAGTATCAAGGCCTTTGAAGCTTCATAGGTTCAGCCAAGGCTAACAAGAAACAAGGCAAAGTTTACACCTCATGTTTCTATTTTTAGTAAAGGGCTAAGTTGCAAAAATTTAATTTAATTTTAAACCCTTGAATTTCAAGTAATGTTATACTTTGTTCTGCTCATTTTTTTGAGCGTTATTGCTAGATATTGAACACCATTTGAGTGCTATAAATATATGTGGCAAGTGCCGATTTTTGGCAAATTTCGCATGTCACAGGTGTCGTTTTGACACGATCACAAAAAAGGCAAAATAGTCATCAATTCATGCAAAACGTGTAGGTACATAAACCGGTAATGGTTAGGGCATACAAGCACTCACAATGTGGAATTGCCCAGGTGACTAGAACTTTCCCCAAATGGTTTCTTGCCACTGAACCATGCTCTGCTTGGTTGTTCTTTAGGTCACATGTAGTAACTGTGTTTATTATCACTCCTTCGCCTGGAGGCTCCCATTGGGTGAATCTCTTCACTCTCATCCCTTAGTCCTTCCTCCTGCTCCTGACACTTTGTGGCTTCCTGGAATTCCTGCCATTCTGAAATGGCTTTTCGTATTACATAATGGTCGTTAATTTGTCCAGTCTTATAAGTGGCTCCATTCCTGGCCTTCCATATGTTCCACAAAGATTGACAGTGAGTTGTATGTCCCTCCCTTCCGTAGTTCAAAGACTCGACCGAATCGTCACCGAAACGGCCTAAACCGTTTCGAAATGGTTTCAAGTCAACTCCAAAAAGATCATCTTGCCGAGAAATCGGGTCGGTCAACTCGGAACAAGTCATCTTCGATATGATATGAATCAGCCAAGACTCTTGAATCGTCTCGAGTCAATTCAGCAAGACACCCTCTGGAAATTTTATTTACTAATTTATTATTATTTTTATTTAGCATATTTTTGTTTTATATTTTGAAAAATTATTTACAATTTTTGAAATAGTAAATGCTTTAAAATATATGTCTCACCGAGATCATAACCGATACGTCGAGACCGATACGGAACGATGTAGGCCGTGACCGCGACTTTGAACCATGCTCCGTTCTGGTCTTCTTGTACTCCCACCACTTCCAGAAGTCATGTTGATGTGTTTAAGTCCATCCCATTGAGTTGGAGCTAATTTCCAAATCATCTCAGATGAACAATTTTCTTTGGTGTTCTCCCTATCTTGTACTCCCAAATAGACAATTTTCTGCTATTGCTCAACCTCAACACTTACTTGCAACATACACCTTAATGCTGATTCGGCATTCCCTTCATTATAAAGCATATTGAATATTGCCTCTAGAAAGTGCTAACAGGCATAGCTAAATTGGTTTGACTTTGAAAGCTTGCTCCGAAAAAGTTAAAACTGGTTGTAAATTCTGAGTAGTATGATACGAAAAATAGATGACACACACACTCATTTGTTCAACCAAAAGGTGTGGATACTATATCCAATCACTTGGATGCACTCAAATAAATCACAAGCAACTCTAAAATTGTAGGCTCTGCCATCAAATTGAGATCTTGAATCGTTTTACAGCATCTTAGTACAAATGATAGTGATAATTTGATGAAAAATGATGAAGTTTGTGATGCATAACTATGAAGTGAAAATGTAAAATGAGAAAACGTCTCACCCCCTTGTTCTCCTAATTTTTGGGACTCCACACCCATACCCTTAATTTGTTGTCAAATCTATTCTAATTTTTACATTTCTCAGAAGCACGATATCTAACACAGGTGCATGGTAACTATCAGAGTGGTGTCATGCCTTAGATGGAATTTTTTTTCCTCTTGAAAAATGAAAAGTTTGGATAGATTTAACTCCGATCATTATTACGGGTCAGAATATGCTTCCGAAATCATAAGTTGGAATTCTTAAAAATTACCCATTAATATAATTTTCATATCGACAGCGAGATTCGAATATACAATTTTATAAAAAATAGTCTATTCTTATCAATTAAATCAACTTATACTTGCATGTCTTAAATGGATGAGATTCCAAGCTTTGTTCCAAACTATGTGCTATAGGTATAATCGAGATTTGGACACTTATGGTTGTGTACATTGGTTCTCTTTCTGTATTCGTATTTAATAGGAGATTCTATTGTTATACTGAATATATGTAAAATATATTATTTGTGTATATTAATTTTTTTAACAAATTAGATAACATAATGTAATTGTACATTAAGTTAAACATTAAAGATAACTGTAACAAATCAAACAAAAGCACAGTCATACGTATTCCAGATCTGGTATAATTAAATCGGCCTCTCTAAAATGATTAAATACGAAAAATTGATCGTCCTTTCGTCCTTTTTTTTTTTTTTTTTGAGAGAATGGTCAAATTAAATAAGCAAGAAAAGTACTACCTAAATTGGGAAACCACAGTGGCGGCGTAGGAAGACAGCAAGGAAATCAAACGAAAAAAAGCAGTTTGACACGGAAAACGTGCGCGCCAACGGTTTCTAAGAGGTGGAGCTTGCGAAATCCGCCTTCGCCTTCTCATCCTTCCCATTTCCCACTATATAAAAATGCTCCTCAACCAGAAATTCTCATTTCTCAGCTGCCAGATTAGCCATCTTCTCTTGTTGAGCAACAAAAGGGAAAGCCATGGCTGCTGCTGACTCCAAAACTACCACTAAATCCGCCTTTGAATCCATGAGAGAATGGGTTGTAGAGAACAAGCTTCGTACTGTTGGTAATTCTAGTACCATTTTCCTTTCTTTGCTTCCTTTTGACTTCATTTCTCTGGTGGGTTTTCTTTTCTTTTCTTTTCTTTTTTCCCTTCTTGTTAATGACTAATTAAATGTTTGGTTTGAATTGGGTGAAAAGGGTGCTTGTGGTTGAGTGGAATCGGGGGATCCATCGCTTACAATTGGTCTCAACCAGCCATGAAAACCAGCGTCAAGATCATTCACGCTAGGTACCACACCAATCCTTCTTCGTCCTTTTCGGTTGATTTCCTTTTTCTATCTTGAAGATATATCTGACTATAGTATTTTCATCTTGTTCTTGAACATTCTTGTGCACCTTTTGGATTAAGTTCCCTGTTCATGATTGAGCAAATTGGTTGAGATGGGTGGACTTGGGAGGAGGGCCCTTTTTCTGTGTTTTTTAACCCGATCTCTTTTCCCCCTTTTTCTTTTTCTGGAGAATTAGGCATAATGATTTTGTTGGCTCATTTCAATAGAATTTGATCTCACTTTACCTGGCCCTGTATAATGATCGTATTTTTCTGCATGCTACTATAGATTATTCAGAGCCATTAGCTGATCATAATATCTAGATCGTGTTTTATTGCTTGATAAAATTGATGGGATAGAAGAGGTTTGGGATTTATAAGCTCAGAATCTATAATATGGAAGGTGATTTGAGCAATGTGCCTACCAAGAACACGTTAGTTGTTGCGCATGATATCTTCTGGCTTTTAAGTACTTTGGATAATTAGTTTAACCAAGCAGTGTTTTCGAAAACAAGATGCTAAGAGACAAAGAAGCCGTTGGACTGCTCCAATTATTAGACTCAGAAAAACTAAGGCCGATTATTTAAATATTGTAAAATTAGTTGTTGAAGAATATATAATTGTGTTCAGCTTTATTCCATGTCTTGGGGCACATCCGTAGTCATTTATGAGGACATTCTACCCTGCAAATCCATCTACCACATTTGGCTCAATAACCACCATCACATTAGACGAACTCTGCTTCTACCTAATAAATTGCATAAGCTATATTGCAGTATCCTTGAGAAGCAAATAGTACAGTTTGCCATCTTAGCATACCTTTTTTTTTTTTTAAAACTAGTTGCTACGCATATTATGCTTGAAACATTCAACAGATATTGAATTTGGTTTGATGTAAAAAGCACGTATGATGTCTTTGAGACCTATCATGTGAAGTAACTTAAGAAAATGTGAGCAAAGAAATAATTTTTGCACTCTGATTGCGTATTCTAAGTACATTTGACATATCTAAGCACACGTGTTGAAAGTGATGTGTGCACTTGTGTATAAAGCTAATCAAACTCAGGTCGTAGTTTTCTTGGGTGGAGGCGGAGGATTAGATGGTGTCTATGGAATTGGAGAATGAAGTGGCATGTGAAATGAGATAAGAGCAGGGACCAAAGTGCATTGGGCCTGTGAAGTAAGAGATTTTGGACTGTACTTTTTTCTCCACAGCAATGCTATATGCAATGGTAGACAAGATGTCCTTGAGCAGGATCAGCCGCAAAGGGAGACAGAGAAAGTGGAAATTTTGTTAAGGTAACCCAATAAGTAATAGTGGATAGATGAGGAAGTGTCAAGGCATGCAGATATAGTTCTCTTTTTCTATAGTTACAAATGATGCAATCAAGTATTGGGACAGAGATTTAAAGATTACAGTGAAATGAGGAATGGCACAAAGTGTAATACAGAAAATTTTTTGGAGACTGGAATTTGACTTGGTGACTTTAGGGAGGATGGGGATTTTGGGGCATTGAAGCTGCGTGTTTGCAGGTGATAGTGAACATATTATTGAGTCACATGTAGTAAGTTTGGTCTTGGAATATGACAGCAAAGAAAAGAAGTGCATGGTCTTTTGTGCTTGTAGGTTAAGGAAATTCAGATATTTTGTAGTGTTAAACCAGTTGCTATGGATGCTGACCTAGCTTGACATACTGAAACTATTCCCTCTGATTTACCCAAACCACTATGCGTAAATGACATGGTTGTCTATCTTAAGTATCTCCATTTTGGGGATTGTCTTTTAAACGAAATTGTTTCTAAGTTCTAACTCATTCTTTTTCGCATGGGAAGACATACTAAGCACATGATAGACAGTGTTAACTGATGTTGTATGGAGAACATACGCCCAGGATTTTTTCTTCAGGAATCTCTGCCTATTCTTTTTTGCTTTTGTAATATTCATAATCATCCCTAAAAGTGCTCATGGTTTTACTTCAGGTTGCATGCCCAAGCTCTGACATTGGCTGCACTAGCTGGAGCCGCCGTTGTCGAATACTATGACCACAAAACAGGGAAAACACAAGATCGATATCCGAATTTTCTTCAGCTGGATAACCACTCACAAAAGGACTAAAGAATTAACCTGCATGTGTAATTTTCAACAGGGGTACATTAAACTCATTGTGATTGCAAAGATCAGTTTTGACTGAAAACGTTCTTGTATTTCTGTATACTACAGTTTTGCTGATTGATCTGTGATGTAAAAATGTGCAGCCACTCGTACACCTTGTGATTATTTATCCATAACAAGGCATTATTTGGTAGCTTCCATCAAATATCTTTTGCTTATCTACAATGTTGTGTCGCACTCGGACGTAGATTTGTTGCTAGCATTTTCCCTTGTGGTAATACAGGCAAGAAGAGATTAACTAATGACATGATTGTTCTTTGCATTAGCATCTCATTGCAGTTGAAATGCGTTTCTTGCTGATTGGCTCTCTCTAAACCGAAAATTGCCCGAAAACTTAATGGCTTTGTATAGATTTGACTGTTTTTCTTCAATTGCATCAATAACCTAGACTTCGTATCTGTCTTCAATATCTAGTAGATTAGGACACCTCGAGTGCTCTCTTTTCAGCCCCATCCTTAGAATTAGTGCTTTATCAGTTTATTGTGCAGCATAATCAGTCAAATTTACGTCAAACATTACCATAACCAACGAAGTAATTAAACTTTTTCATTATTTCTTTTGCCTTTAGAAGCCAACTACATATAGTTTTGGAGGATGAGATGCGTTCCAAGCCTTTCTTTCTGGTTTTAGATCAAGGTTTACATGAGTGAATTTTTATTGTCTTCTACTCTCTATCCTCGATCATCTTTTTTTTTTTTTTGGAATCCTCCCACAGTAGAAAAATTAAGAGCAAAACAGTGCATATAGCATTCTCTAATATTTTGGTTTTAAGACCCAATAGGAGTTCCTTCTTTCGCCCTTTTTTGTGGTTAAAATTTTGAAGCCTACGAACTTTTATTTGTGCGAAAATCCGTGCTTGCAGATTGCCTAATTATCCAATACTTTTATCTGAGGAGTTCTTTTTGAGCATTGATTTTCCAATATTGTACAAGTTAGCACCAATAGATATACTTGTGAAAATATTATGGAATCGAAATAAATTTAATTGGGATTTGATTGAGGTGCTTCGAAAATTTTTGTTTTCTTGCTTACCACTTTTTAAAACCAATGTACCATTTTGTTATTTATCAGTTCAAAACATGATGTCTTGGATACATTCCAACAGTTACAGTTAGAATGTCCCAATATTCTTGTAACGGTCCATAACTGAGTTTTCAGGCAGTGAACTTAACTGGTGGAGATGATATAACATGAGACTTAAAAATGACAGAGATATTCACATAAATAGCTTCCTCTAAAGAATTCTTGATAATTTCTCCAACTAAATTGTTCAAGTTCTTCAGATCCAGAGTACTAAACATCTTCAAACATGAGAAAATTTTGATGATTGACTAAATTCTCGTCAATGAGATGAATGCTTAATCAAAGGTCATAGGTCTACACCTGTGATTGATTCTTGAGAAGTGCTTGAGCAATCCCTCCATTAGCTCCCCTGGGAAGGAATCCACCAGGGGAGTTCTCATTACCGGTAGCATAAACAATCCTTAATATCTCAGCTGGAGAGCGTTTGTATGACAAGGAGTAATCATTTGCAGATAGAACATTGCTTGAGGTCTGCTTTTCTGCGCCAAGATTTGGTTGGACAACGATGCCTTCATCCTTGTTGCCACCCTTAGCCAAGACGTTTCTGACATTGGAAATGCGAGTTGTAAAATCAGCCACCGTGAGTGTGTACGGTTCCACCACTTGATTTGCTCGTTGGTAGAGATATAGCCTGATAGCTGCATCTTGGCCTGCTGCAACACCTAATAATCCTGCTGAAACCTGTAAAATCAAGGATTCTAAGCTGACCTTAAGCTTGCTTCATTAATATTGGAAATTAATTGATACGATTGGTTTATAGCCTTGAATTTTTATGTGTTAGATACTCTTCTGCTGCGTGATTTTTTGTGCCAAAAAATTTATAGACTTACGCGCTTGCTACGGTAAGTCTTGAGGAGAGGGTTTATGCCAACATATCCTGTTAGTCCAATGTATGGAACTGCATAAGAGGCCAGAAAGAAACTTAGGCTGTTCACATAAGGGTTGAATGGAGGGTCGAGGTTGTATCCAAATGCTGCATCGATGATCTTTGCGAAGAGTTCGGCACTTAGATCAATCTGAGGCCTCGGGATCAAACCTGCAGTGTCTTGAAGGGCTCTGCGCAATCACAGGCACCCAAAAAAATAAATAAATAAATGAAAGTAAGGTAATGAAGAAAGAAATGTAGGTTAATTGATTCAGGTGGAACTTCTTCAAGTTCTTGGGAAAAAAAAATGAGAGAACTTTGGGATGTATGGTAAACTATCTACCTTAGATGACCAACTCCTTGATAACCAAACTCTGTTACAATATTTTGTGTAAGCTTGTCCAGATTTGCTTTTTGGACACCAATGGGAGCAGGGCCACCTTTGGCCAATCCAGGATCAATCTCATCAAGTCCACGCCCCAAGGCACCCCACAAGAACCATTCTGCTTGCAAGAATTCCAGATTCTGTGCGAATTGCAGCAACTCAATGTCACTTCTGGACACTTCATGCTGGTCAACTCCAGAGGAGAATGAAATATCAAAATGGCTAGCCATCAACGTTAAGAACAAGAGAGTGTAAAAGAGAAATGATGAATGGAGAGCCATTGTTGCAAGTGAAGACAATTCTGGTCACAAGATACTCGCAACTTCTTGGGTTTTATACAAGCAGGAGTAGAGCAGTTTCTGAGTATGTAGCATGGATTATCGTCCAGAAACAATATGAGTCACGTAAATTTCCATTTGAGAAATGAATGAAAATATTAATTATTCAACCATTGTTTTATCCTCTAGAAAGTTTTTTTTTTTTTTTTTTGGGGAAGAAAATCATTTTTGAAGTTTGAAGTGAATGCAGTCACTGAAGTAACATATTCTTTTAAACCTATTTGCCTTTGTAGAAAATATAATTGCAAAACCATAGGCAGTTACAAATCTTAAATTTGTAGTGTGTAACTACATGTACCATAATTTCTTTGGACTCACATGTTATGCTATTTATGCAAAATTACTCTTACGTTACTTTTTTTCTTTTTCAAATTCATAACTGTGCATTCGCTGTTCTTTGTTGTAAATTCAAGTAGGTGTTTAAAGGTAGTTTATTGATGCTCAAAAAGGACACTTTTATTGCTTTAACTAACGCAAGAAAATCTATTTAAGAGGGGTAGATTTGATTTTATACTTCCGTTCCGTTTCCTATTGAATTTAATCCACATGCAAGTCTTCTTGACATCTCTGCCAATAGTTGTTTTTTATAGTGGAATAAATATCCATAGTTATGGAACTTTTCTCAACTCTTTTTTGGCTCTTTTTTTTTTTATGTTGGGGATTTTCCCAAAAAATTTTTTGACTTTTCAGGTGACAACATCTATACTATCTCTTGTCTTTACAATAATAATAATAAACTGGCAGTTGGTGTTACTTTGTAGTCATTTTATGTGCTTTCAAATTTATCTCTATTAACTCCTATTCGATCGCAAATTTATCCCTATTAACTTCTACTCAATTAAAACTATCTCAGGTGGGCAAAAATAAAAATCCATGAGATCCGATCTGATTCGTTTTAAAAAATAGGGTACTCGATCTGCATTATTTATCCGATTCAAAAGAGAGTTGGTACTTGTTTATATATGGGGCCAGTTAGGATTGCAGTATTAAAAACCCGCGTGTACCTGACCTGCCCCTATATATTTATTTTTTATATACATATATAAAATATTAATTTTAAAACTAACTAAGTAATTTTATTGAACAAATTATACTCCAAATATGAGCGCCTATTATTTGTTTACAAGATTTATTTGTAGAGGTCATGATGTTATTTCTTTTAGAAAAAAATTTAATTAATATAGAATATGTATAAAAGGGGCATTGCTTATAACAATTTTCATTTATTTTTGAATTCATTTATTTTTCCTTTTATTGTGTTCTCTTTAAATGTTTATTTTTCAGCTTGAGACTTTTCTTTTTGTGTAAAATTTATATTGAATATTAGATGAATATGTAAAATATAAAAATAAACAAGTATAAATTATTTTTAAAAAAAAATTAAATTATTAGAGGGGTAGGGCGGGTACCTAGCAACCCGATCCGCTTTTAGCGAGCATCCGATAATTGAATATCCATTAATATGCGGGACAAGTAAGGATAAACAAATAGTTGATTCGCAAGATGTGGGTTGAATCAGCCAAATATCTCATGGGACAGGTACTCGACCCGTGCCCAAGCTACAAATCAACTATTATCGATTCCTTCTTCCAAAAAAGTTTCATTCTAAATTTGCATACACATAGGGTGTGCCGTTCCTACTAATAATAAATATACGTAAAAGGAGAGGGAGCTTTTGGCGTAAACAAATTTTTGTTACTTTCTATTCTTCCTAAATTACCCTTGTTAACCACCCAACATAATCAACTACCAATTATGGTTATGAATTACTACTAAATAACTATCTATTTATAAACTTTATTTTAGTGAATTTTCTAATATCTAATATCAAAAAGTATGAAACTAATTATTCTAAAAATGACTTCAACAAATTTACTCAAAACTTTAATAATATTTTTTTAATATATAATCCTACACAGTAATATTTATCTAGAGGAATAAGAAACTTGAAAAGCTGCTCATTAAGTAATTATCAACCGCTAACTAGCTGGTTAATCCAATTCGCCAAAGGCCATCAACTAAGAACTGGACCTCAAAGCCCAGCAATTCCAAAACACCTCCATTCATCCTTTTTGGGCCACATGAAAAAGTGCCCAATCAATAATCTACCCAAGGCCCTATATAAACCCTCCATCAAAAACCCTACTCCATTTCCCTCTCTTCTTCGCCGCTGCATCTTCTTCCGCCCTTCTCCTCCGTTGCAGAATTCCAAATCAGGTGATTACCGGAAAAGCTCCATTAATCTACTTTTATATTCATTTGTCTGATTAATTTTTTTACCATTTTGTATTTGTGGGTTAAAGGAAAATGAGTAAAGGAAGCAGTGGTGCGGCCCTCAAGGGGGGGAAGAAGAAGGGATCGACGTTCGTGATCGATTGTTCGAAGCCAGTGGAGGATAAGATCATGGACATTTCCTCATTGGAAAAGTACCTTCAAGAGCGTATCAAGGTCGGCGGGAAGGCCGGCGCTCTAGGAGATTCCGTCACCGTTGTTCGTGATAAGACTAAGATTACCGTCACCACTGACTCCAACTTCTCGAAGAGGTAAACTTCTTCTGGGTTATGTTTCTTAGATGAAATTCTGCTTTCATCTATTGTAATTTTATAATGGGTCTGGCTTACATTTGTATGCCATTTTGATATCTGGGTCGGATTTTACTTTTTCTGCTGCTGATTCTCTGAAGGTGCTATTGCGACTAATTTGATTCGAATTTTGAGTTAGTTTTTGCTTCTTATTTTGGATGAACATTTTGGATTTTATCTGCCTTGTGCTCTTTTTTGCTATTTTAGTTTTGGATGTGTCCTTTAGAGACGTGCTCTTTTTTGCTATTTTAGTTTTGGATGTGTCCTTTAGAGACCAGCATTTTAATGTTTCAGTTTATTTGAGCAGGTCTGAGCCCATGAAACCTAATCATTGATTAGATTTTAGCTTGATCTTTACACATATAAGTATAGACCTCGTTATAGTAAATATTCATATTCAATACTTTTTTGGGACTAATGTTGGATTTTCGTGACTATGTTTGGTATTAATAGTGGGTTTTGACAATACTGGATTAAACTTTTGTAGTCAAAGTCTGTTACGAGGAACGTATTGATATGATAATTAGACCATTTCTACACCCTGCAAAAATCTCCACCCCCCTTTTCTAATTGCACAGAAAAGTGAAAAAAAAAACAAAATTCCACTTGCCATGTTCAACGTTTTCGTGATGATTGAGTAGTCTTCTGTGTTTAAAATTTTTCTCCAGTTATTTTAATGTGAAACTGGATGACGATGGTGCTTGTTTCGTAACTCTTTGGAGCTGAAGAGAGGTGCTGGATGTATGAGTCTTTTGTTTTTATGTGCTCAGGAGAGAGAGCTGTTGGGGTCTGTTGTTCTGTACTCTTCTTTTTTGAGACGATTTGTTTTCTGGTTGACCCTTGGGGCTTCTCTAAAATGATGGTTTTCTGTGCTGTTTCTTGTCAACAGTTTCCTCAACTGGAGGATGCTTTCATCAAGATTTTGTGCTCTTAAGTTATCTTTACTTATAAGTAGGTCTTTTGTTTATATGGCTCAGGTATTTGAAGTACTTGACAAAGAAGTACCTAAAGAAGAACAATGTGCGTGATTGGCTCCGAGTGATTGCTTCCAACAAGGACCGAAATGTGTATGAGTTGAGATACTTCAACATTGCTGAAAATGAAGCTGAGGAAGAAGATTGATTAGGACGATAGATCATTTATCCAAGAGTCAGCCTTGTCAATTTGCCTAGTCTATAACTTTACTCTGGCTTATTATTTCTTTCAGTGACAATATTTTTGAATTGTGAAATTTGAAATCCTGCAAATTTTGTTATTTCCGCTTTGAGAACTGGACTGAGAGGCACAATCATATCAGATTAGAAACTGTACTGAAATTGGTTTTGCAAAGCTCGCACTCAGTGCACTTGTGTTGATAACACACTGGTGTCTAGATCATTGGCATCATGTTGGACTTGATAATTATTGTCACTAACTTGTTCAGTAAAACTGCATTTGCTGATGAAGTGACTGTCATGGATAATTATTTTCCTGTTGTGTTGAAAGATGTGCAATCGGCCGAAGGAAATAATTTTTTCTGGAACAGAAAAAAATATTAGTCCACGATATTCACAAGACCATCATATTTTCCTTGAAGGTTTTGTCATGGTAACTCTAACGGCAAAAAGATGGGGCGTAAATTTATTCTATGATAGAATACTGGGTTGGGTTCACACAAGTATGTCATACCTCAGTGGAGGAATGTAAGATTAATCTTTGCTAATTTGTTGTGAAGATATTAATCTTTGCTAATTTGTTGTGGTTGCTCGTTGATTCTTTTCAATTATGTGAAAAGATAGTTGAAAAATGTATGCAAGTAAATAAATTTTATAAATAATCCACTTTTCCAAATACTAATCTGTGTTTGGATTGTCATTTTCTGGATTGAGTAAATGATAGAAAAGTCCGCTGAAAAACCCAAAAACCCACTGTGGTTTCAATCATACATTTCAATACCTCATGGTTTGAATTAAAATGAAAATTAGATGAAATAACGGTTTTGAATAAAATAACAGATTTATCCTTATGAAAATATTCATTAACTATTTTCCTAATTTATTCTTCACTATATACACAAAAAAAAGTGTTGAAAATTTAATTTTAAATTCTTACAATACACATTCTAAGAAAATATTGCAGTTACAAATTTCAAATTTAAAGCTATCAAATATTTTCTTAATTTTTCTTCACCATATAAATAGAAAATATGTTGAAAATTTTATTTTCAATCCTTACAATACACAATCTAAGAAAATATTGCAATTATAATTTTTGTTAAATCCTTAGAATACACTAAAAAATATTGCAATTGCAAATTTCAAATTTAAAGACATCAACTAGTTTCCTAATTTTTTTTCACTATGTAAGGATATTACTATTTTTCTGATTTTTCTATTTTAAATTCTTACAAAGACCCTCTAAGAAAATATTGCATTTACAAGTTTTATTGATTTGTCTTGATATTTTTTGATTTTTATTTAACTTATTTTCTATAAATTTGGGGCTAATTTGAAATTTTATTAAGGTTTGAGAGGTAAAATAGGCATATTAAGTCAAAACTTGTGTTAAAAAAACTAAATTCTAGGTCATACATGTTAGTTTTAATGATTTTTTATTAATTTTCACATTAGTTTAAAATATGAGATAACGAAATGTACGATTTGAAACTGTAAGAAAGCTTTTCTGTAATTAGTCTAACTACATGAGATTTTTGTGTTTTGTACCACTAATTTTTGATAGGAAAATATACGGACTAATTTAACGTATGCGAGATAAAAGGTGTTTGACAAATGTAGTTCACACGGATATAAAAGATTTTATGTGAAAACTCCAATCCTACGTGACTGCTGTTGCTCAGCCGTTATTTATGAAAATCACCCACCCAGTCATCATCATCAGACCCACGCCAATAATCTGGGTGCAGCAATGACTCTTCAACTTTTGTCAATTGTCGGCTTCCTAGCCACTCGGAAATCACCAGCTTTCAATCACCTAAAAGATTCCAAAACAGGATAACCAAAATTTCAAGAAGGGAGCAGTGGAGAAGAGTTCAGTGCTGCAGTTCATCGCCACCTGCACTGGAACCATCACCAAAAATGTGCTGTAGGCTATCCTTCAAGCATACTTCTTGCTCCTAATTTGAAATATTTAAGAATTCATGTGCAGCCTGTGGATGTTTTGGGGTCTTAATTTTTCGTCTTCCTGAAGAATTTTCCCCGTCTCGATTTCCTTGGTTATTTATCTGCAATTCTTGTGATTGTTTGATGGTGATTATAAGTGGTAAAAATGTGAATGTCGTTGGTGTAAATCTGATGACCAATTGTGTTTACTAAATGCTTTTGGGAGTAGGAACTAAGCACGGAAAGAGGAAAGGTTTTTACATTTCTGGTTATATATATGTCTAGGGACTTTGGGTTCTGTTAATGGCTCGTTTGCTGTCCTTATAAGTTGTCTAACTCTTGGAACTCATCTACAAAACAAAGAGAAATCAAAACCATGGCTGAAAAGATTGAAGTACTATTATTGCCCTTCGTCATCTTACCAGCAGGCTTTGCAGTCTTTGGTTTTAATTATCTCTGCAAGATCAGTAATCTGACTTGTTTGCAATGCTTCCTGTGGTTTTTGTGTGTGAAGATTTTGTGAAATCGAGAGATTGATGATAGTTCAGTAAGCAAGCATAGGTAATAACTTACATGGCTCAAGAGACCTCAAGGATGGACAGATCTCATGTGTGGACACCATCTGATGATAATGGACGAAATGTAAGTTCGCCCATCTCAAGCTTTAAGCAGATTGACCCCAACAAAAAAAAGAAAAATATCCCTTTCTTTTTCCACGATCAAAGAGATTCCTACTGCTTTTGTTTTTTTGTTTGTTTTTTTTTTTTGTTTTGTTTGTTTTTTTTTTGTTTTTTTTTTTTGTATTTTAACAGGGCAAGGAGACATTTTGGGTCTATTGCATCATTTGTTGCATTCTACTCATTTACACTTCTTCAGAGAAGTTAGGAATCTCTATGTAAGTGCTGCTCATACTGTATGTCTAAAACTCTTTATGATAGATGAGCTGGAAAGTGGGAATTTGATTTGATTGAACCCATGGATAAGCAAATTATTGGTTTCGATCGCTTAAGCTTTAGATCATATACTCTGTAGTTCACAAAGATGCGTTGGAATTTATCCCACTTCTGTGCAAAGAATGGTAGGTTTAGAGTCTGTTTGATAACTCTTCTTAATACTGAAAATTAATTCATTCATAACCTTTTCAATTCATCATGTTTGATAATGGAAATGTGTCTTGCCACCTAATGTATCAAGCACTGCTTAATTTGTGTACAAAATTTTAAGTAAAACATTTTCATTGATTCTTTTGAATTGACTACATGTATTATACCTCTCGTACATATAACATACTCTCATACCATTTTTGTTGTACGTGATATATGTTTGTTTTCTTTATATTCGATACACTCGCAAAAACACAAGCATGCACACACTCTCTTATACAAAAATACACACACTCAAACATTACCTTTAAATTGTTTCATTATTTTCTCTCTCTTTCTCATACACACACACATTTTTCTTTTTCTCCAAATACACAAATAAAGGCAATTTTTTAAAGATAAAAACATAATATTTGTGTAATATTTCAATTCAATACTATAATCCAACTAGTTGTTGAATAGATATAACTTAATCAATTCAGTATCATAATACTTTTAACATTTAATTTTCAGTTTTCAAAATTCAAATTTTAAACTTCAGCTTTATCAAATGAGCCTTACTTAGATCAACCTTGTGTTAGCACAAATGCGTTTTTCTACACATACCTTCTTATGTTGGCATTTACCCCAATTAGCAAGACTTTGTATGGTTTCTACATATCTCTTGTTTACTTTTTTCCTATATAAATTGACCGTTAGGTTTCCTGACTGTGTTTGGCACTTTGTCATTCCTCACGCATCGCGCAAAGCTTAAAAGAATTGGTAGGTAATACTTTTCCATAACGGAAACAAATTTAGAGGTGATTAAGCTCTTAGGGTTGTCTGGATTGCCATTTTCTGATTTTTCATGAAAAAATATACTGTGGCGATGTGATGTATGTGAGGTAAAAAGGTGTTTGGAAAATATGATCACGGAAAACTTAAAAATATTTGTAGAAAATTGCAATCCAAACAAGGCCTTAGATTTACATTTTCATCCGTCTAGCTTAAGAAATTATCTTGGAGTTTTAATCCCAAAAGCATCTTAGAGCTTCATTGCTCATATAGAACCGGGTAAATTATTATTAACCCTCCTATAATTTCATCTATTATCACATAACTTTCGTAACATTTTTTTGCCCAAAAAAAAAAAACTCTCCTAATGTTTTAAAATATTCATTTCACCCTTTCAGGTAAACTAGAAACTTAATGAAAAATAGTTTGTGTAATGTCATTAGTTGAAATACTAGTAGTGCCATTACTTAAATGTTAATCAAACAATGACTTTGCCATCTTCTACAAAATCATAGAGAGACATGGATAAATGCAAAAACCATAAGGAGGTAAACGATATTTATGCAAACTATAAAGGGACTAAGTGAATATTATAATTTTATTGCACACCCTTCTAGAGCGCATGTGGTCTAATTGTCATAACTGACTATACATTCAGTTCATTTTCCATTTTACATAAAACTATAGGAGGTTATTTGGTCATCTTGAGACTTTAGAGGAGTCATCTGTCATTATGCAAAACCATCCGGAAATTATACATAATTTACCCCGTAAGAAAACGCATTAGAAGAAAGAGTAGATTTTTCGAAGGTAAACGTGAACTGAATTTTGCTGGTGCTTTTCTATTTCACTTTTGGTTCTTTAGCTGTAGCTTCAATGTCTTATTTGAATCTTTTTGTTTTCCAAGAGGCAATGGCCACTTGCGGGAGACACATATCGTTTATTTGTTTATCCTTCTTTTTTATCCTCATGCTAGCAACTCAAGAAAACTAGGGACTTCTAGTTTCAAATTTTTTGCTGACAATATCGGAACAATACGGCCACTGGAGAAAGCATGTCGATTCGATAAAATATATCAGCTTGGGGATTCAATATCTGATACGGGAAATCTGGTTCGAGAGAGTCCCTTTAGCGCTGGTAATGTTTTCATGCAACTTCCTTATGGAGAAACTGCCTTTGGATTTCCGACTGGTCGATGTTCTGATGGCCTTCTTATGATTGACTACATCGGTATGTAGTTATTCAGATTAATTTTTTGATTCCCGTTCCTTTTTTTTGGGTGAATAATTTCTTTCTGTTTATATATATATATATATATATATATATGAAGTGTGTGCGCGCATGCATGTAAATATGTATTGGTTCGAATTTCATAATTACTATCATTATCGATATCATAAAATAGTTGATGACAATGGGTTTTAATGAAAACCCATAGTGTGTTTATCAATGTAGAACAGGTTGTACAAATTTATTATTTTCTCTTTTTCATTATTTCTTTGTTTTCTGTTTCTTAAGAGTAACATAGCAAAGAATATTTTTTCTTCATATGTTGAAACTAGCAAAATGATGGCGTTTTGTTTTTCTATTTTTACATTTAAGGAGGATAAAATGAGTAACTAAAATGATTCTCTAATGAGAGATAGTTAATTAGAAAACCTAGAGGAAGTCTATTATTCCCATTGACTTATTCACATTAGCCTCAAATAAACATCATGTATGAGTATAATTGAATTCAAAACTCATAATAAGGGCTGAAATCCATTTGCCAAACACCCCCTTAGTTTTTTTTACTTGATCAATGAAAAATGTAACTCTTGCGACATGAATTTCCTCCTCCTTTGTCAATTTTCGAAGTTAAATCTGTAAGTTTCACATGCCTACTTTTGTTTTTTTCCCCCTATGTTCAATAACATATACTTAGTGATAAGGATCACAAATTTTATTTTACAGCATTGGCATCTGGGCTTCCATACCTCGAACCCTCCTTGAAAGAGGATGGAAACTTCACCACTGGGGTAAATTTTGCTGTTGCTGGCTGTACTGCTTTATCAAAAGAGGCGTTGGAAGCTGAAAATATTGTCAATGTAGTATCCAATAGTTCACTTGGTGTACAGTTGGGCTGGATGTCCTCTCATTTCACCTCTACTTGCCATACCAAAGAAGGTTTGCCAAACAATCTTCACCAACTAAGAACTTATAGCTAACGTATTAAAAATGAATATTCTAAGTCTGTACTCTTAAATTTATGATCCAGGATGTCGTAAGATGCTTGAAAAATCTATTTTCTTCGTTGGAGAGATTGGTGGTAACGATTACAATGTGCCACTCCTCGGAGGAAAAAGTATGAATGAGATTACCGCCTTAGTGCCAGAAGTCGTCCAAAGTATTACCAATGCTATCAAGGTTAGTTTTTTCCCTCTCTAATTTGGTGTATCTTTTTAACTCATTCAAAATTCGTATGTTCCCCTGGTAGCAGTTTTAACTAGACGTTCAAAAGAATACCTGTTTCACTTGTACTAGTCAAGTTAAATTCTTGATTTCTAGATGCTTGCACTGGGGTAAAGAAACACTGATAACATGGTTTTGATCCTAACAAACATTTTTTCTGTTTCAGAGGGTCATTGATTTTGGGGCAACACAAATCATCGTCCCTGGTAACTTCCCAATAGGTTGCCTTCCAGTTTATCTTGCTTACTTCCGGACAAACAATACAGCAGCATATGATGAACATCATTGTCTGAAAGGCTTGAACAACTTCGCTGAAATCCATAATCAACTTCTAAAAGCGTCCATCAACAAATTGAAGAAAGATTATCCCGGAATTGGCATTGTCTATGGTGACTACTACAATGCCTATTTGTACCTCCTGTCCAACGCCCGGAGTCTAGGTACGTTTGTTACAGTACCTTTGTTTCAACACATCAGTTACCAAGATTGCTAAATAGCTTAATTAATTAAATGAGTTTTATCGGCCATGATTCAGTCATTACTCACATGATGATTTTTGTTTTCTGGGGGAGTTCTTGTAGGATTTGATGAAAAATCTTTGCAGAAAGTCTGTTGTTCACCTGAGCCATATGATTTCGATAGTAGCAATATCTGTGGCACTCCTGGAGTTGAAGCTTGTCTCAGACCTGATGAGTACATAAGCTGGGATGGAGTTCATTCCACGCAGCAAGCATACAAGTACATGGCAGCATATTTGGTGGACTCTATCATACCTCAGTTGAAGTGTCATGCTTAAGTTCAATACATGCTTCAACGAATAATCACGTAGTATCCTAATTTTTCATATTATTCCTCTTCTTTTTGGTCCCCTCTTGAGGGCACACTTGATTTGATTATTTTGAAGATTATTTGATACCACTGGCCTTTAAACTATTTGATACCACTGGTCCAGTTTAAGTCGCCAAAAGAGAGAAAAAAAATTGAAAAACACCTTGCTACTGTCTCGGAACACCCACCGCCCCCCCCCAAAAAAAAAAAAAGTGAGGCCGAGCGAAGAGGGTTGGATAGGATGTACTTCAATTATTTCATCTTGCTAACCATTCTTCTGCATCGTAAATCATCATCAATCATCATCTTCCACACCTGTGATTCAACCTTTAAATGCTTCAAATAGAGGATAACAAAAATATGAAAGATAGAATAGTGGACACGAGTTGATTGCTGCAGTTCGTTGTAACACACACTGAGTCAACTGCCACCACCGAAGGCTCTCTTTTTAGCCTAATTTCTGTATCTAATTTGAGATTTTTTTTTTTAAGCTTAATGTGCAACCTATGGATGTTTTAGGCCTCAGTGCAGCTTCATGATTCTCATGGTTACATAGGTACAGAAAGTCTCTGAATTTGGTTGAATTGAAAGTTTTGGGTACAGAAATGATCAGATTTGATTAAAGGAGGACACGTCTTCTTCTTGGTTTATGAATGCAAAAGGTTTGACAAAAATGCCTAAGTGAAAATAAGAGGTTGCTCGAGCTTTTTCTTGTCTTGGAAACTTTTTGGGCGTCAGTTTAAGTGTGTGACAAGGGTAGAAAAAATGGCTACAATGGCCATGGCAAGAATAAGATCTAGAAGAATGGCAATACCAGTCTCCGTCCTAAACTTTTGCTCTTCTAGCATTCTCATCATTCCTGAATCCAATTCGTGCCACCTCTGCCCTGTGAACGGGATCCATGGAAACCAATCCGCAATTCACAAAATCGAAAAACATAAACATAGAAAATCAAACAAACCAAGAAGCCAAAAAAAGGGCAAATGGAGGAATTGAAGTTTGCTTGATAACAACCATCATGGTCAGAAGACCTCAACACCACCACTGAAATTCGCTGGAAAAGTGTTGTAATTTTCCTGATCTCTTCTACTCTCTGAAAGGACAAGGAATTTTCTGTTTTCTTTTCTCATTTGTTTACTGCTATGCTAGTAATGAAGTCCGTTAGTGACTGTATTGCATGGTCCACACTCCAATCTGGATTTGATAACAGTGATATGAGGTTAAAATTTTTGGCTGGGTTTATATATTAATCTGTAGCCATAGAGGTTAGCTAACAATTCTACCAGGCCTTCATGGAGTGCCTGTTCGTCCAGACTCAAACAAAGAATACTAATGTATAAATGACAGTCAATGAAACCACATTTGATATGTTATGCCTCATTAAGACTAATCAAAGAAGCACACCAATTGTGTGCAGGGATTTCTTAACATGATTATTAGAACTTTAAAAGATTTCACAATTTATATTGACTGGTAGGTGCTAACATATGATGACTATAAACAAACCAAAGGTGTGAGAAATTAGAATTAGTTCATTGCATTCCCCATTTTTGCAGAGGAAAGAAAGGATGGTTGGTACTCCATATATTGTGCATGAGCTTCTAAAAATCCGGCAGTTCTGCTCTTTGAGAGGAAGTACATTTCTTCATTGCACAAAATCAATAACTGACAATAGCTCCTTTGTATAAATACTTTAAACATTGAGAATTCTATGACCAACAACCAAACATGGAAGCCTCCAAATTTTACATATTATTGATGCTTGCATCCAAATATTCGGCAGTAACCTGCCTTATTTTATTTATTATCTACATCTTGTGCAAACCAAATCGAGTTTACCTCGTTGACTTTGTATGCTTCCATGCACCTGAAGCATGCCGAGTGCCAATCTCTGCTCTCGTAGAGCATTTGGATTGCCTGAATCCACAAGCATTTGAGTTTCAGAGGAAAGTTGTTGAAAGATCAGGCATTGGTAATGAATCCTACCTACCTGAAGGGATTCATAAACTTCCTCATGATCGTTCGCTAAATTCAACAATTGAAGAAGTTGAGATGGTTCTGTTTTCAACAGTTCAACAGCTTTTCACCATCCACAAGATCAATCCAAAAAGTATCGACTTCCTCATTACAAATTGCAGCCTCACCAACCCCTGCCCCTCTTTAGCTGCAATGATCATAAACAAGTTTAGCCTCAGAAGCAACATAAAGAGTTTCAATCTCTCTGGCATGGGCTGCAGCGCAGGAATTTTGTCAATCAGCTTGGCGAAGGACTTACTCAAAGTGCACAAAAATTCCACAGCTCTAGTTCTCAGCATGGAATCAGTAAGTGCAAATGCATACGAGGGTAAAGTCAAGTCCATGCTTCTAACAAACAGCTTGTTTCGAATGGGAGGAGCAGGGATTCTACTATCAAATCGAAAATCAGACAGACGGAAAGCGAAATACGAATTACAACAAATTGTCAGGACCACTCTAAGTTCCAGGACAGGTTCTTACGAGTGTGTGATGCAGGACCTTGATGATGAAGGCTATGTAGGAGTCTCCCTTTCAAGGGCTATACTTCAAGTTGCAGGGGATGCCCTGAGGATCAACTTGGCAACATTAGGGGCATTGGTGCTGCCTTATTCGGAGCTAATTCGATATGGACTGGACATAATATGGAAGAAAATCTGGGCACCTGCTAGAAAAAGAGGTCCATATGTACCGAATTTCAAGAGGGCTTTCAATCATTTCTGCATACATGCAGGGGGAAGAGCAATAATAGATACCATCAAGGACAAACTAAAATTGGCAGAAAGGGACGTTGAAGCCTCAAAAATGACTCTTTACAGGTTCGGAAACACCTCATCTTCATCGACATGGTATTCATTAAGCTATCTAGAGGCCAAGGGACGAGTCAAAAAGGGTGACAAAATTTGGCAGCTGGCTTTTGGCAGTGGATTCAAGTGCAATAGTGCAGTTTGGAAGTGTATTTCAGAGCTCAAACCGGACAATGCCAACGCTTGGTCGGACAGGATTGATCAGTATCCAGTAAAAGTACCAGATATAATCGACCATTAAGTATCCATGGTTTGTCAGAACAAGAAGAAAAAAAGAAATTCAACAACTGATACGTTACATATACTAAATATACGAAACTAGCTAAAATAATGAAAGGAAGATGTTTACCAGTTCCTTTTTTCCCAGCCATATTCTATTATCAAGCTTATATATGGGTCAAGAAAAATGTCATCATTCAGATCTTTAAATATTTTCTTGGAAATTAGTTATAGGCCTTCTTACGGAAAATTTTTAAGGGTTGGAACCAATTTTAGGTTCCTTAACAGTTCATGAAAGAGTAATTATAGTCAGATATGTGCATATATAGCTAGAATCGATCACAATACATGCAACAGAACAAAGCTTGAGAACTTAGAGAAGAACCGATGAGAATCCTTGCTGCGTCCAGCTCGCGAATCGCCGTTGCGTCCTTGCTGTTTTTTGCGTGAGCTCGCTTTGCTATTACTGCCGTTCTTCTATAGGGTAAATTACACTTTGGCCCCCTACCTAGATCCCAAGTAACGCTTTGCCAGTCTGAACTTAGGATATGCACACTTTGCCCCCTATGGAAAAAAGTCATTTCTTGGTTTGACATTTCCCATCCAATAACAAAATGACATGAACATCCTCAACAGATAGCTGCAATGGCTAAAATTCTCAAAAATATAGTTAAAATCTGTTTGATTATCAAGATTTGCAAATATATATATATATATATAAATATATGTATGTATGTATGTATATTCTACTTACATCATAAACACGATTTTCAATCACCCTTTTATCTCATATACATTATATTATAAAGAGTGATACAATATCAGATAATTTTTTCAAATAATCTCCTATCCAAACGGACATTTATATTTCAAAAAATCACCAACTTCTCACATAAATATTTTCTTTATAAATGGAAGTAATCTGTAGTGCCTTAGGAAATCTACCTTACTGAAGGAACAATCCAACAATTGAATATTAATTAGGCTGCAGTTTTAGCATCATCTTTTCAAATGCAAATCTTGATGATGTGTTTCCAAATTTGTCTACATCTATCTTAAATGTATTAATTTAGTGTTGTACATTTTATAATATGTTATAGTAAATGAGCTTATCAATAATACAGTGTATGGAAGAACTAAATAAAAGAGCTAGCTTTATCTCAAAAGATTTTAGTTATAAAGATAAAACAAAAAGACAGTTTTATGCAATTGCATGGAATATATTAACTTTTGAAGAATTATATAATCATCTAAAAAAAAGTTTCAGAATAGAACATGTTTGGTTTCAGTATATAGGGTACATAATATTCAGATATTATGATTTTCAAATACAAAGCAAAAAATGGGGAAAAAGTAAACATTTTCATAGGTGTTTTTCTGGTCACAAGGTTTTTGCTTATCTTGTAACTCTCCCTGAATTCTAACCAGTCGGTGAGGTGTGAATTTGTATATTTACGCCACATTTGGACCTTGCTTAATAAATATTTCTTCAAAAAGAAAAGAACTGCAATTAGCATTGCAATGAAGGATTTGAATTGATTAGAATTCTATGCAACTTCTCTAATTTATTTTGATTGCTAATTCTTCTACATTAATTCTCACTGCTAACAAATTACGTAGTACAATTGTCTCTAATGAACTCAGCAATAGTTGAAAAAATAGTTGTTGACTAAGTTTCACTTGTAGTATATACTCAAAGATTACCCATGGGTAGTGTGCTCTATATAAAATATAACAATTTTGATCCTTGAAAAGTCATGCGCAGCAGCAAAGTGTATATATTTTGACTTCAAGAGGGCAAAGTGTAATTAACACTTTTTTTTTAATTAAAAAAAACTGTTTAAAAAAAACTGTGGAGTTCGTTTGGATTGTTGTGTCCCATAATTGCAAATCTCCTAAGTAGATAATTTTGACTTTCTAGGTTGGCTTGTTGAGGGGAAAAAAATCATTCTAGATTCATGTAGTCTGATTTGTGAATGTATTCTGGCAACCAGAGATGTTTGGACCAAAGAAGGAAAATGGTTAATTGTATAAGGGAAAAGTTGCTGAAAATGGCTGCAGAACCCTGTTAATATATTAAAAAGATATAGAATTTCTACTATATCCACAGGAAAAGCCAAAAAAAAAAAGGGGGGGTAAGTATCCAAAATGACAATTTGAATTAGAAAGGTTACCTACATAATCACAGCAATTAACAGCTATATCTGTTCAAGTCCATTTTTCCCATACACGATTGAAATTGATACTGTAAAGACACCATCCTCTAAGAAATAGATGAGGGGGCATGGCATAGCAAATTCTACTGCTGATCCGGTAAAAGGAAGGCGTGTGAAAAAGTGAGATGGCATTCGTGAAGGAACATGAATCGTGAGTGGCAAAATTGACAAGCATGCATCGACTAACGTGCTGCATTGTGTGTACAAAATGGCATCCCACAGACAAAAGAAATGCATATTCCTCTTCGTGTCTCTCAATTTGCTATCAAATCCTTTAAGCCATTGCTTGCAAATTAAGGCACCCCTTTTGGCTCACACCTATGGGGTCTCTGAATTCTGATAGAGGACAAGTACTGCTATTATTGCCCTTTACACAATTCCAATTTCCAACAACAACAAGAAGAAGTGGTCATGCTCACAAGTCATCACACCCCCACTCCTCCTACCTACACTTTACTTATTTCAATAACCCTACACAAAAAACAGTAGTACTAGTTGCTACAGCTCTGCCAAAAGGCCGAAAAACAAGTTCCCCACTTTCTTAGGGAAAACCCAAGTTTGAGTTAACTTGTGATACTTTCTTATGACTGCCAAATCAAGTAGTCCATTCTTGCAGTTGCAGACTTGCAGTTGCTGCTGCACCCCACTTCATCATCATCTTTCTGATCTGATCTGATCTGATCTGCTTCTTTTTCCCCTGCAGAGACGTGTGTATTATCACTCATTGATGATGATTTAGACTCCGTACTATACGCGGGCAATTTTTTCTTAGGCCTTAGCCGTTAGCTGAGCAATGCAGAGGCTGATTCTCTCAGTTGGGAAGATGAACAGCAGATGCTCTCATCTCTATGCAGTTAGATGACGATTTTTGTTTTTGATTAATAACAAAAACTCAGCTTTAACTAATATTTGCACTTTATCCTCTAATTTTTTCCTCCCGTTAGTCAACTCTAACTCTATGTAATGGAAATATGTAAAAGAGACATTGCATTATACCATCTAATTTTTTCTTTTAATGTGTTTGTTTTTTGCCTAAACCCACTTAAGATAGATAATATTTAAAAATATCGTTATCTCTAAATAATAATAAAAATTATTGTATTTTTTCTCTCGTTAGTCAACTCTAACTTTATGTAATGGAAATATTAAGAAGACATTTTTACCCCTAGGGCTAACTCCAATATATCCCCTGCAGGTATAGTGTGTTTTGCACTTAACCCTTTAATATCATTTTTCTCTTAATTTGTCTATTTTTCCTAAAATCACTTAAAATAGATAATATTTAAAAATATCAGCATCCTAACATAATAATGAAAATTGTTGTATATTTATGTATATAGAACTTGTTAAATTTTATCTTCACAATTACATGTTTTTTAGTGAAGAAAAATATCTCGTTCATTTTATATGATAAGGAGAAAAAATAAAAAATTATTAGTGAAAAATGAAATATAAAAATACTTCTAAAACTCTATAGATTGGTTTTGTTTGGATTGAAGATTATTTAGAATTTTTTGAAATAATACTATAATAGTTTTTGCGATGTGAAGTTTTGTGAAATAAAAATATGATTAAAAAATAAAAAGATGATACAAAAATGTGTTTATGACGTATAAAAAAATTAGAAAAATTTAACAATCCAAAGAATTTTAGTAGCATCTAATCATGCTCTATTCAAAAAATGATCCTTGAAATTTTGAAACCCAAATCAACCATATTTCTCTCTTTTTTAAATATTACCAACAAAAAAATATATATTTCCATATAAAGAAAATATCTAACTATTAAAAGAAAAATGCAAGCATATGCATATTCATAAAGAGAAATTGACAATATTTGAGCACCTTTACATTTTAATAATAAGTTACCATGTAAATTCTTTAATAATAATTTTTGTTATTTTTCACCATTGTTTCATGGAATTAGGAACATATTTCACTGAATCTAAAATACATATTTATTGGATGAAATTTAATTAAGACTATATCTATAAACATATTTTTTTCATTACTATACTAGGAATACCGATTTTTTAGACATTATTTATTTTGGGTGTTACAAAATATTGGATTTGACTGATGATTTTAGTGACAAATAGATAAATTGAAAAAAAAAATGACATCAGGGGATAAACTAAAATAAATTAGGGGAATTACTACATATAACTATTAAGGATATAAATATCTTTTTAATATATCATTACAAACATCAGAGTTAACTAACAGTTTAAGAGATAAAGTGAGAAAAACTAAGAAAATTTTGCCATTTTGGTTCCTAAACATTTTTAATAAAACTAATTTCATCCCTAATAAATTATTTTAACTAATTTAGTTCTCAAACAAATTTTTTACTTTCAATGTAGGACTATTGAACAAATTTTGCTCAATTTGCATGAAGCTATGGGGGTATAATTGTCATTTAAGCCTAATATTCTGTAATTAACAACCAAAATAGATTAAAAAGATCATTAAAATTGTTTAACATCTAAAATAAATGGGTGAGAACTATATTAAACTACGCAATTTTGATGATCTTTCTAATCTATTTTATCTATTAATTATAGAAGGTTAAACCAGTGTGACGATTATGCCCCATAGGTTCACGTAAATTGAGTAAAGTTCAGTTAAAAGTCCTGCATTGGAAGTAAAAAACTTGTTCAAGAACTAAATTGGTTAAAATAATTCATTAGGGATAAAATCAGTTTTAGTAAAAATGTTCAAAATCAAAATGGTAAATTTTCCAAAAAAATAACATTAGAGAGCAAAGTGCAAAAATGGATATACCTTAAGGAAGTTTTTGTAATTAACCCTTTTCTTTTTTAAACTTTCTTATTCTCTTGTCCGGGTAAATCACTTTGACTGTTTGACCACGTACATTGGGTTAGTTATTTGGTGCACAAAATATACCATATATAATTAGATTTTTTGTCTCATGTAATTGGTTAAAGGCGTTTATGATGCATAGAATTTGTATACAATTTGATCAAGAAATTGCCAGATGATTTACACTTCAAACGTTATTTGGGTACATTAACATTTAATTTGCTTATATTTGCCTAAAAAATTTTGCTTACATCATCGACACAAATTCCAATCACCTTTTTATCTCAGATACATCATATCAAAAAAGTGCTACAGTAGTGCTACAGTATTCTTTTCAACAAATTATCCCAAAAAATCTACTATCCAAACGCAATGTATCCCTCATTTTTCACTTTACCCTTGCCCTTTAATTTTTATCATTTAGTCTCCTGTAGGACAAAATTACCTTTCTATCTTTTTGACTTTTCATTTATCTTTTTCCTTTCTCCTCCTTTATTTCTTTTTTCTCTTTCTTCTTTCTTATCTCTTCCATCCTTCCCAATAGATAATTCCATCTTAACAGAAAACTTTATTTTGAATTTGTAATTGCATTTTTAGGTGAAACTTTAAAAACATAAACAACAAATTTTGATCTTTTGCACGATGCCATGTATCAAAAATTGTAATTAATAATTATTAATTAGGTCACAAATTTATTTTGTAATATTTTCTTGAGAATAAAATTAGAAACTGGAATGGGAAGGCGAAAAGGTAAAAGAATTGAAAGGTTAAATAATGTATTTTCGGAAAGTGGTTTAAATATTTTGTAATCATTTGATGAGAAAATAGATCTCTACAATTCTTCTTTTTTAGTTTCAATCATTATGATAAAGTTTCTTGTGAAAAGGAGACATGACTAAAGAAAGAATAGAGAGATAAAGATAATAAAGGAGGAAAAATAGGAAGGCAAAAAAAATACAAGAGAGCAAAAAATTAAGAGTTTAGAATAATAATGGGATAATTTTGCTCAACAGAGATAAAAGTGAGACAGAAAACAAAAAAAAAAAAAGGGATAAAATGAGAAATAAAATATCCTTAAAGGAATTAATTGTGCTTAACGAAAAAATTTTAATTTGCTTGTTTGCAAAGTGCTTCTTCCCTTCAGAATTTGTGCATCAAATCTATCATATATGTATTGCAGATAGGGTTTTCTGTCAGAGACCTCCAGCAGTCAAGAAAATCCCAATCCAATTTTGTAGGAATTTGTATTCAATTTAATTCATTAATTATCTCATGAGTTATGATAAAAATCGTCAATAAGTAGTAACTCCTTATCACCACTATCTCTACTCCTACTGACATGCAACTATCTTACCAGCATTATCTCCACTCTTACTCACATGATCTATCATATATGTATTGCAAATCAGATTTTTAGAATGGTTAAATTATAAAGCTTCTAACTTCCTATTCATTTGTTTATAGAGTTAATTATCAAATATCCATTCATATCTTTCGAATTTGAAATGTAAGAAGTGGCACCATAAATGTAGGAATTTGGATAAACTTTATATATAGGAAGGTAAATTAAAATAAAACATCACATCTCCTACTAAAAGTTAAAAGAGCAAATAATAATATTTTACTGTTTAATGCAATAATCCTAACTGAAAATATAAATTATATTTAAAAAAATAATACTCAATGGTCATGGATTTAAAAAATCAATAGTTGTACTAACCCTAAACATTAAACTACAAAATCACTAAATTAACAACAAAGTCCTACTGGCACTCAAAAATGAAAATTATTATTTAAAATATTTATTTTTGATAAATAATAATAATAATAATAACAACAACATCAGTCTTACCAAAAATTTAAAAAAATAACAATATAGTTTAAGAGAAAGATATAATGCATTTATCCGTAAACTATATCTACTCAATTTATATATATCTAATCTAAATTTTACTCTAATGGGATTTAAATAAGTGTGTAAAACCCAACCACTAAGAACAGTCTTAGGCATTATTGATTATTTTGTATATTTTTGTTATTTTCTTCAATGTAAATATGCAACACTACTATGTCATTTTTAGAAAAATGACTAAATCTTTTTTTTTTGTAATTGTTGAATGTATTACAAGATATTGTCAGTTTTTCATTTGCATTTCCAGATGCCAATTATTACAACTATTGTGATTAATTCTTGATTTTATATAGTTTCATATTATGAGAGGTAAATTAAATATATTCTAAAAATTACTATTCATCGATTCTTCTTTCCCTTTTGCTTCAAGTGATATCTTTCAATTTGAAGGATAAATACGAAATCAACTAAAAACATTTTCAAAAGAAAATTTGTTACCATTCAATCCAAATTTATAATATAAATAACTATATCGTGTCCTTTTATTTTCAAAATACAAATATAAGTATATTATAACAGTTTAAAACTAAACTGGAAGTTATGAAAGTTTTTTTCTTTTTCTTCAAATATTAACTTTTTAATTTGGATGTTGAATTATAAACACATTTGAATCCAATTAAATTACATATCCAAACTCATTTTTGTTGATGGAGCAATCAAAGTAAATAAGTTATCATTTACAATTATAATAGTTGGCTAGTATAGTAGAATAGGAGGTAAATGTGCTATAAAATTAGATTAAAGGAAGGACAATTAAGTAAGAATAATATAGGGTAAAGGAAATATAGGATTTAGGGGTGGGAGAAAGGATTGCAGGATTATGGAAAATGTTGAGTTAAGGAGATTAAAAAAAGGGGATAGCGAGAATAGTGGAGTTGTGAAATGGGAGAGTGACTTGAAGAGATGGTGGGGATATAATACTCTATTCAATGTACTTTTGGTATTTCTTTCAATGTTTCTATAATCATTTCCTTATATGTTTTTGTTCATTTTAAAGTTTTAGATAAGATACATAAATATAATATAAATTAGATACTAAAATAATAATCTTTTTATTTTTAACTTATTCTTCATATAACTATTACAAATAGTTCATTAATTATTATTATTATTTTAAATATAAACCCGTGCATAGCGGGTCAGAATTCTAGTATAACTGTAAGTACAAAATAAGCACAATTGGTACCACTACTTGAAGTGTTTCTTGTATGTGAAAATTCATGATGCCTATCTTTAAAATGGCAGAGAAATTATGCCAAACAGCGCCTTACAAAAGCATGACATTCCATTTTAGCTAACCACACATCTTAAATTGGTTCAGAATTTCAAGTAGAATTTAACACACCATTGTCGTTTTTGTATTTTTCTCTTTTTGTTTCGTATCTTTCTAGTAGACTGATGGCCAAATACAGCCCCTGCGGATTATTGGACCCTCAATTGTCAAATATCGGCCTGAATCTACTGTTACTTCAAAATATCAAGTACGGGGATTTTGCAGTTTGCTAATCAATTGGGGCTCTAAGTTTCGACTGTTAGCAGTGTCTAAGACAAATGCCTTTTGACTTTTTGCAAATGTACTGTAATTGACATCAAATCATCCTCTAAAAGTAAAATGTTTCCTAGTTACCATAATTTAGCACCTTCTTTCTTTGTTAGGCATCTAGGAATCTTTTACTAAAGCTTCAAACCATTCACATAATTCCACTTGACATGCTATAAAGCTATATATCTCTTTTCTCGAGTTCAATATTGGCATCATTAGGGATGGAACCGGAGATTGGGATTTAGGGGGTAAGACTAGCAACAGGAACCCCAAAAAAAACCAAAAAACACTTAAGGAGACATTCTTACATGTTTTAAGAGCTGTTAGTGGCAAAGTTTCATATTTTCAAGGATACGAGTGAAAATTCTTTATCTTTTAAGGGGTACTTGAGAATTTCTAAAATTTTTGGGGCTGCTGCCAGTGGGCAAATCCATCTTCTGCGAGCCTCAAAAGGGGGAAAAAAAATTCTTTTTTCCCTCATTTGAGGACAAATTGTTTTGATCTAATATGTTTCATTGAGTGAAAAATGTCAACAAAACCAAGTACATTCCACATACATTATCATAATACATCTATTGGTTTGGTAAAATTCACCAAGTAATTAGGCCATGACATCAAATCCTACACAAAAGTAGTCCTCTCTCTCTATCTCTCTCTCTCATGCAACTCTCTATCCTGCAACTGTCTCCAGTTAGGAAGCAGCCAGCAAAACGTCAGCCAGCCAGTTTGGTTTTCCTAGCTTCAAGTCTTGAGCTAGCTTGTAGTAGTAGTAGCACTAGTACGAACGGTAGCCTGTATAGCCACTGAGAAATTGAATGGGATAACTGAAAATTTAGGTAAAACACAAATGAACATAGAAATTTAACTACATACACTGAACATATACAAAGCCTAGAAGGAACCAAAACGCAGCATGTGAGTCATGTGAGAAACTAGAACCAAACACATGCAAGATCATCATGGACTTGTACAAGTTTAATCTACACAGCCTATGGTAACATAGCAAAAATTAGCTCAAACCTTTAGAAGACAAGTGTATCTAGTGAATTATGAGCACAACTAAGGGCGAGGGAGAGGGCTAGCTAGAGAGTTGGAAATGGCTGCCAATTGGCCATGCCATGGACCAGTAACAGTATTTAAAGAACTCGATCGGAGGCGCAGCAGCTACAGCGGCCTAAGTTTAAATCTAAAGGACGTACGTTCATTTTAGAGCAAAAGCAGTTTTGTTACCTTTCCTCCTCTGGACCATCTCTTCCAACTGATCTGTTGTAGAAAAGAACTGATCACCAGCCACCTAAAGAAGAATGATCAAATGTATCGACCATTTCCAATTTGGTCACAGATTTTTCGTCCAAGAAAAAGAAAAAGGAATGGGATAATAGGGGAGGGAAATCAGCAGTAAAAAGTGAAAACATGAAATCTAAGGTAGAATCCAACGAGGCTAAGTACTAGTACACGTTCTTAACTAAGCTCTGCAACACCATAAAGTCAGGAGCCAGTGGACCACAAAGCTTTTCTTCGGTCCCTTTGGAAATGTTTGGACCAATAAGTTTGGGATAACTAGGCAAATGTAACTACTAAAACTAGAAATGATTAACTTTTAAATTAGAAGCAAAATTCATGAGTAGACAACAAAAGTGGGGAAAACCCTCCAATTATAAACTAATGAAGGCACCATAGTTGCCGAATGGTAAAGAGATACGATGATGTTTCTTACTAAGTTACAATGCTGAAAACATCGTAAATATCTTGTACGTGGTGGATAAGGTACTTTAATTTTCTCTGACAACTACCTGCAAACAACAGTAGCTCAGTTCAAGTTTTCCAGCGTTATTCCTACATGTTACCAAACTTGCAAATATTGTCTGCCTTGTGGTTCCACCATGCTTGTGGGAAGGACCAAGCCAAAGGCATATAAAAAGAAATCCTCTATTTTATATTGGTTGCTTCTTATTTACAAAAGACTGAAGAGGAGAAGAAACTGGAAGGAGATACAGAGGCTTTAGAGAAGTCAAGAATCAGACCTGTGATTCTTCAATTCTGAAGATGATAAGAAGCTAGAAGATAAGTAGAGGAGTGAGCAACACATGTTGGAGAAGGGGAGCACGTGCAGAGTTCATGCATGGCTAGTAGCAAATGGACAACTTGCACGTGCCCTGCTTCTCCAGCAAGAGCTACCCACTCAATCCAGCAGCACTAGAAGGGCTCTATTAGCTTTGGCCAGAACCAAACTTCCAAACACAATTGGATCACAGCAAAGAAAAAAGCATACCCCTTGTATTTATAGGGAAAGTCTGGGGCATGGGGCTAGGGTTGGGTTTTTTTGGGGGGGGGGGGGGGTGGAAGGATGGGGATGGGGTTGTAGAGGAGTTAAAGCTTGGAGTCTTGGAGTGGGCATTCTTTAAAGACCATGCACACCAAGCAATCAAGTGTATCCATGTTGATTTCAATAGCAATTGATGTGGTGAAGGAAAACAAAAGTCATGCCCCTGCTCTTGCTTGCCCATGCAATGCAACTCTTTAAGTTCTTCCTAAGAAGTAAGAAAGCAAACAAACAAAGTCACTGGCATACAACACATCTAAATTGAAATTGATTGCAAGCAAAGCCAAGAGAGAGAGAGAGAGAGGGGTCATGAGACAATCAAAAGCAATCAAGATAGAGAGCCCTTTGATCTCTCTGAAAAAGATTGCATTCCTCACGCACTACAGGTGCGTGTTGTTCATTTGTCACAAAAAAAGTCCACTAGCTTTCATTTAATTATATATTCAAGCATGAGAATCTAGAACCAAAACTTAAAGCGGTCAAGCAATATCATGCCTAAAACGGTCTCACCGAGTCCGAAATTGGAATTTAATAATCTTGCATCTTTTTGGGTTGTCATCATCTAAGAAGTTTTTAAATATTCACTTATCACATAATTGTTAAATCAATTTTGTTATGTCACATTGTAAAGAAGATTAGTGATATTGCGAGAGTAATTCGCAATTATCTACAAAATGCCCGAACTACTAACACAAAAAATTTATGCTAATTTCTCATAAATTGATATGGCTCCAATGCAGTTCGCTCTCATGTTCGATAGCGTGTGTTTGGATACGCTATTTTTTGATTTATTTCCCTACTTATATCATCAAAACATTTTCTAATCACCTTTTTAACTTACATACATTACATCAAAAAAGTACTACATTATTTAAATAATCAAATAATCTTAAATAATAACATATCCAAACACACGTCTTTTTCTTCCATGGTTCTCTCTTTCTTCCCTTGCTAATCATGCCATATATCACCTATTTTTCTTCTCCCAATTTCATTCCTTTCCCCACTCCCTCCACATTGGCGCCTTCTATAAAATCCCTTCTTTCTACTATTGCCCTCTCTTTCCATCATTGGCCTTCTCTTTCCTCCTGTCTTCATTTTCCGCTACCATTACCTACATCAATAGGACTTCTTTCCTCGGTTGCCCTCCTTTTCCTCCTGCCTCCTATTCTATTGCCTCTATCTACTCTAATCAGCCCTTTTTCTAGAGACACCAACTCTTTTACTATGGAATTTTTCATAAAGTCACAACTCACTGTGACTTTCACCAGTAATTAACCTACAACTTTTGACGCGAATATCTAAATCACTTATTGTCATGGAGAGTAGTTGATGTCATGAAAAATTAGAAAGAAAAAAAAACTCCATTAGAATTTGACTATATGTACACCTTTCCCTTCTGGAATTTTTGCAGTGGTGGTTTTATGCTAACCGGGGACTGTGACATTGGGACATTATGGATATTTGCACCTACAATTTACCAATTGGTTGATATGAGATTGAGAAAAAGAGGCAGCAATGGAAAAGAGAGATAAGGAGGGAGGGCTAGGATAATTTCTGGTGGTCATAGTCTAATTTGGTACGTAACTTTTATATGGGTACTCTAGACATTTTATTAAGAATTGCAGTAAATCAACCTTTAGAAAATGTTGCAATATTATTTTTTTAGAAAAATATTTCCAAAATTACTAAAAAATGCGATTTAAATGAACCTTAATTTAGATTGTATGACATATCTCCGTTTGCCCAATCTCACAAATGACGAAGGGATAATTTCAAAAACCTCTTTTGAGGTTTGCAATGATAGCAGCCACCTTCCTTGGGATTTGAAAATTATAGATAATTCCCTTAGAAAATATACTTTGGTAACAAATGATGATGTAAGCACAAAAAAATTAATGAATATCCTATCTTGTCCCTGTTTTATTTACAAAATAAATTAAATGACCAAAATAATAAAATATAAGCACTACTTGCCAAGTAAAAAATTTAATTCTTTGCAACAAAATCTAAGCTATAAGGTTTCAATATTTGGACTTCTTCCCTCCTTCGTTCCTTTGGCAAGTAAGTTGTCAAAATTTTTTTTAACAAATGCATCTCTGCTAGTTGGTTATTTAATAAAACTAAGCAAGAAATCCATTTAAATTACTTAGGAATTGAATATAGTGTATTAGATGAAATGAGATTAGTTTCAGATAAAGAAATATTTGCAGAAAGCGGTTTTCTTTTTCGTTTACATTCACTTTTTACTTAAAATTTATAAAGTTATCAGGTCAATTACAATCTTTTCATAAAATTAAGAAAGGTAAGCGTAATTTTTCAACCCTGATGGGATGGTTGCAATTGTCAAAAACCTCAGGGGAGGTTTATGAAATTATTCCAATGCTAAAGTTCAGCTGAGACAAAAGTTGAATTAATATACTAGTCCTTCCTTATATAATTGTAGAGTAACGCAAGAACAGCTTTCTTTAATAGGAGATGCAAATGTACTACATTCAAAAAAAAAAAAAAATCCGTTTTCCAGTTAAAAAGAAAATTCTATAGTTATCACTTATCATTCATTGCTTGAACGTGTTGGATACGCTCCCGTGAAGGTTATGAGCTTTGTACCAATGAGATGAGACATAAAAGCATGCAATACTAGATTTGACGCTCGTTTTGACACGCTCAGTGGAAATCTTATTCTCACTGCTTTCGTCAACTGGATATTTTGTTCTACTTATTTGTTTCTTTCTTCCTAGTTCTTTCTTTTTCGTCATCATTTATTCTGCTGTAAGAGGGCTTTATATGCAGAGTTGACTTGGGGTTCACTGCTGCTAAAGGTGTGGCAATCGGGTCGGGTTCGGATTGGCGAATCGGGTTAAGAGACTGGTATAACATAAAACTCACTGATCCAAATCCGACCCGTCAACCCGAACATAACCTGATACGGGTTGACGGGTTGACCCGAAATGATCCGAAATAACCCGAATTATTTTACCTTTAACGGGTCAACCCATTAATAACCCGACCCAACCTATTTATTTTTCGGGTCAGTCGGGTTCGACCCGAACCCGCCAAATATTGACCCAAACCCATTATTTTCGTGTTAGGTTCGTGTCGGGTTTTCAAGTCGTGTCGAAAATTGCCACCTCTAACTGCTATCAGCTTGAAATTAACCTTTCACTTGTAATCTTTAAGAGAAAAATATACTGTAATGATTTGATATATGTAAAATAAAAAAAATAGTTAAAAAATGTATTTGCAAAGAATTTAAGAATTTTTTGAAGAAAAATTGCATTCCAAACAAGGCCATTAATCATTGGATGAAACTGTGGTATTAACCTTCTTGAGGGAAAGAGGTAAGTTGATTTCGACTACCACGCAAAGCTCTCTGTATAATATGTTTCAAGTGTTGGCTTCCGGCACTTAATGGTTATGGAAGTTTCAGCACTTGTTTATAAATTTTGCTTTTATTTTCTAATGTTATGCCATAAGTTCGTAAAATTTTTTTTTGAGCAAAAATAAGAAAAATAATTGCATAAATTGTTGGGTTATCAACCATGCAAAATTATGTGCATAGAGATTAAAAAGAAAAACTTCAAGGATTTCTTTGTATGATAAGTAAATTGTAGACAATAGTAAGTAAACCCCGCCAAAATCATATATGAAACCAGAAATTTGAGTTTCTAGTAATTTTGTTATTTTTTCATAGTAATTATAAACAAATCTACCTTTTTTTTTATTAATACCAATCATGACATATATGAACTCATGATAAGAACTACAAATTTGCTTTAAAAAAGGTAAAAGTTGTTTTATTTTTTTAGTAGATGAAGAGTTGTTTAGTACACAGTAATCAGAGAGGTAAAAGTAGTTTAACACCTTAATGTATCTGGCTTGCTAAAACAGTTCTAGTAATTATTCATGCTTCTTCCCTATTTTTTTGTTTTATTCTGCAAATATTGATCATGAATGGTGATGGACAGTTGTTTTTTCAAAAGTTGGCATGAGACTGGGAGAGGGGCACTTATTAGGAGCAGCAATCAGCAATGGACCTCAACAACAGGGATGCAATGCATGATTTAGATGAGTAAATGCAAGGCTTGAAAAATGGCCCAGGATGGTACAAACAAAAATAAATTTCCCAGAACTCATCAAATGCAGATGATGGACTTTGACCAAGGAAAGGAAATTGATGGGAGTGAAAGATTTGGAGATTGGATTAGATGGTGAGAGAAGGAGGGTTGCCTCCTTGGTTTCGGCAAGAAGGAAATTGGATTTGCAGGGAGGAGCAAAAAGCAGAGGGATTGTTGCAGGATACCAGAGCTGTGAAAGGAAATGCACGTTGGGGTTGCGTGTTGTGCGCGAGTTCTTTTGATGTTGATGATGATGATGATGATGATGATGATGGGAGCAATAGCAGCAGCAACTATCAAAACTATAGCCATAGGAGAGATGTAGTAGTAGTAGCAGTAGTAAATGTTGCCATAAGAAAACAAAGAAGTGAAGGAAAATGCTTTCTTCGTCACAGTAATTGAGTAGCTGAGTGAGTGGTGTGCATGTGGGAGGTGTCACTTTAAACATACAGTAGTGGAAGTAGAAGTAGTAGAAAGTTGTGTGTTTTGGTTGTATTGAGGAAGGCAGGGTTAGTCCCTAGGTGGATATGATTCCCTATCTTTAGTAAAACACCTTTGCTTCCAACATTAGACCACCTCACCCACCCCCGAAGCAAAAATGATATGGTTTAATAGTAGAAGTAAAGTTGTTTGTATTGTGGCGGTTAATTTCCATGCTTGACTCTTGGCTCTTGCTTTTCAAATCACATTATTTACTCTCTGACAAATTATTGTCAGAATGCTGACTTCTCTCTTTCGATACCGGTTCTAATTTGGTTAAAAAATATTGCTTGCATCATCGATACAAATTCTAATTATCTTTTTATCTTAGATATATCACATCAAAAAAGTATTACAGTATTCTTTTCAACAAATTATCCCAAAAAATCTACTATCCAAACGTTATTATTTGGTTATCTAAATACTGTAGCACTTTTTTGATGTGGTGTATGTGAGATAAAAAGATGATTGAAAAATGTGGTGATGATATAAGTAGGAAATAAATCAAATAACTTTGTATCCAAAAATATAAGTTAAATATAATAGGGGTAATTTTTGTTATTTCATGCCAAAAAAAGCTGTCAAAGTAAGAATTGATCTGTGGAACTATCATTTGCCTTTGGACATGGGGAAGTTTGGGAAAAAAGGAGATAATGTGGTGGTGTCTATTAAACTTTGTAAGTCAAGTTTTGGTCAATCCAAACCTTAGTTCATTAAAAAAGAGAAGGAAAAAAATCTTCGAGTGCTCGGGATTCAAGCTCATATTTGAAGCTCATACTTGACTAAAAATATTGGAGTTTCGAGTCTACTTAGGCTTAGACTAAACTTGCAAGTAGTGGATAATTATAGATAATATTTATATTTATAAATAGAAAGTAGTTAATTTTTAATATAATGTTATATATTGTTATGATTATAAGACATATTATGAATTGCTTACAATATGAAGGGCTTGTTCTGAACTTATTATTTTAATTGATTATAAATTCTGATTTTGGATAATCAGTTTTTGTAATATTTTTTATGGGTTTTGTATTCTAATTATAGATTTTTTTTAATGATAAAAAAGTTAAAACTTTAATCACCCAAAGAATAATTTTTGTTAATTCTAAATACTCTCTATAATCAGTTTCTATAATTAGATTTTGTAAAATTTAGAGCAACCAAGAACAAGGGAGAAGTATATTTCCACATGAAATTAGTGGGGATGAAATTTTAATCGGATTGAACCTGATTAAACCAAGACTATGCTCACAACTTTCTAGCCCAAGTTTTGTAAGGCCTAGTGACAATGAGACTAGGTTCCAATTTTTGGTCTGTGCTCAGGCTAATCTGGCACAACTAATAGTCCTAGAGATGATTACTTAAGGTCTGTCTGAATTATCATTTTCTAGATTTTTTTGTAGGTAAATATATTGTAACAATTTAATATATGTAAAATAAAAAATTATTTGAAAAGTGTGATCATGAAAACCGTAAAATTTTTTTTGTGAAAAGCCTCAACCCAAGTGGTGTCACGGTAAACTCTATCCTTGTTTAGGAAGACTTTTGCTCATTAAAGCAACGAAAAAGGAAATGTCTAATAGCCTATCAAGAAAACAAAAATAAGTACCCAGCCCATTATCTCCCAAAATACCCTTTGAACAACCTTCACTGAACAAACTTGAGCCCACTAAGCCCAAAGCCAATATCCACTCCTCTCCAACCCAACCGCCCATCTCCAACACAACGCCTTCTCCCCTGGCTTCCCACCTGCTGTAGGCTGTAGGCTGTAGCCTTAGCTTCGGTCGGCTTTTTCATTCCCCCTTCTCGCGCCCTTCCTTCTCTCCTACCCAGTTGCTGTTATTTCAAGGGTTTCTCGAGGAGACAAGCTTGGGCTAAAGATCGGTATGGAGTTTAGTTTCGTATTGTTCTTGGTGTATTTTTCTTAAATTTGTTTTGTCCACTGAATTCTACTTATCAGTGTTTTTGGGATGTTGTTGGGAAATTGTCATTGTTCCTTCCACTAATAATTTTTTTTGGGGGGTAAGATTCCTTCTACTAATTTTGGTAAAGCAGATTTTTTTTTTTTTTGGATTTTCAGTTATTGCATTTAAATAGCTCTAATTGTGTAGTTAGCTAGTTAGCTTTATGAAGTCCAGAAAGAATGGACTTTTTTGGGGTATATTATAATAACTAGAGTTCTTGGTTGCAAGTGGAAAATCATGATTTCCGTTTAAATAGTTGTAAGAATAGCTGTCCCCAGGCTTTTGATCGCTAAATCAGGTGTTCGGTGTACTCTTATGCTGCCATTGCCTTTGATTTTTCTGCATATTAGTATTAGATAATTCTTCTCAACAGGGTGAGAAAATCATGTGTTTGAAGGAATGAAATGTGAGACAGGAATGAATATGTGGTAAAATCGATTCTTGGCTAGTAATAGAGTGGGACTCATAAAAATTTGGGTTTTGGTCTGCAGTAGGGCTGTTGTTCATTTCTGGAAGCCTCTTCTCTCATCTTTTCTGAGTGGCAATTTTGCTATTTGCACAATTATGATTTTCCCTTCAATTGATCTTTTAAGTGGCCACAGCAATGGATGCCTTTTGTGGAGTGACCAACTGGGTGGGATGCATTTTCTCCTCTTAAATTGCTGTAGATAGGAGCTGTGGAATTGAAGGCGGTGTTAAGCGAATATTGATGTTTTACTTTGTCAGATATGATGTGCACCCATTATTGTATATGTAGATTCTAGATATAAGAACTCACGCAAAAAACCAAATGTGAGCTATGATCCAGATGGCCTGATGCAGGCTAAATGTTTGGTAAAATGTATCTTGGAAGTTTCTTTCTATATTACCATGGAAATGATTATTAGGGAAGCTCTCTGGTTTCCAAGAAAAGGCATGTGAACTTTTTGAGGCTTCTCTAGTTATCACTAAAGCCTTTTTCTGGAAATAGTTTTTTTTGGAAATCACTAGTGTGGATGTGCAAAATGTAGTGCGTGTGTATTTCGCTGCCATAGTTACATGAAGATGTTTAAGATGCGTAGCTTGTAAGAACTCACCATGTTTCTTTAAGATGCGTATTTCCCTGCCATAATTACATGAAGATGTTTAAGATGTGTAGCTTGTTAAAAACTGACCATGTTTGCTATAAGGTTAAGCTGGTGGCTTTTGGAGTGTGAAATAATTGGTGCTCCATATGGACAAGCATCTCTTCTAAATGGCTGGGTGTTTTCCCAAGAGAATTAATTATCCACCACTCCCCTGCTCAATCTTATACAATCATACAAACAAAGAAAGAGAAAGCAGCAGAGTTTTATTCATTCTCTCTTTTTTCTGTCTCAGATGGGGTGCCCCTGGGGCTGGGGGATATGGTGAATTGTATGATCAAGTGGAACTGTGAGGTGCTTTTTGAATGCAATTCTTCTGTGTTTTCCCCAACAAGGTTTAGTCTTCACTACAAAGTGAAGTGATTTTTGTCCAGTAAGCTTTTCAATGGACAGGCCTGAACCTGAAATCAGCAAGCAAAGATGCATAAAATAACGTGAGAGAGTGTTATCCACGTCTCATCCTTTTGCAAAATCAGACAATGTACTTTGGCTCTCTGGATAAATACTTTTATCTCATTCAATATTTGCACTTTATGCTTCCCTTTCGCATACCTGTTATTTTTGTTTAAGTTGTCTGGTTGCTGCAAATACACAGTTATCGCAATTACCACTCTCTCCTAATTGGATATGGGTGTTTCATGTTATATGATGACATATGTGCTGCATCTTTTGTAAGTTAGATGTCAGGAAAAACAAAAATCAACAAGTTGCATTGGCTTTTAAGAATGTTGTAGGTTGAATTTTTCTACTACATGTGTGTTTCATGAACTCGTTTTTTTTTTTCGGTGATGCAGAAAATGGTCATCCCTCCTGTAGTTCGGCCAGAAAGAGTTACCAATTTTCTCAAACCTTATGTCCTGAAGATGCACTTCACGAATAAATACGTGTCTGCTCAAGTGATCCATGCTCCAACAGCAACTGTAGCCTCCTCTGCTAGCTCACAAGAGAAGGCACTGCGGTTGAGCATGGAAAAAGCCAAAGAAAGTACAAGGGATGTTGCAGCTGCTGCCAAAATAGGCAAGATATTGGGTGAGCGACTGCTTCTTAAGGATATTCCAGCTGTTTCAGTTTTCTTGAAGAGAGAACAGAAGTATCATGGCAAAGTTAAAGCAGTAGTTGATTCCTTGAGGGAAGCAGGTGTCAAATTAGTTTAAATTTAGAATCAACTTCATTCAAGGATAGCAAATGCCCGCTGTTTTTGGAATCCTGTTTGTTTAACTGGAGGATCTTTGCTAGTGTGACAAGGATTAAGAAGAATCAGCGTTACATTATTTTATGTGGCTGATCTATTTCTTGATCATCCTTAGTCTGTGCCTGGGAAATGTACTGCTAAACTGGACATTTGAGATAACAATTTTTTTTTCTTTTGGGTAATTAAAAGTTTTGATGGGTTGAACTCTGATTATCACTATGGATCAAGGTAGGTTTTAGGAACCATAGGTTGCTTATAGAGGTACTTACAAATGGTCCATTAACACAGCTCTCACATCGGCGTCACCATAGATTAGAGCAGGCCTCAGGGATCATAGATTACTTATAAAACTATTTATAAATCACCTACAAACACAACTCTCGTATAAGTAGCGGGATTTGAACACACTACTTTTTATAAGGAAGTGACCTGTTCTTATAAATTAAACCAACTTGTGTTGGCTGAGATAAGAAATATCGAACTATAGATAGATTCTGTCTAAATTGTCCTGCAAGGGAATTTTATAGATCATCTACTGGCATAGCTCTTGTACAGGCAATAGAGACAGCTCTCATATAGGCAGCAAAATTTGAGCGCACAAATTTTTGTGAGGAAATTATCCGTCCTTGCCAATTAAGTGAACTTATGTTGGTTGAGATAAGAAATATTGAGCTACGGATAGACTCTGTCTGAATTATCCTACGAGGGAATTTTACGTCAGAGTAGTGTACAAGTCCACGCGAGGATAACAAAGAAGTCCTTTTCGTAGCCCGGGGAGTGTGAGGGCAGTTGAGCTGTAGTTCTTTGAATTTGTGAATAATGTCCAGATGAGCAAGGGAGGTCCCCATATTCTGTTGTGCTCTTTTATCTTTGGCTTAACGTATCAAAGACATCAAACTTCTTATAAAGCAAAGCTCTACAGCATGGACTAAAGCAACTTCATGTAGTGCAGGCAGGGACCCGCAGGTTGTCCGGTTGTCATCATGCCATGGCCTTTGAGTGTCCCAAATGGGAACAAAGGGAGGTTATTGAGGAGCTAGTGGTTGTAGATCAATAGGAACTGTTTGGTTTTCTTTTAGTATCATGATTTTGGCATTTGGGGTTTGAATTATGGTAAATTTTTTGGCATTGAAATTCTAAGTCGTAGTACTACTCTTATCTTAAATTCAAGAAATAGTTCATCAAGTCATTTCTCGTTCAAACCCTCTTACTTTTACCTTAAATTCGGGAATAGTTCATCAAATCATTTTTCGCATAAACTCTCTAAGTAAGAATAAGTAAGAATAGGGGTATTTTTCAAATAGGGATAATTTATTCGCACTTGACTTTGATAGCCTCCTCGATACCTTATTCGAGCTTTGTAACTAATGGACGAGAATCTTTGAAACAAAATGAAGAAAAGAAAAGAAAAGAAAAGAAAAGAAAAGCAAAGCAATGACATTCTCTATCCCTTCCAAGTTCCAAATCCCCCAACAAGAAATAAAGATTGAGCCAATTCAGTGGTGATTTTTGCTTTTGCTACACGAATGAAAAGCAAATTTGTTCTTTCATGCCAGTGTGATATATATATTGGATAAGATAAAATCTACTTTGATTCAGAAAATTATGAACCATCAATAGCATGATAAGAAGGGATTCAACATTAGAGGTGTCAACATTTTGGAGCAATAATTGATGAGGAATGACAAAGGACATAAAGAGGCCTAACCGGAGCTTAGATAGCCCCATCACTATCTGCCCTTCATCTTCATATCCTTCTTTGCTAGCCAAAAGTCCTGTTCCGGAAAAAATTTGGCCATGCCTCTGCTTCTTGTCTCTCTGGATATATTGCTCCATATTTTGTTGTCCTAATAATGAAGAAGATGAGGTATTGATTAGGTATGGTTCCCATAAAAGAAATTATCTTGACAAATCATCATTACTAAACTTTAAGAGGGTGACAAAAGAAAACATTTTTATATCTGGAGTCCCACTTAAAGAAAAAGTTAATCAATCTGGTTTTTTTTCCCCTTAATTATTTTTAATGATAAAACTAGTAGATTGATTATCAACTCTGTTGCTGGATGTTACTTCTACTGATTATTTTAGCAAAGCTTGACTTTTGGGTTGGATTAGAGACAAGTTGGAGACCCACTGTACCTAATATAGATTATGTGAAGTGATTAGTGGGGCTCTTATGTCTGTTCAACCTTCAAAATGGGCAATAATTGAGCATCTGAGCTATGAATCTTCGATGGCTTGTCATGTGTTACACGCGCTGAGGTGGCTATGGAAAATTGGAATCAGACTCATAGGGTCAAGTCACTACTCAAGAAATAGACTGCTCGACAATTTTTGACAAAAAACAAGACCACAGAATTAAAGTCAATTATGACCAGGAAAATGGAGCTAGCCGTGTTTGAAAGGGAATTATTGGAAATATTTGTGTGAATAATTATGATAGTATTTTTTTTATAATGTGATTTGTGTTAGATGAAAAGATGATTGAGAAGATAAAAATATGTGGTGATTTGAGCTTGTTTAAATTGCTATTTTTTGGAGTTTTTATAGAAAAATATATGGTAGGTATTGAGACTTTTTCTTCCTTCTTTGGAATGTTATTTTTCTCTAAAAAATTTTTATATTATTTTATAAATATATATTTTCAAATACCTTTTTATTTCATTTTTTTTCAACCAAGCCTACATCGACAAGATGCTATGACATTAGCACAACTAGGTTGTAGTTGGCCGGCATTGACACCAGATTTTGAGTCAGAGAAATCTTTGCGATTTACTAATATTCTTTCTTTGCTGCTCGTTTCAATTATCAATTTTCAGGGTGTCCTGTAAACTTTTGTTGATAAGAGTAGCATGTCCAGCTCAAGGACAAATATGTTGTTGTTTGATGTCATTGGACTGAGTCTCATTCTCTCTTTCTTTTTCTGTTTCTAGAAAACCTAGAAAACGTTGGAATCACTGTTTTTTGAACTATTTTTAAAAAACTATTTTTCACATTCCAAATGTTACAGTAATACACCAACAAAAAACAATCCCAAAAACACCAATCCAGCCAAATATTTTTAAAAAATTTATATATACAAAATAAAAAAATTATCCCTTCTTCTTCTCCACTACTACCCACCCCACCACCTCCTCCTCCCTCCTCTCTCCCTCCCCACCTTCCCTCTCTCCTCCTCCCCTCTCTCTTTCTCCCCTTTCTTCCTCCTCTCCTCCCTCCTCCCATCAAAATTAAAAATTTATTTGGGCTATTTTAAAATTAAAAATTTATTTACGGTATTTTTGGGATATTTTTAAAATTAAAAATTTATTTGAGGTAAATTTTGGGGTATTTTTAAAATTAAAAATTTTTTTTGAGATAATTTTTAGGGGAATTTTTAAAATTAAAAATTTATTTGGAGTATTTTTTGGGGCATTTTTAAAATTAAAATTTTATTTGGGGCAATTTTTTTGGGGCATCTTTAAAATTAAAAATTAATTTGGGAAAATTTTTAGGGGCATTTTCAAAATTAAAAATTTATTTGGAGTATTTTGGGGCATTTTTAAAATTAAAAATTTATTTGGGGTAATTTTTTGGGCATTTTCAAAATTAAAAATTTATTTGGAGTATTTTTGGGTATTTGCGAAATTAAAAATTAATTTAGGGTAATTTTTGGGGTATTTTTAAAATTAAAAATTTATTTGGGTAATTTTTTGGGGCATCTTTAAAATTAAAATTTTATTTGGGGTATTTTTGAAATAATTTATTTGGGGTATTTTTTTAAAATTAACCCACCCGCACCACCACCCATCAAATAAATTTTAATTTTAAAAATACCTCAAAAAATTACCCTAAATAAATTTTTAATTTTAAAAATACCCCAAAAAATTACCCCAAATAAGTTTTTAATTTTAAAAATCCCCCAAAAATACCTAAAATTAATTTTTTAATTTTACAATGCCCAAAAAAATTATCCCAAAAAAATTTTTAAATTTAAAAATGCCCCATAAAATTGACCCAAATAAATTTTTACTTTAAAAATATTACAAAAAATTATCCCAAAAACACCCTAAAAAAGTTTTTGAAAGACAGCTACAGTAGTTTTTGAAAGACAACTATAGTAGTTTTTGACATTCCAAATATTATAGTGCTGTTTTTGAAAAATAACCCTAAAAACAACTAATTCAAACAGACCCGATATCATTCAATATCAAAATGAAATTGCTAGATAAAATTTGAAAAACAAAAAAAAAAAGAGAGAGAGAGAAAGAGACAAAAACAGATTAACAATTTGATTCTATTCAATTCCATTTGGACCAAACGAGATAGTAGTGTTTATGGACTTTGGCCCTCCACACGACCAAAAATAAAATAAAAAAGGGAAATGAGATAAAAGTGGTAATCAATTCCAAGGGCAATCTTTTGGTAGCCTTTAAAGGTTCAGAAATTAGATAAACAAACAAAGTAACAGTTCAAAATGTATGTTTCAGATAACATTACGTAAATTTGGCACAATTAACATGTTCCTGAGTATTCATTATAATTATCATTCTATTACAAATTCATATAAATTGCTTACAATAACTTATAATGAATAAATATTTTATAACTGTCAGTGCATAGTGTTTTTTTTTTTTTAGTTTTTACATTAACAGTTTTAGATCATGCTATATAACATGAGTTCAAATTTGAAATTAAATTTAAATGTATGTAGTATACATCCATAGCTGTTAGTATAAAAAAGTTACCATACTATAATTGTATAAAAAGTTAATCCAATTATAATTTATTATAAAAGCTGTATATCGTTCGAGTACATCATTCAGAATTATTTTAAAAAAAAAGACTATACTGTTCATAAAACGATTGTCAGCAATTGCATTAGCAAACCTTTCATTCCCAATTTCCTATTTGGTAAGTCAATCTCTAGTGCTTCTGTGCTGGTGACATTCATCTGATTACGCTACAGGATAAACTACATTAGTCTGCGAGAGAGAACTACTCTTCCATTGTCCTCAAGAATATAAGTTAAATAACTCGATCTTATGCAATTAAGGCACTAATATCTTTTTGTTAATTACATTTAGAATACTTGTTTGACTCGTCTACACTGTTAATTATTGGCTAAGAGTATAATAAAACTACTCAGACATCATATTCTGCAGCTGGGATTTGGGGTAATGCAGTCTTTGTACAACACAGCTTCTTGCGTTCTGATGCTGTCAGTTGATTACAACTAGTATTAATCAATATTGTTAATTGCGGAGGGAACAAAAGCAAATAATTTGTTTAGAAAACAGATAATGATTGATCCCCCAGATAGTTATCCGATGAAGTTGAAGGCTTAAAGTGTAGTTTTAACAAAATTAAAATGCAACCAAAGTTGAAGATGAGGGGAAGAGAAATTGAATTGAAAGTTGGCTTTTAAATCTTAATAAAATGATGTCAATATTAAGGTATTACATTTTTCTTTTACGTTTTGAACCCAATATTCTGTTTGATTCAATATAGTCTTCGTATAAATATACTAGCAAGAAAGACACACTCCATGATACCAAAAGTCAATAAGAAAAAGTTAATAATTTAGGATTAAATTTTTTATATACGGTTAATGTGGAGGATTTTGTGCACTACTAGCATAAATATATGTCACTTATGAAGAGTGAATTTTAAATTTGAAGTTATATTATGTGACATGTATCTACACTTGCTTGTGCATTTGTGGAGAATAACATAAAAATTATTTTAATATTTATTTATGATTTGTTTGTGGGGATCATATAGTGTTAAAATCTTAATCATATGAGGGTAAAAATGAAAAAGAGAAAAATTTAAAAATTGGAATTTTTTTTTGGTTACATCAAGAGCGAAGTCTAGTGCTTTACATGTAAATGAAAAAATATTAGGTCTCATTTAGATTGCCATTTTCAGAATTTTTTGTGAAAAAATGTACTATAACAATTTGATGTATCGAAAATTAAAAACTATTTGAGAAATGTAGTTTCATAAAATGTAAAAATTTGATGTATGCGATCCTACCCATTTTTTTTTTAATGTAAAATCCTAGTATTGTCTCTTCTGCTATGTCTCTTTTTGTCTAACTTGATAAATTTTCCTATTTAAACACCAAAACTTTTTGAACTTGATGACCACTAGTTTCAAAACAAAAATGTAATTTGGCTGCTTCAATTCTCCCCTTCTAGAACATTTTCAAGAAAAGACTAGACAATGCATGAATAAATTAAGGAATAATTTCAAAAACCTCCCTAGGGTTTCTGACGATTTCACCTAACACTCTCAAATTTTTAAAAATCTCACTTGCCTCCTTTACTTTATGTTTTGCTATCATTTATAACCTATTTTAAAATATAATATTAAAAAATTCATTTTGAGAAAGTAAATGCAATCTCATTCCAAAATTACCCTTTGTTGTCTTATTTTTTATTATCTAAATATATTAATAACAAAATAAATGAAAGTTCATGTTGGTTGGAAAAAATATAATGCGTTTTTATATAGCAAACGTTAATATTTGAATTTTACAAGTGAAACCCATTTCAAAATATAATGTTAAAAAACTTATTTTGGGTAAGAGAATATAGTTCTATTTCAAGTTTGCTTTTTCTTATGATTTCTTAATTACTATAATACACCAAACGTATCTTTTTAATTTTTGTAAATGGATGGACGTAGTTTCTTAATGAATATTTAGGACTTGGTAACAATATTAAAATAACTCTTTAGTAGTTTTTATGTCATTGGTTTGGATAAGAAATGTTAAATTACTCAAAATTATGAATAATTTATAATACTTTTAGAAATAACTTATAATAACTTATAATCATGATGATACCTTTTTGCACTGAATTAAAAACAATACAAACAAATTCATATATAATTTTTGGCATGTTATCTCGTTTTAGTCTTTGAACCATCAATTTGGACAAAAAGTAGAAAATTCAAAATATGTAAATAATTTATAAAACTTCTTAAGTTAACTCAAAACACTTTGTAACAAAGAACATATTATCTTTGTAACTTGCAGAATTCAAATATTAATGTCTGTTATATAAAAAAGCACTATATTTTTTTCAATTGACATGAACTTTCATTTATTTTGTTATTAATATATTTAGATAATAAAAAGTAAGACAACAAAGGATAATTTTGGAATGAGATTGCATTTACTTTTCCAAAATAAATTTTTTAATATTATATTTTAAAATTGGTTATAAATGATACTAAAAATATAAAATAAGGGAGGCAAGTGAGATTTTTAAAAGTTTGAAATGCCATGTGAAACTGTCAGAAACCTTAGGGGAGGTTGAGGTTTCTGAAATTATCCCATAAATTAATCCATTTATTTTCTAACCAATGCTGATGATTCCGTAAACCGAGCGCCGTTTTATCCTCCCCCATGCTCCCCCTCTTCGGAATCAAAACCGGATCCATTTCGTAATTTCCAATGAATCCAAGCCCAGACTCCCCCGCTGCGGATAAAGCAAAGGGCACCCTCGACCTTTCACATCAAGCGAAAACGACGCGTCACGTGACATGCCCTCTCTCCCATTACTCAGCCGACACGTGGCGCTCCACAAAAAATCTAACCCCATCAGCGATCTTATCTCCTATTAACGTGCTCATCGATCCACCCTCCACGTCACGTCAGATCCACTCAGCCTAAATCAACGGCCGCGATTCAATCTGAATTCTCCCCAGAGGGCTTGCTCCAACTTTCACGCGCTTTCGGTGTCGGCTAATAAATAGCCGTTGAGCTCGCAACCATTTACTCTTCTTCTAAGCTCTCCGCCTGAATATTTCCGAGCGTCTTGGAGAACGCTTCCTTGAGGAAATCGTGAGCTCCCCGTTAACGTGAGCGGAGTTTGCTAGAGTGCGCCATGAGTTTACTCGAGAAGCTCTGGGATGACACGGTCGCCGGTCCCCGGCCCGATAGTGGGCTCGGGAAACTCAGAAAACATTCCACCTTTAACTTCCGACCGAACGCCGGGAAGGGTACGCCTTCCTTGCTGTCTTGCGCCCCTTGTTAATTATATACGAGAACTTAATACAATATCTCGAAATTTTGATTCATATCTATCTGTAAAAAGATGCTGGTAAATGAAACTTTTGCGTGAAAGAGATTTTAAGTATGTATACGTATCTGGGTGCTTGGAAAATGGGTTTAATGGAAAAAGGGCTTGTTAATTGAGCAGAAGATTCTGAAAATATGATGATAAGAATTTAGCAGAATACTAGGTTGATGGGAAAAAGGAAAGTACGTAGATAAGTTGACTTTCGGACAGGATCAGTTTTTAGTATGTACTGAGTTAGATCAAGTTGAATCCGGATGCATTAACAATATTAATGCATGGAGCTGCAGTTAAATGAATGAAGTCTGAGGTTTCTTAAATAGAAAATGATGGTTTATGATTTAGTATTTTCTGTGGGCTTTGTCTGTGACTCGGATCGAATTGTTTGTACGGTCTGAGTACTGATGTTAGTTTCTCCTCCTCCGTTTTGTTTTTGGTTGACAGAACCGGAAGTTGGAACCCCGAGATCATATGGGGACGGAGCAGGGGGAGCGGCGGCAGCGGAGGATGCAATGAGGGTGACAAGGAGTATCATGATAGTGAGGCCGCCTCAAGTTGATGTTAAAGACTCGCCGCCGGCATCGCCAGCGGGGTCAACCCCTGGGTCTACACCTCCGGTATCTCCCTTCGCCGGTAAGGTTGCAATAGTCATCACTCTCCTATGATTAGTCATCAGTAGAGTACTGTTTTTCTGCTTCTGGTTGTGTCCGGAATCCGGATGTCCACTGTGTCCTTGCTAACTGGCTTCCAAAAAGTAAGGAGGGTATCTTTTACAGGCTCAAAATCATACTCCAAATAGTACTGTATCAAAACCTTTGTATTATACCAGTGTAGCACACTTTTCTAGTACTGCTTTAATGGAGTCCTTATGAGTAGTGAATTAGTGCATATTTTGTTAAAAAAATATTTAAAAATTACTGAAAAGATTTATAATTTTTGATTAAAAAAAGAAAACTGTTCTGAATCATAAGTGGCTTGAAATTATGAGGAGAAATCTGTAAAGGATCTTAGAGTAGATCTAGAACAATCTGTTGGAGGGTATATTGGTAAATCCACACAAGGGTTTTTGATGGTAGAGAGAACTAGTGATAAGTTTGTGTTAATTGAAGGGGTTGTGGTCAATTAAGGTGACAAATTTTGCAATATTATATGTAGTATTATGGATGTGTGGTATATCACATCATGTGTATTTACATTAAAAAAAAATGATAACAAGGTTCTGTCAGTAAAGGGCTGTCGTGAATAGATCTTTTGAGCGGGTAATGCAAGGCAATAATGGGACAAGAAAAGTTAGGTGGAAACGTGCCCGTTTAAGGTGACATCCAGGTAGATGTCTGGTAAATTATTTGGTGTGACGAACAAATCTTTCGTTTTCGACCTCTTACAAGTCATACCTACCTTGCAACTTGCATGGGGATGACTTGGCTGAAACTGACTCCACCTCCTTCAATGGGACATGCTTATGTTAGTATCACAAGTTTGTATGGTACATGTGTCCTTACTCTCTTGCTACATGGAAGATCCAGGACTTTTATCTTAAGAAGGGTAAAAGGACTAGAGAATCCAAAATGCAAAGAATTTCATAGGATTCTGACTTAAGCTGAATTCTGTTACTGATGAATAACAAAACATAGCCAAAGAGACATGATGTCTAGGAAGTAAAACTTAAATTCCTCTATACTTGTCCCCTCTTGTTTTGTGCTAAGGTGTAATAATACTGAATTGCTGATGCTATAGTATTCTGAACTACATTGTTTACCAATTTGATAAGGAGTTCCGCAGTGGTAAAGAGCAGGTCCTCTAATGAACTCTATGCTGTGTTTGTGTCTATAAATATGTATATGCTGCTTGAGTAAGATTGGATGTGCTGTGATATGCTGTTGTGCAAGACTTGTAACACAAAACCTTGAAGTGTTTTCCGTGAGGAATGTTGAGAGGTTTGCTCGTTATGGTCGTCTGCAGCAATTGAAATGGAAGCTTAATTTGGCATGTGTAAATCTTGTTGGCACCATGAGCCGACAAAAAGCTAGATTATGGGAAGGGGAAAGGTTATTATGCAGGTGATCATGTCCTGTGACATGGTCTGTGTTCGACTTGTGATGGGAAAGAATCCAAGTGGGGTGGAATAAAAGGAAAAATGGTCGGATCCCGTAGGTGATGGGGTTTGCTTACTAATCATCAACAGAATGAATTGCAAATAGCATAGATGTTCTTAAAGCAATCTGATGTAGTTTTCCTATTCCTTCCTTCCTTGGTCATTAGCAAGTAAGACAAGATATTAGATTATACTATTCTGAGTCAAACCGAGGATTAAGGGGCTTCTGTCTGCGGCTTGGTGCAAAAGTTTCTGTCCCTCTCGGTACACTCTTTGGTTCTGTAGCCCTCGCTCATTGAGTACTACAGCTATACTTTTATTTTCTTGTTCGAGCATGTGCAAACATTTGCAGCTTGCAGCTTTCCTGCATTTTCACTGCATATCTGGTGACAGCAGAGAACTTCCCGATGTGTAGGTGCTGGAGGAAGAGAGGCATATCGGTTTCGTAGGAGGTCCGCATCATTTGCGTACGAGAAAGCCAGCGGCGTTGGACCCAGGAGCCCTCGTCCTCCTTACGACATGTGAGATATGAGGAGGGGTCTGCGTTTTCCATGTTGACCGGCTAGAAGTAGTCGTCGGATTTTCATCTTCTCAGCTTTGTCATGGGGAAAATCTTTTCAGATGATTAGCAGTGAGTGTGAAAAGTTTGGTGGCGTGTATTCAATCTTGTAAATAGGGGTAATGTAGTGTTTGTTTGCTGTCTCAGTATATGGAGGCTGGTCGTGCAGACTTTGTAAGCTCGTTTGAAGTTTGTAATATATCCTGGTCTCTGTATGCAGAGCTCAGAGTGCTTGGTTTCCTGCAAACTGCTAAATTTCTGTCCTGTCCTTCATTTTCTGGTGCACTTGAATATGCCTGTTTGTGGTCCATGCAAACTTTGGTCGATACTGCAGTAAAGCTTTCCTCCTTGCATCTGTTTTTTAACACAATTTTCCTTCTACCTCCTCACCAACTAAAAGATAAAGGGCTGAGTATTCAAGATTTCAAGTTATTTACCCTTGAACGTTTTTACTTAATTAACTTCTGCAACCTATTAAAATTGCTTTTCAGAATTACACTTTACTTTATTTTTGGTTTAATTTTCTACTTTAATTTTAGTTTTCTTTTTTACTCGTATGTATAATAAGTGATCGGATTAATTATTTAAACAACATAATTTATATAATTTAAGATTACCTTTAATCCACTAATTTAAGAAAAGAGAGTATAAACAAATACACCGACGTTAATTTAGATGAATGTTGACACTTAATTATTCAAACATTAGCTCTTAACTATATTATTTTTTATTTAAACCCTTAAATAAAAGAATTAAGGCACTTAATCAACCAACATTATAATATTTATACTTATAATTTTATTTTATTTTACATAAAAAAAAATATCTATCATATATGTATTGCAGGTTAGGTTTTTGCCTACAAGCCTTCATATATCTCTAAAATCCTAATTCTTTTTTCTTAGAATTTTAGATATTTTTATTTATGAATATTTAATCCTTATCCACTCACACTGTATGCTGAAAATCCAACCCACATTCGCATAAATTTAGGAATCCATTCCATTTACAATTTCAACTATTCTAACTAATTGATCACTAGCTCTTTATTATTAACGTTTATATATATTACATCAGATTTCCTCAAATTAGTGAAAACCGATATACTTTTCACTATATTATGGTATAGTTTAATTACAAAAAAAATGTTCAAACTTATACATTTTATGAAATAGATCAATACATGCATTTAATCTCACATGAAGGTATGGCTGTTAAATGTACATGAAAAATAATACTAAAATTACCTCATTTATCATACAATCATATAGGTAATGTATCAAATTCAATGTCAACGTACAATAAATCCACTTCACTTTCTTTAATTCCTTTTTTCTTCTTAAAAAAAAAGAGTTTCTACTGTTCTCTTTTCCATTTTCATCTACATTCAATTTATTACTATTCAACTTCTTGCATCACATTTTAATATACCTTTTTTATATTGTACATAACATTTTATTCTCAATAGATGCAATGTTGACATACAAATCAGATTTCAATGGTAACTTGCATCTCAATCTATAGGATAGATATGAATAATTCATATTTCATTTTAATGTTTCTTTTCTCAAACATTTGTAAATGCAGGTACAAATCTTTTATTCATATTTATTTTTACATAATAATATTTAGAAATTATGTAAAAAAACACCAATTTTGAATTCAATATATTCTTAATTTTTAAGCAAAAGGAAGTATACTGTTCAATTTCAACCAACGCATCAATTCTTGCAAAGTTGCACATTCATATTTATAATATGAACTCCACAAAATTCAACTGAGCTAACTAATCTACCAATATTGAATTTAATATTAAAGTTTAATTGATGTGAAGATTGTTTGTACAATATTATTAGATCGAATGCATAATGTTTATAAGTATTTTATTGTCATATCAAGTTAAATATGTTATTATATTCATTTATATCCTTATATCAATCATTTTCTAATATATATTTTTATTTTTATTTCAAGATCCAATTTCAATCTAAATGACATCTCATAAATGTTGTACATGTTTTGACATAGATTGAATTATTGCTAAAAAAATTTGAAACTTAAATTATTTTGGTACTGTTATGAAATAATCATTGTATTATGGATGTCTATCACTTTATCAATATCTCCTTAATAAGGATGGAACTGGCACGTTTTACGAAATGATAAGGTTATCACGCTTTACGAGAAGATATCATCTCCATCATTATCACCAACATTATCTCTATCCTTATCTCTATTTTTATCTTTATCTTTATCTCTTCACGTCTTACGAGAATATGTATAAGAATTCAAATGTGATTTGAACTCTTCATAGAGAATACAAATGTAAATTGAACTTTTCATATCTTCACCTATAAATAGGGGTTCACCCTCTGTAAATTTCATAAGAAATGAATTGAAGTTCATTTTGATTTCTCTCTCTACTTTCTCCACTTTTCTCTCTACAATCTCTACTCTCTCTCTACTTTATATTAGGAATAGTTTTATAACACGTTACCAGCACGAGTCACTACCATTAAGCATATATGAATCACAAATCTCTGTCACTGAGCAACTGTGATGCATGAGATTCTACTCTTAGAAAGAAGAGAAGCATGGGACTCTGCCAAAACTTCTGGAGCACTTCCTTGGATAATTTCTAATGTTAGATCAATCATCGAGTGTTTTTTTGGATAATTTATGGTGAACTTTTGGAGGTAACATTTCTTATCTCTAAAATTCATTTCACTTTTATTATGGTTAATCTCCTACTAATTAAAAGTAGAAACTGAGCGTAGTTTAATTTGATTTACCATTAAAATTTTTCTAGAACTGCTAATCGAATGGTTTGAATAAGTATTTGTCATGTTTGATGGAAAGCAAACATCCAAACCTTAGGGGTTTAATGCTATTATTTGGCACTTTTGCTTTCTCTATGACCATATCATTTTTATGTTCACTCATTTCTATAATAAGTCTAAAGGGCTTACTAGGAGTTGAAACATCACAACGCTCCATAATACTCGTGATGTAAATGAAACCTCTTTAAATGATGAATGAGCAATAGAATAATATATGGTAGACGTATTGATATATGATAATTTTAAATTGGAATTTTGGTACATGTAATGGCTAAGAAGTATCTTATATCACGTATGTATATAAGTAGCAATCCTCTTGAAAGTTTAGTAAATTGTATGGTGATAGATCTCCACATACTAAAAGCATTATCTGTTTCCACATCCTCTCTACTACTTTTCTTCGTTCATCCTTCTTTCCAAAATTAATATATAGTAACATTTGAGTATAAGTATTTGCCATAGAGTAATTATTCAATACAAGAATATACATTTGGGGCAATATTTGAAATAACATTTATTCTATTCAATTCTATTTATTTATCTTTATTATGAATATTCGATGGTGAAAATACATCTTGATGTAAATGGTTTTGAAGGCACAATTAATGAAAATAATGATGCTTAAAGGATCCACTTGTCCTTTGAAAGAAAAAGATCTGACCGCTTGAAGATGGTTGTTCTTATAAGACTCAACATGATCAAGTTAACGAAGGCTATAATCTTTTGAATCAATTAGTGAATATATTTTGCAATGTTTAGAGTTACTTCTCGATCAAAATTGTATGGAGAAACTATCACTGATATAGATATGTAAATAATATATTCTCCATGTTTTACTCCTCGAATATGCTCCAGAAGTAGCAATATCGAGCGAAGAAATTTGAGAAAATATTCTGAACTTATTATATGCTTTTCTCTAAAATATGATCTAATGAATTTAGTTTATTCCCTAAAGTGAAGATGACTAAATTTTGATCATAATCGTGAGTGAAAATAGATATGTGCCACCTGAAGTGGGATAATGAAAAATAAATACCATTTGTATAGCGTTAAAAGTCATTAGTCACGAATATATCGTATAACTAAATATCTTATTGACCTTTATCAAGTATCATAAACAAACACCCTGAAGGTGCAATTAATGGTGTAATTGATGATGGTAATAATCATATTTTCTTCCTGAAGAAGAAATTGATATCAAATACCCGATATTTATTTAGAATTTGGCTATTTATTATTCTCGCATATTTTATGTCATTTTCTTTATCAGTTATGTTATTTATGAATTTTGTTAATGTTTACATTTATTTGTAAGTTTCATCATCAATTCTTCCTGAAGAAGAATATTTATTTATTATTTCTTCCTGAAGAAGAAATGACTTTTTTACTATATTAGTTCTTCCTGAAGAAGAAATGTCTGTTTATTATTTCCTCCTGAAGAAGAAACATATGTATTTCTTTATTATTTCTTCCTAAAGAAGAAATGAATGTCAAATATTTGGGATTAAAAAATTATGGTGATAATAATATTTGTCTCATAGATAATGCCACTATGCACACTATATTTTTATTTGAAAATGGGAGAGATAAACACAATTAGTGATTGTGGTAAAATAATCGAAAACTCTAGAAGAGCCGTACTATATTTCTCCCTGAAGGAGTAAAGTTTGCTAGAAATTATGTACTATCCTCTCCCAAAATCTCTAAGGAATATATTGAATTTGAAATATTTGCTAAAATGGATATCACTTCGAGACATAAAATGAGACAATAACAAATATCATCAAATGAGATAAAGGTTGATTATATCGTAAAATTATTCAAAAGAAATGGTTATTGTTATAATTGTTTTTATTTTCATTTGATTAAATCAAAATCATCACTTACAGTGAATTAGAAATTTACTGATTCCAATATATTTATGATTTGTCAAAAATAAGAGCCGACAATTATTCATACATACCCCTTTGTGCTATCTGTGGCTCCAATAGAAATTTATGTCGGAGGTGACTCACCCTTTACAATTAGAAATCATGCAATATTGATGGATGATCTATTGTACACTTCCCGACATTAGGAAGGAAATGATCAATCGAAAGGAAATCGTTTGAAAAATATTATTAGATTTTCTTGATTCTCATATCAAATAATGTGAATTGGAAGTTCAATAGATTATCTTGCAACAAAATTGCAAGTTAATTATCAGATATATATATATATATCGATTCTAGAAGAATTATTGAATTGAATATTCCTGTAGGAAATATGATAGTATAATTGATGTCCCTGAAGGACACATACAAGTGCTATAAATGAATTTAAGGTCGGCCTACTATAATAAAGCATTTTGATTTCAAATATCTCCGAAGATGAAATAAATGTCATGACAAAATTGAATCTCCTAAAGAGATCGCTCTTGAAGAGTCAACTCCTGAATAGTTTACTCTTGAAGAGAATGAAATCATAGAAATTTGAAATTGGAGCCCATATGAAAAGAAGTTACGTATTGTGTAACACTTGACATTATGAAAGAAAATGAAAATCATGAAAATATATCGGTTGATGAATGTTGGTGAAGAAATGATTAGCCAAAATGGAAAGATGCGATCCAATTTAAATTGGATTCACTGGCTAAAAGAAAATATTTGGACCTGTAGTCCAAACACCTGAAGGTGTTAAGCCTATGATTTTCACAAAGATCTAGAATTGACTATAAAGAGAGATATTTTTCGGTAATAGATGGAATTACATTCAGATATATTATGAGTTTAGCAGTGCATGAAAAACTTGATATGCGTTTGATGGACGTGGTCATTGCTTATTTGTATGGGACATTGGATAATGATATATACATGAAAATTTCTATGAAAATCCAGGAAGGATTTAGCATGCCTGAAGCATGTAAATCAAGTTTTAGAGGAACTTATTCCATCAAATTGCAAATGTCTTTATATGGTTTCAAATAATTTGGACGTATGTGGTATAATCGCTTTAGTGAGTGTTTACTTAAGGAGGGTTATGCCAATGACCCAATATGTTCATGTATTTTTATAAAGAAATATGGGTCCAATTTTGTAATAATTGCTATATATGTTGATGATTTTAATTTGATTAGAACTCCAAAGAGCTCCAAAAGGCTGCTGAATATTTGAAATGAAAATTTGAGATCAAAATTTTGGAAAAATCATATTTTGCCTTGATTTACAAATTGAATATCCGGAAAATGAAATTTTTGTTCACCTAACTGTTTATACCCAGAAGGTATTAAAGTGGTTCTATATGGATAAAGCACATCCATTGAATACCCCAATGGTCGTTCGGTCACTTGACCCTATCAAGGATCCTTTTAGACCAAAAGAGAAAGATGAAGAAATACTTGGTCCTGAAATACCGTATTTTGGTGCTATTAGTGCACTAATGTATCTTGCTAATTGTACAAGACTAGATATATCATTTGCTGTGAATCTATTAGCAAGATTTGGTTCATCTCCTATAAAGCAATATTGAAATGGTATTAAACATATTATTCGCTATCTCCAAGGAACAATTGATTTTGGCTTATTTTATTCCAATAAATCTCGATATGAATTGCTTGGTTATGCTGATGTTGGGTATCTATCTGACCCGCATAAAGCAAGATCTCAAATTGGATATATATTCACATGTAGTGGTACAGCCATTTCATGGAGATTCTACAAAGCAGTCGATGACGGCCACTTCTTCAAATCATGCTGAAGTGTTAGCAATTCATGAGACTGGTCGAGAATGTGTTTGGCTAAAATCGATGACCCATTATATCCAGAAGTATTGTGGGTTGTCATCCAAAAAAGAAAATTCTCCAATTATATTGTATGAAGATAATGCAACTTGTATAGCTCAATTGAAACGGGATATATTAAAGGAGATAGAACGAAATATGTTTCACCAAAATTCTTCTTTATTCATAATTTGCAAAAGAATGGTGAAATTGATGTGCAACAAATCCGATCAGATAATAATTTGGCAGATTTGTTTACCAAGGCATTGCCGACTGCAATATTTGAAAAGTTGGTGAAAAATATTAGAATGCGTCGGTTGAAGAATCTCAAATAATGTTTTGGATCAGGGGGAGAAATAAATACACAAGAATACTGTACACTTTTTCCTTCACTAGGATTTTTCCCCATAGGATTTTTTTCTAATAAGGTTTTAACGAGACATATTCTCTGTGTAATAGATATCCAAGGGGGAGTATTATGAAATAATCATTGTATTATGGATGTCTATTACTTTATCAGTATCTCCTTAATAAGGATGGAGTTGGCACGTTCTATGAGATGATGAGTTAGCATGTTCTACGAGATGATAAGGTTATCACTTCACATTTTACGAGAAGATATCATCTCCATCATTATCACTAACCTTATCTCTATCTCTATCTCTTCACGTCTTACGAGCAATGTTTTCAGAACCGGACCGGACCGGCCGGTTCGACAGGTTGAACCGCAAACCGGTCATGCCACCGGTCTGGTTCTGTATAAGACTCGGAGAGTGGTCAAGAACCGTGTGAACCGTGCGAACCGGTCGAACCGTGAACCGGCGGTTTTTTAGTTTTTTTCATTTTTTGAAAAGATTAAATGTAGTGGTAGTAAGATTTGATTTTGAGACCTCATATATAAGACACAAGTGTCTTAACCACCACACTAACAAGTATTTTTGAAGTTAGGTGAGTACAAAAATTTATAAAACTAATGAAAAGTAAAATAAAAAATAAAATTTTCATTTACCCATCTATGCCTCTCTCTATTTCCACATTCAGAGGCTTCAATTTTGCATCATTTTCAATTTCACCTCTATCATTCCTTTTTTAATCACTAGTTTTTAATGTTACTAAGTTCCACATTCAAAGATTCAATCTTACATTCTTTCTAATTTTACCTCTATCAATCCTCTTTAATCACTAATTTTAGAGTTACTAAATTCCACCATCGATGATTCAATCTTACATCCTTCCAATTTCACCTCAATCATTTCTCTTTAATCACTAGTTTTAGGTTACTACAATAAATTTCCTATACAAACTCTATTTTCTCTCTTCTCATCTCCATCTCCTCCACTCCTCTCTCTCTTACCATTTTTAAATCTCCATGTATTTAGTTTAATCTCTTGAAGTTTTCTTCCACAACTTTAACATAATCTATACAAGTTTTCTTCCTTTTATTTATTTTTATATGTGGAGTTTTGTATTTAATTTGAAATTTGAATTCTTTTCATTTATTGATGTTGGTTTTCTTTTTTTTATTTTCCCAATTTTCGGTTAAAGATGTATCTAATATTTCAAATTTTTTCAAACTTGTTTTTTTTTGTATGGTTGAAAGAAATTACATTTATCAATTTTCAGAAAATTTATGTTCAATTTTCATGTTATTAAGAAAATTTTAAAAGACACTTCAAGATAAAGTACTTTTAGATTAATGTATTCAAAGTTATTGGGTTTAAACTTTTTTTCCCCTCAAAAAATTTGAAAAATATCATTAATAGTCCATTGGGTCTTGGGTGCCCATTAATGCAAAAAAAAAAAAATCACAAAACACGGTTGAGCCATGAATCATCATGCCACCGGTCCGAGTTTTAAAACATTGCTTACGAGAAGATGTATAAGAATTCAAATGTGATTTGAATTCTTCATAGAGAATACAAATGTAAATTGAATTCTTCATATCTTCTCTTATAAATATGGGTTCACCCTTTGTAAATTTCATAAGAAATGAATTGAAATTCATTTTGATTTCTCTCTCTACTTTCTCCACTTCTCTACAATCTCTACTCTTTCTACCTTATATTAGGAATAGTTTTATAATAGGTACAAATATCTTACTTTTTTTTATTCACTCCTTCCTTTTAATTCCTTTCAATAAAGATATCACCGTGCGTAGCACGGGTTTTTAGATTAGTTTATACTTATAATTTAGTTTACTTTTTGACACAAAAAAAAATTTTACCGATTTTTTTTTTAAAATAAAGGGTCGTCATGCTTGAGGTATGCGACGGCCCGTGGCTTTTTTTTTCAATGAAAAATTACCCACCCATTGTGCCTGTCAAGCACGACAGATTGGGGCTTTAAAAAATTTTTTTTTTTTTCAAGCCGGCTGCTGCGTTGACAGGGCACAACACCTTGGAATTAAAAAAAAAAAATTATCTCAGTCTGTTGTGTCTACTGGGCATGATGGGCATCGTTTAAAAGTCCTTGATCGACAATTTTTTTATTTGTCAATATCCTAATAAATTATTTATAATTTTATTAAATAAAACATGTCAGCAATTTTATTAAAAGTAAAATAATGTTATCTTAAATTGGATACAGAATTTGAATAAAAATCTTGGAAGGAGGATCCGAAACCCATAATATGCTGCTGTCGATTAAAAGCACAGGTTGTTTGACCCAAAAAAATAAAAGAAAAAGAAAATAAAACTATAGACTCGGTTGGGCTTGTTTTAGTGTCTCTTCTCGGTCCCTGTTAACAACCAGTTGTTTAACAAATTGGTTAATTACTTTCCCTAAGCAAATTGCTACATTTTCAAATATTTTGCAAACAAATTTTGGTGCCAGGAAAAAGACTAATTTAATTGGTAAAATTTCTAAAATCATGAGAGTTTGGCCTAGAAGAGTAAAAGCAAATTCCCCTTTTCATAAAGGAGAAAAAAAAAATTGAGATTTGAAAACGGAATAGAAGAAAAATGAAAGAAACTTTCTGATCCTGCCACGAAACCTTTGGGAACTGGGAAGAGCCAAGAAAAGCTGAACTCAAGAAACCTCCTTGACTGACTAACGGCACCGAGAGATGAGATGGGAAAGTCACCGCTGCATTTTGCTGCTGATATTCGCCGCCTCAACCGTCAACCTTCCATTCTCTCGCGTCTTTTCTGCTGCTGCTGCTACTACTACTGGTGTGTGTATTATTTCTAATCTCTCCCTATCTTTCTCAAATCCCTCAGACATGCGCACAAGGCATACCACACGATCACACAGACGAATTCACAGTTATTTTGCATCCCATAAATTTTTTCTGCCCCTTTAAATAGTTTATTCTCGAACCCGAATTTTGTTTTCATCATTTTTTGAGTTTTTATTGTTGAGGGTGTTTGCATCTTTTGCTTGTCTTTGCTATTGAGGAATCTTGCTTCAGATGGTCATTAGTATCATTCAGTATTCTTTGGGGCTTTAAGTTTATCAAGACAATTCTTAAGAAAAATGGGCTTTCTTCAATATCTTTTTCCCTTCTTTTGGGGTGGGGGAGGTGGCGGTTGGGGGAGGGGAGTTTGGATTATTTGTTGTAAGTGTAGCCTTGTACTGATGTAATGGTCGTGGAAGTGGGAAATGTTTATGAGGGTGGTGCGAAATCATTAATAACCTAATGGTAATGTTAAAACTTAAGCTAGTAACAGTGTCTATAGATTTGACTTGAAATGACCCCTTAAGTAGTTGAAAGCATCCGAATTACCCTGTGAGTTATTTAACTTAAGAGAATTGATCCATTTAGATTCAATTTTCTGTCTTTATTAGAGGGTCCACATATTTTAAGGATTGAGTTTTTACTCCGGATTGAGGAAATAGTCAACCATAGGCTACATTTCCCTCAGGTTTTACAATTTTATTTCTCATTCAGCAGTTTAGCGAATCTTGTAATGTGCTTGTTGTTTATTTAGGTAGTTGAGAAGGAAGATATGGATTCACATTTTAGTTTAATAGGAACCTTAGAGGGTTTAGATTGTTGATTGTGCTTTAGAATGTGCACCTTTCGTCTGATTATATTATGGTAGTTGTTTTTCTGGTCATATATGGAAAGCGGACAGGCGGCATCTCTTACTGTAGGATATTAAGGAGAGAAGGCATATGATATGCTGAAACTAGTTGAGTTTAATAATTGTTGAAACAGTGTGTATCAGGAAACCATAAGAAACTAGTGAATTGCTCCTTTCCTTAATGGGAATGGTTTCTAGTGCCTGATTTAGGTTAATTTTTCCAGGAGCTTGAAACGATGAATGTAACTGGATGTGAAGGAATGTATGTATTATCATGTTACTTAAAATTGTTGACAGAGTTGGACCAAGGCAAGTCAATCAGCTCCCAGTTTAGCAGCAAATAGTAGGCTTCCAATGACCGACATATTAACAGAATGCGGGAACAACAGAATGATGACATGGATGGCCTGTAAAATACTTAAAGATTGACTAAGAAGTGTAGCAAACCATAATATGATAAAGCTTCCACTTCCAGAAGGATAATTAGGAGAAAGTCAAGATTGGTGGAGTGTTCAAAGAGATGAGCAGATGTAGAAATCCCTAGGAATTAGAGGTCCTGGGTTCAAATTCCCCCTTCACCCTCCCCTCTTCTTAAGTCCCACCCCACCCCACCAAAATCAGAAAAGGGTCAAGGCGGCCTTCATTTAGTGGCTAAGGTTGGCGCCCCAGAAATTAGAGGTCTTGGGTTCAAATTCCCTTTCCCTGCTTCTTAAGTCCCACCCCTTCCCTGCTTAATTGGGAAAAAAAAGGACGATAATGATGTGCTTAAAATGTCGATGATAAGAATTGAAGGAAAACATCAGATAGAGTAACTTATAATTTAATTGGAACAGTATACAGGTCACTCAAAGTAAAGTATGTTCTGATAGTGTGGAGCGCAAAAGATAGGTAACTTCTGTCCCGGTTGTGCAAAAAAGTTGGAAGGTAAGTGGGTCGTCAATGCTTAAATTGCCAAAAAAAAAAGTGCTTGAGTCTCCATTGCTATCTTTACAATTCTGTAGTCTGGAAAATTGAGCCTTCTACAAGGCTGAAGTGATCGCTGAACAATCCAGGATAATAAGAGAACTTGTAAAATTGCAATCTTAAGTTCTGAAGAAGGGAAAATACCATTTAAAATTGAAGAACTCCTACGTTACTCACATTTTTCTTCTGAGTAAGGTTTACAGTCCAACTTGTATAGATTAGTAAATAAAACACATAGCACGCTTTGAGCAGTTTTGCATACCCTGAATGGATTCCTTAACAATGAATATTTTCTTATAGCATCAAAAGATCTGCCATTTAAACTCTCTGCCGATATGTATGGTAGTTACTGTGCTTTTGAATTTGCAGGCTTCCTGCTAATCTGTCTTTATGTCTAAACTAAGAAATTAATTTGTACTTTATGCAGAAAAAGATTCTGGTGTTTGTGTATCTGCCATTTAAACTCTCTGCCGATATGTATGGTGGTTACTGTGCTTTTGAATTTTCGGGCTTCCTGCTAATCTGTCTTTATGTCTAAACTAAGAAATTAATTTGTACCTTATGCAGAAAAAGATTCTGGTGTTTGTGTATCTCCTGGTGGGCGCTTCCCACCATTTTTAAATGAGGGCAAGCCTCCCAGAAGAGTAAGCAAGGGACATCGGGATTTGACTCTTTGCAGGGTTTTTCGCCATAATACATGCTGTGATGTAACCCAGACGCATCCAGCTTTTCTGTCTATCAGGAGGTTGGCTTCAGCTGGAGAAGCAAGCCAAGAATGCTTACACTTGTGGGAACTGTTGGAATGTTCCATCTGTGATCCTCGTGTTGGTGTACAGTCTGGGCCTCCTGTAATATGTGTCTCGTTTTGTGATAAAGTGTATCAAGCATGTTCTGATGCATACTTCTCTGTGGATGCTAAAACACAGGTTTGTTGTGCTTTGATTAAGGACTAGATATGTGCTTTTCCAATTGGCCTTGTATTGTTGTGCTTTGCTGAAGCTTCCTATCATTATTTTGTAATGGAGCTTGACCCATGTAACTGTTCTATGTATTTCTTGGATGTTGTTTCTTTCTTCTTTTTTTCCAATTCTGTTTCAGTACAGTTAGCAAAAACAGTTCAACGGAGCATATGAATTATCTTCAAAGTGCTCCATATCTAGAAGATTATTATTATGTCAATGGCCCTAATTTTTCTATGCATAAAAATATTGCCTTAAGTTACCTTATGTATTATGAAAAATTTACTTTCTTATATGACCATTACATGCCAGGTTCTAGCGCCATGTGGATTAAAAGACTTTGTGTGTGGTAGAGCCTCAGAATGGATCTCTAATGGCACAGATCTCTGCCATGCTGCAGGTTTTTCTGTTAAGCCATCTGATGATCCTCAAGAATTATCATGCTATGGTGGGAAAGCTAGTCTGGATTATGTTGCTGATCTCTGGAAAGCTTCAGAGTCTAGAGTTCCACAAGAAACAGAAGGTTTGGGGTCTTTAGAAGATTTCAGGCAATGGGTGGTGGCAAAGCCATTCAGTGAAAAAGTTTCTTGGGCAGTAGGAGGAATGGTTCTTACAGCGGGACTTATATTTGCAAGGTCAGACAACTTTCTTAATGGTATCAAAAGCACCACCATTTTGTCTCCTTGAGTAAGAACACTTAATTTGTCTATGGATTGATGTGTTTACGGACTTACCTGAAGTTCAGTTCATCTACTGAATTTGTTGTGTCATATTCATGCTAGCTGAACTTCCTAAATTTGTGGCAACTGTGCATAATAATTATTCTGTGCTGGCTTGGTTTAAAATCAAGTGGGAGACACATAATTTGGTTTAGGATGTTTGAAATGGAAGCATAGGAAGAGGCTTAGGCAGATGACCAAAAGTATCTGAAATGGACTTTAGGGAGACTGGTGTTATACATTGTGACAAATTGAGTTTAGAAACAGGAATTGGAACAAGGCTGTCCATGTGGTCAATGTGCAAGAGGACAGCTTCTGGATTGGTAAGAAAACATAATAGAGCTGCTTCAGTGTCCCTTGCCTTAATCAGAAACACATTTGGGCTTAGGACACAGACCAAATCAAACAACCTTGAGTAAACGGCTTTAGTCAAATCAGGGTTATGTAGCTTTAAGCAAGATACAAGTTCCTTTATTTGGCATGAGGGCTGGCTCTGATGGTCACAAAATCTCTCAGTTTGTCCTTTTTAGAGAGGGTTGTGAAGAATTTAAGCAACAGCTTCACATGCTTTTCTGATAATCTATTTGCAAAATAAAGTTGTACTGGGAGGAACATATGAAAGGTAGTTTTTAATCAGTTAAAATAGAATCAGGTCTGCTGAGAGGAGACAGACTCTGAATGAAATAATTTCAGATGCGGTTCGGATGCCGTGAAGATAAAGACTTTGAATAAACAGGACCATAGAATAGCATCTTATCGTATAGCTTTAGGAGGGGTACCTAGGTTGTAATCTCTAAGAATGTGACGGTTTGTTTCTCTGAAGAGGAAGGGAGACTTTTGACAAAGAGGTTCCAATCTGGTGGAGATGGAGGACTATAATGATGGGTTGCTCTCTGGGGTAGGCAGTGATGATATAGAGTTCAGTTCAGAAATTGAGTATATACCTTTAAATGATTACCTGTATGATCTACCTTGGACTTCTGTGGCATCCAATGGAATGGTTGCTCTAGAAAAGTATAAAAATGCAATTGGGCTTTTTCATTGCAAGCTATGAAGTAATAATAGAAGATTAAAGGAACCCAGACTAGATAAAAGCCAAGAACAGGTCAATTGTGCCAGATTATTGAAGGGCAGAAAACATAGTTCCTTTGATTTTCATTGACTTTTGGAGAATTTAAATCTGAAACGAAGGGAAGAAAATGGGTATAGTATGCTGATGGAATTGCAACTGTGGGGTGTTCCTTGTGTTTATCTTTTTACCCTTCCATATTGAAATGTTTAGGTAGTCTTCTGGTGCTAATCACAGTTCATTGATGGATGGTAGTCTTTTTTTTCATTGTCTATTTGAAGTTTCACATTGGTGCAGCATCTTTTTGAGCTCTTTGTTTATGGGTTATGTAAAATTTTGAAGAGAGAGAGAGAGGGAGAGGGAGAGGGAGAGAGGGAGAGAGAGAGAGCTGTTTGTGTGCATCTCTTTCTGTGTGTGTCAATGGATATGTTTGGAGATGGGGTTTTTTCTTTGACAATGTCCAGTAATCACATTTTCCTTAACTTATTGGAGCTTGTAACATTTATATCAAACATTAGCTGCCCGACAATGTTAAAATTTACATTTTATTTTTCCATATATTGTCAAAGACTCCCAATCTTTTTTCTCATCTGGTCATTAGTATCGTACTAATGACTTTGCATTTGGAACATGCAGTCAAAGGAAAAGCCGTAGCCAACGTCAAAAGCACGCTGCTCTTCAACGGACTGCAAGGAAAGTGGGAACAAAGATGAATTCGAGGTCTCCCACTGGTCGGGGAAATGAGAAGACAAATTAGTGATGAATGTCTATGCTTCCTTTTTTTTTTTTTTTTTTTTGTTGGGGGTAACTAACCATCATGTTAGATTATGGGCCGCTGTTCTGATATTTCTGTAATGACTATGGTCTGTGTGCAAATCTGCTTCTAAATGTATGAGGAATTGCATATATGAAGGTTTCTGATTGTAATTCCACGGAGTTTTGGCAGGTTGATATCTGAACAGCTATAAGAACAAAGGTCATGGCCTAAGAGTGGCCTTTCTTTGTTAGCTGGGTGAGGGTTAAAACAGCGGTCTAGCTTAGTTGTGAATTTGTACCTTTAGATGTCTAAACTCTGAACCCTCTCTGGCGAATTGAAGCCACTCAATTTATGATTGACCTGTTATAAGCTTACCTGACACCCGCCATTTTGTTCCTCTGCTTGTTCTTTTAGAATTCTCAGCCTTCCTTTGTAGTTAAATGGAAAGAATGAGATTGTTAAACTTGCAAACCAGCTCTTTTGCAGAGAGATTCATGACAATGCTTGAATGTGCGGAAGAGCTTTAGAGCAATGCCCAAAAAATTACCAAATGGACGGCTCATTTCACGTAGCACAAGTTGTCATACAAGACAAAGGATTACAAGGGTTGAAATGACGCACAGTTACCAGCCTTCCATGGAGGCTTTCATTTGCAAAGCCGGTGGAAGGCTGCTTCGCAAGTGACTTTTTTCTTTTGTTGGAGCATAAAATCTACGAAAAAATTTGAGCATTTTTAACTGCCTTGCATCTCTCACAGATTCATGTCTTCAACCCATGAGGCAGAAAAGAGACTGGAAAGCAAAATTTTCCATAAGTGGCAGGGCAGTAGAAGTGGAACAAAAACTATTACCATCAAATGCACCGATACATGGAGAAAAATTAGAACAGAGGTTAAAACTAATGCAAGGAGCATAATAAATAAGACTTTCCGAATCAGCAATTCCAGATACAAATGCCAACTACAAATACTAAAACAACTCTGATCTCTAAAGTGATCAAGTGAACAGTCCTGTTTCTCCACATAACATTTAGTACCAATTTACAAAAATCTTCATCACTCGTCCACGATCATAAATTATCGGCAATGATAAAAATTGTAAATTGCCATGGTTGGACTAAAAGCTTTCTTCCCAAATCTCGTTTATGAACAGAAGATTACCAATTTCACGTCATTCCTTCAGAAATCATTACCTGCATTTCCGTTAATATTTTAGGCGGCTCCGATCTTGGGAGGCTGTTCAAACAAAAACAAAGAAACGGCAAATAGAAAAAGCTTTAAAACTGTTAAGTAAAATATCACACAATTAAGGTCTAAATGGGAAAGAAAGAAGGATGCAGAACAGATTATTCTTAGGTAACTTTGCACATTCAAGTCACCACGTGTTCAAAATAAGTTCAATCTCGCTCACCTTTTTAAGAGCTATCTTCGAACTGCTTGATGCTGGTTTTAGTATCTCAAAAGAACAGATTAGTGATTCATCAACACTCAGCAAAGCACCAGCATTGTCAAATTCTCCACCATAGTTTGGTGCTGAAAATATTGTCACCAGTCTTCGTTTAGCGAAAAACTCGTATCCATCCTCCACTACCTGAGGCAAAAAGCAAGTGTAGTCAAGTCATGTTTGTTGGCTGCTCTACGAGATGGCAGCAGGCTGATGCTCTTTAAAAATGAAGGTATTGAATTATGAAAGCATGGCAAATTACTGACTTAACAAGTATATTAATATCAGAGACATGACTATCATGCAACCTGAAATGGTTTTTCCTACAAGGAGCTTACTAAAAAAGAATGTGGTATACCTGGTGACCTCGACATATGAGGTCCAAGTCATTTTTGTCCAAGAACTCAGCAACCGTATCAGCTCCAAAAGTGCATGAAACGCCTCGATCACTATCAGACCAACCTTTAATTCTAGGATCAGGATCAGACCAAAGCAGATCACAGAGGAGACCATTATCTGGAATCTCAGTGGGTCGTTGAATCTCTTTTATTTGGTCTAAATTTTGTAGTTCAGGGGAAAGCCCGCCATGCATGCAAAAGATTTTTTCATCTATGAGAGCAGCAACAGGCAGACAATTAAAGCATTCGGTAAATATCTTCCAAAGCCGAACATTGAACCTCCTTTTACATTCGTCATAAAATCCATAAATCCGGTTGATTTTTGCATCTTCATGGTTTCCTCTTAGAAGGTATATTTTGTCAGGGTACCTGATCTTGTAAGCTAATAATAAGCATATTGTCTCCAAACTCTGCTTGCCTCGATCAACATAGTCACCAAGAAAGAGATAGTTGGCAGAAGGAGGATAGCCACCATATTCAAAAAGCCTTAACAGGTCTTGGTACTGTCCATGTATGTCGCCTGCAATATAAACCGCATATTAGGAAAACAACAAACAAGAGAGAGAAGAAAAGAAACAAGCAGAAAGACAGAAACTTTTGCTGCCACAGAAGGATTAAGTGCTTACAATGCAGATTATCAACAGTTAAGGTGGCATTTAGTCAAGATTGTGCATGACTAAATCCTCAGGCTGGCTATTTCTACTTTATTATTGTTAGTACTGAATGTTTTAAATGCAAAGAATTACTTCCTAAAGAGGGGAGGGGGGTTTGGGGGGGGTTTGGGGGGGGGGGGAAGAAGCAACAAGTTGTCGATCACATATTTGAGAAGGCATTCTTGGACAAGGGCCAACCAGTTGAGTGTCACTGACAGCTTAGGTACTCGCAAAATCTTCACTAGAACTTCAAAGTAACCATATAACCATATCACTAACATAGCAATTAGCAAAGAAATTCTGCTTTCTATCTTTCCAACAAAATGCTCACATCTAGCCCTTTGCTAGCCTTTACATGATGTTAGTACACATTCGGAAAGGAGCCGAACAATCAGGTACAGTAAGTACACCACTTTTGTCCACTAGAAAAGTTGGAAAAATGCATACTTTTTGCTATTACCTTTCAGTTATTTCAGTTATCATTCTCAATCATTTATTCATCTTAATTAATGTCAAAATCTCTTCTTGCTCAATAAAATTGTTGAAACACATTACATTTGAACAGAGAGTGTCATTGGATTTCTTATCACATTTAATCGACTCTATTGTCAACCAGATATTGCTAATGCACCTGTAGATACTATCACCAGATGGGTGTTGTCAATTGACCACATTCCTGCATGAACACGAAGATTTCCTCTTTACCATGTACTTATCTAAAACAAATCAGCAAAGATTTCCTCTTTACCATGTACTTATCTAAAACAAATCGGCTTTTGTATCGATGCAAAAACAATCAGCAATCCCCAAAACAATGCTACTCCAAAGATATCATTTACATCCAATGAACCAACACAATGATACCCATTTCTGCAATAGTGCATATCCACAGAGACATGCCAGTTGCCAACTCAAAATTTCAATGCAAGAGCAGAGACCAATCAAATACAGCCCTCTTGTAAAACTGGGATGAAGAAGAGAACAAAATCACCTGAACCAAAACCACTTTCACAAAAAGAAAAAACTGATCTTGAATAAGCACGTAGTGACAATCCTACAAAGCATAATTGGTAAGAATACACTTCCAATGTCCTTCTTTCCTGGTACCCTTTCAAAAGAAAGCGAGAAAAATGGCATGCATCACAAATTAATTATACCAACCGCAACTATCACCATCTTAGCCATGCAATTCAGGAACTTAATTAAACACCAACCAACAAGATGCATGTACAAGGGCAAGGCAGGGCTACAACCAAGAAGAAACGAAAGGCAAGAAAATGATTACCACAGATCCTGATGGGAGCATGAAGCTGGAGAAGATTAGGCTGAGATAAAAAGATTTGACGCGCGTTGACACAGAGCTGCCGGATCTCAGCCTCAGACAGCTGAACCTGCTTCCCTCCTTTCCCTTCCAATAGTCTCCTTATTATATCATCCAACACCCCTTTATCCATCATTCCCTCCATTGTCATCATATTCATTAATTCTTGCAAAAAAGAAACAACCCCTCTTGCCCTCTTGCGCTCTTTCCCTAGCCAAACCAAGGAACCAATCAATCAAACAAGGAAATCCCAGAAATTCCAGTGAATCACTTGACATAAAAATCAAGTCTTTATATGCAGAGAAAGGAGGAGAAATGCAAAAACAAGAAAAGGGTCTCGAGCTATATGCGCTGAATTTTTCAAAGTCCTGATTGGATTGGATTTGAATGCAATCTTGATTGCCTGATGATGAGTGGGATTAATGATTGATCAGGAGGAGGATGAAGATTGAAGGCTTCCGTTTGAAGTTTCAATAATAACAGTAGCACAAATCAGAGATCATTTTTTGGACATGTTGTCAACGTCGCTTATCAAGTGATGCGTGCTATGCTCGTCTCTATGGCTTTTCTTTTCTTGTGACTAGGATGAATGCTTCAACTAATTTGACACAAAAAAGAAAAAAGAAAAAAGAAACTTTTTTGGTTTTTTATATTTGTTTTCTTCGTCTGATTCTCTGAATGTTTGCCAACTGCCATGAAGATTCTCAATCCAATATAAAAATGGAAAAAAAACAAAAAAACAAAGGGTTGAAAAATTCAAATAGAGAAGTGGGCAAAATGGGGATTTGGAGGTGTTTGACTAAAAGGTCGCTTGGCGCACGATATTTTTCAGTAGTTAGTTAGAAATGGGGAGTTATAGTTTCTGGTTGGCTAAGGTGGTGGGATGGATGGCTGTGTCAGGTATTTATGTACACGTGCAAACTCATCCCACTAGTCCTAGTTTAGAACAATTAGAACTAGAAAACGCGGTTTGAGGTAACTGCGGGTAAAAGCGTGTTGTTCTTTCTTCAATCAACAGGTGAAAGCGCGTTTGTCACGTTTCGTTTGCTTGGTTAGGACCGTACGCTGGTCATGGTCATGGTCATGGTCATGGTCATGGTCGTGATCGTGTGGTTTGTTTGTTCTAAGTGTCTTGAGGTTATTTTTCGGCACCAATCATGAATCGACTTGTAAAGAGTTACAAATCGTACCTTTTTTTTTTTTTTAGGTTAAGAAAAGTTCGTGTTATTTCAGTTCCACTCATTGTCATAGATGTTAAATCCTAAAATATGGTTGTCGACTAATGAATATTTATTAATACAATTCTAATACCACCAGTGAGACGAGAACACTGACTTTTAAAAGAAAGTAGCCGTCGATATTAACAGAGGATCTTTTTAGTATGCAAACAAGAAAGTGTTTGCTACAGCAAGATCCTCATAATACATCAAACAAACACTAACATACTGTACACAAGCTAGTTTGTTTGGATAGGAGAATTCTCCCAAAATTTATCCAAAATTTACTTGCTTGTATCATCAACACATTTTCCAACCACCTTTTTATCTCACACACATCACATCAAAAAAGTGTTACAGTGTTTTATTTCAAATTATTATTTCAAATACTCTCTATCCCATTTCAAAGCTAAGCTTTACCTGTGCTTAATTCTGGGAAAGACCCCATGAAAGCACATGTTAGACCTCATTATAATAGCAGCTAGAATCCCACACGGTTGTACATTATCCCTAATAAAATGATTACTGTTTCCCTAAAAGAAACAATAACTAGAAAATTTTGAATTTTTATCCCAATTTTGAAAAGATTACCGAATGCGTCCTTTATACTCTACATTTTGGCAGAGTAAAGAATGTCAGTTTTCCCTTGAATCTTATGAGTTCTCATTTAAAAAAAAAAAAACTACAAGTAGATTGTTTAAATAATAGTGCAACACTTGACGAAACTTGAATGGAATGGAAGCAATACAATATTTGTTCTTTATATCGGAATTAAAAAGAAAATGAATTGAGAAGGAAGTGTTCGTATTCCTGGGCACACAAAGGGTACCTGAGAAATATAAAATGTACTGTACCAACAGTAGCAAGGGTATCAATTTCTAGAGAAAAATATACTTTAGTAATTTGATATATATAAGATAAAAATGTGTTTGAGAAATACAGTTGCGGAAAATGTAAAAAATTTTATGCAAAAAACTTCAATCCAAATGACAAATTAGTATAAGATGTTAAAACATATTGGAAATGAAAGGAGGATGAAAAAAATTAGCTAGTTATTCATCCAGTCTGAGCATCCCCCAACCCACCAAAATTTTCCCTTCTTGTAGGGGAACTATAGGAGGCAAAGATGGGGAACATATATACGTTTGGATAGTAGATTTTTTGGGATAATTTGTTGAAAAGAATACTGTAGCATTGCTGTAGCACTTTTTTGATGTGATGTATCTGAGATAAAAAGGTGATTGAAATTTGTGTCGATGATGTAAGTAAAATTTTTTAGCTAAATAAGAGCAATCCAAAGAACAAAGGATTCCAGAGCAAAGGGAGGCAGTAGTGGCTTGGAAGAGTTTGAGGGTTTGCAGGGTGGGGACTCTGTCATCGTCCAAGTATTGATAAAAGAAGTTGAATTTAATGCACAGATTGGACCATGAGTAATGAATTATCATCTTCGTGAGGAGGACGTTACACACAAAGAAATAGTATACGTTTAATTGATATTGGTTTTCTATGAACATGATACAGCCATAATACGACATACATATAGCCATAATACGACATACAGATGGATGACAACAGGAGTGATAAACTAATTGGGAAGAGAAGAAGGTGTCAATTGTCAAGCACAGAACTACTCTAAACCTTTTCTTTTCCCTCTGAAACAGGACTACTCTGAAACCTGGACCATAGACATTTGAGAGTAGGATATGTTGCATTTTTTCCATCTATGTATCATCCAACGTTAACTTAGAAACAAAAGAAACATGTATTTGCTGGCCTCACAGAATCTTTAAAAATGAATTAATCTTGTTAGGCACACATATGAAATCTGGATTTCAAATTCACATTTAGATTAATTCTCATGTATTCAAGAGTGATACATTGTCAGTGTGTCAAAGATTAATCTCTTTAAAAATAGTTTTGCCATAAAAGAAAGAAAAAAAAGAAGAATCTTTGAACATAAAACTGTCTAATCTCGCCCAAATTAATGCTATAAAAACAGTAATCTACTAAATCAGATGAAGTGTAACCAACCAAGTTCTTTATCCCTAGTTCTCAGTCCCACTTCACAACTAGATATATTAATGACTCCGTTTGGATTAACTGTTTTTAGGTGTGTTTTTCAATAGCGCTATTGGAACATTTAGGATGTGAAATACAATTATTGAATATGTCTTTGAAATATTTTTGAAAGTGTTTTTTGGGTTATATTTTGGGAGTATTTTTAAAATTAAAAATTTATTTATGGTAATTTTTTAAGAATTAAACTACCTCCTTGCTCCTCTCTCTCTCTCTCCCCCCTCCCTCCTCCTTCTCTACCTCGACCTCCTTCTCCCCCTCTCTTCTCTCTCTCCTCCCCCTCTCTCTTTCTCCCCTTCCCTCTCCTCCCCACAATTCCCTCTCCCTTCCCCTCCCTTCTCTCCCCTCTAGTCCCCTCCCCTTGCCTCCTCCCTCTCCTTCCCTCCTTCCCTCCCCTAGTCCCAGGGAGAGAAGAGAGAGAGGGAGGAGAGAGAGAGAGGAGGAAGAGGAGAGGAGGAGTGGGAAGGTGAACGAAGACGGAATTTTTTTTTATTTGTTTGTGTATGTGTAAGTTATTTTTGAAATATTTGTTTGAATTTAGTATTTTTGAAGTTATTTTTAGTTGGTACATTACTATAATAATTTGTATTTAAAAAATAGTTTTTCAAAAAACACACAAAAAACACTAAATCCAAGCGGAGCCAAAATCGTCAAATGGATGGCCAAGGCCTGTTAAATTAGTTGGAAACCAACATTTGGTTAAGAGGATAGAAGCTGAATTTGAAGGTCTCACCCTATAGATCCATCCATGTGCTGAGATGAGTTATTCACTAACAAGCCCAGTTGAAAAAGTAGCACATCTGTTGTGTAGGCCCAAAAGAAAAAGAAGATTTTGAACCCAGAATCAAAGTTAGGCTGCATAATACTATCTCTTTTCTTGCTGGATTTGTTTTTACATTTATCCAATAATTTAGACAGAAATGGCAAATGGGTGTGATCATTTTTTCAAAAAATAAATTTGAAACTTTAATGTCCCTTAATTTTCTACTTTCATAATTATCCTGTTAAGACAGTTTTCCTAGCTACAGGAAAAGTTCTACTACGTGAACGTTGGGTGGTTTTTGTCCAAGTTAATCCAATTGATAGTTGAATGCTAACTCTAACATGAAGTTGAAAACTTGAGTGTTTGATTAATGCAAAAGAGCTGATGTTTCTGCATCTTCACACAATACATGTTATTTCAACTGCTTATCATTGGGCTGAAGAAGCACTAAATCAACAAAAGATTAGTCATTAAAGGAACAAATGTTTAGGGAAGAAGTTATCACAGCCACTATTTCAGATATAAATCCATAGCCCCTCTAAGGAGACTTCATATACTTGAAGAGGTGCAGTCATTTGCCTCAAATCCTGCATTTTTGAGGACAGATAAAAATAATGAAAATCATGAAACATAAGAATTTATAGTTCGGAAAAACAAAGTTCATAAATTGAAAGGACATGTATATAAACCATTCTGCATACGAGATTTCAGACTGACTATTTAATCTGATACATTTTAAGAAACAGATTCAAAATTCAAGTTCAATCATTTGGCTACCTTCTCCCCCCTCCCAAAAAACCAAAAAAAAAAAAAAAAGAAAAACAGAAAAAGAAAGGGATAAAAATTTTCTCCAATTAATAAGAAGAAACACCAAATTCATTCCTTCTAGCCTTGCTTGAAAATCGCTTACTGGAGCAACTAAATCCACAACCACATTGAGGGCATTCCTCAAAATTATCAATGGAAAACTCAGCCGATGTAATTCCAACAGAGAATTCAAGCTCATCCCCATTGCGATAAACTGCAATAATATCAAACCACAAAAACCACAACTTTACTTTTATACCTTGCAAGCTAGAAAGTTTGCCTTGAGATATGTAGCCTTTGATGGTTGGTTGGTAGCTCAACTTGTATGAACCTGCAATAGAAAAGCTACAACTACCATTCAAATATGCTGAGAACTTGTCTGTGGACTCCTGTAAATCGCACCCGGTGACTCCTTTTGGTAGTATCCCTATCGGAAAGTTGTACCTCTCAAGGATTTCGTATGCCGTTGGCTTGTCTCCCATGGAATTTGTCAGCGATGCAGGAAGGATGATTGCAAGTAGGAAGAAGGTTGCTTTTACCAATGAGTTGTTTCTTGCATGGAATGGTTCTTCCATTTTTTCCCCTAGTATCTGATGGTGCTCTTTTACTGAAAATACTTACCTTATAATTTATGTGTCAATCTTTTTCTTCTCCTTTTGGTTCTTCTTTTTCTTCCTTGCCTGTACTAGAGGAACATGGCTGTGCAAGGCACAGCCTAGGCCCTCCAAGAAATTTAGATAAAATACGTTGTAATTCTTTTGGTACATAATGAATAGACATGTAGAGGCAAAAAATAATCATAATAATAAGGTAGAAATTAATTGAAGTTTGCTACGATGAAATATTTTATCCATGAAATAAGACCCAAATTATTTGATTTGAATAATAAGAGATTTTTGTACCCTACTGTGTGTAAATAATAACAACTAAAAAGGTGAGAAAGTAAAGATATTATTTTGTGGAATTTTTTCAAATATGATTATGCATGAACATTAAGACTTAAAGTTTGTTATGATGCCTTCCTAACAGGTCCTCTTGATTTTATTTGGTATTTTAGATTCAAGAACAGTTGTCTATAATTTGCCTAAGATATCGCATTACCCAACTAAATAGCCCAAATGAGTTTAATATTTTGGTGTTAAAAGCACGGGCCGGTTCATACAATTTACATAGAAAAAGATGAAAAATCATTAAACCTACCATTAGTATGGTAGTGGAAAAGTGAAAAAGGAAAAACACACAATTTCTTTAAAACGGAGATGCGCCATTTGTCACAAAGATAGATTGATAAAGTACTTGCACTATCTTTTTATTGTATAGGTAGATAAGACAACATATAAAGGATCCACATTAGCAAATAATAATGATAATGGGTTAATACGTTTACGCCTCTTAGGATAAGAAATACATAAAGCCCATTACTAATTCCAGATCATAGATGACCATTTCTAGAAAACTTGACAAAAACTATTTTGGCCCATAAATAAAACGGAACTAAAGCAAAGGAAAAGAGAAGTTAAGTTCTTCCATTAAAGAAATAAGTATGTGCCAAGTGTCAGTCAATCAACAAAACACTTGTCAAGAGGAGGAGTTGCTACAGTAACTCACCATTCCTTTTTATCTTATAGGTAGATGTGAAAAATGTCGTCTCTCTTATGTTTTGCTCTATTATTCTGAACTGGAAGAATGGTAGTTGAAGTAGGCATGTATTGGCTGTCAGTTTGAAATTTTATTTTTCTTTTTAGTATCATTATTTGTACAATCATTGTTATTGTTATTAGAATTGTACTAGCATTATGAGTATTGTAACTCTGAAAGTTACAGAAATATATAAAAGTTTGTCAATAGTTACTTTGTATTGCTTGGCACATTAAAAATTCATGAAAATATCTAAAGAATCCAAGACGAAAATAACTAAATTTAGAGTTAAAAGGATAGAACAACGATAAATTTAAAAAATTAGTGGCTAGTTCATAACTTTGATAGTTGCAACGTCTATGAACTTCTATTTTCCTTGCTATTATTACTGGTATTATTATTTTCACTTACCTTTTGTAATTGACATTTGATACTTCACTTACTTTGTGCTACTTTTATTACCAATAAACTTGTATGACGTGTGAATTTATGATATGGAAAAACATCTAACCCCTTCTTTTAAACAAAATAAAACAAAATAAGGAATGGTTCGATGTGCATATATTTATGACGGATCCTTTTAGAAAAGATTTCTTTGACTAGCCAAAGAAAAATAAACAATGCCTAATCTTCCCCAGCCTTCAAAATCTCATGTAAGTCCTTTAATTTTGATCTATTTAACTTGCATTTCAATTGATTGAAAAGTAAGAAAATGTTTGGATTCCCAAACTTTACACCTTATATTGTTCATTAAACAAACAACTCCCAAAATCGAATTTTCTGTCGAGAGTAAATCATCGACAATGGTTTTGGGTGAATGCCAAATCAATTAGGATTAATCCTGCCCCTGCCTGGCAACTAATTGACAAAAGTATAGATGTATAGTCACTATTGTATTTGGCACACCCTAGCTAGAATTTAGCTAATTAAGCAGAATGAGTAGTTGGTTACTAGCTAGAATAAAACTATGATCATATTAAAATATCTGTTGTGGTCTTGGGGGCCTTTTTAACCTTTGATGTAATACTTCAAGCGTCATTCTTTAATGCTAATGCTCAAACATCTTTTGTAGTACATAAAATACATTCTTTTTACAAACGGCAATAGTCTACTCTAACCTACACTATAGAGGAGGGGGAGTCCAACTGTGTTTGTATAGGGATTGATGACTGAACTACTAGATCAGAGTGCACTACTACACCCTTTGGATTTTTTAACAGACTAGACAAGTATACTGCTGCACCCTCTGAACCTCCAAATTAGACAAGTGTACTACTACACCTTTAGACTTTTTAACAGAATGAAGCCATGTCTGCTTCCTTGTAATCCACTGCATGGATACGTGGTGGTAAATGATTAAAATATCAACGTTAACAAGTAAGGTAGTACAAATCGTGTCTTCCAAACAAAGATATATGGAACCAAGAATGCATAATAAATTAAAAGGATTTCTTTAACATCCCCTATCGTCCAGTTAGATATAGTACTTATTTCGACACTCGGCAAAAGATTTTGATGATCACCTCGTCTATTGTCCTCTTCATTCACCACCAGTCTCCAATTTTACGCATCAGGTCAATTCTAACATGGCTCGTAGCAGGTGCAATAACTATCGGAGTCGCAAACAGAGTAGCTGTAGCCTGGAAAATATGTGCTGCAAAGATCAGCGCAAGTAGAGGAAGAATGATCACAACTTTGGCCCAGGGGAGTGCCGCAATTTTGCTGTGCCTTGACAAACTTGATGGCGTTCTCTGATTACATCAATACCAATATATGAATCAAACTGCTTTTGAAAATTGAATGAAAGCAAAAGAGATCAGTCAAAGAATGAAAGAAAAATATAAATTGGCTGAACATTTGATCATGAGAAATTGAAGATTTTCTCAAGGGATTTTTTTTTGTCCAAATTCCTGTATCGCTCTTTGTTACACCTTTTATTATATTGCTATATTTTATTTCGTTACAAATATCCTATTTTTAATAACTTTTTTTTTAAATTTCAGAAACTGATTGTAGGGTAAAAGCCACAGCGCAAAACGTTAAAATAACACTATATCATACAAAATAAAAAATTACAACAGAAAATTTATAAATATTCTATTTTTCTCTTATATTATGTTGTTTTAATCAGTCATATATATTTTTTCCTATCATGTTGTTAGCTATTGGGACTTAAAAAAATAAAAAAAAGAATTAAAATAGAATGCTGGTGAAGAAACAAATGACAATAAATACAACGAATGATGGAACTGGAAATGGGATAGGACATGAGATAAAAGATCCTTTATGGAACACTTTTCGAGCAGGCGTTAATCCATTTCTCTTGACTTGGCTGTAGAGATGAAGTGGGAAAATAACTTCATTCATTTTCTCATTCAAAAAAAATTGTACTAATTGCAGATGATGGCCATAACTATCTATTCTGCAACTTTGATAGCTACCTTTATTGTTGGTCACCAACAGGAGAAGGAAAACAAAAACCATAGCCAACTTGGGGTAGTATCCCATTAGCGAAAAAGTGAAAGTATATCAATCTCTGGTGTCTTGTGAGTGATGAAGGCCGAAGTTCTGAATCATATTTATAGTTGTGGATTCTTAATCATTTCAACTATAGCAACGTTTATTTAAAAACCATATCAGATATCTTGGCCGGCTACCGTGTCATATAACATCGCAAAAAAGGATATCTGCTAAATTGTCACTTTTCAATTTCCCCACTTGAAAGTGACTAGATTTGCGAAACTTTCAACACTCGAATTATTCTGGTAACTTAATCTACTGTAATTGAATTTGTGACATTTTCAACACTTGAATTATTATATTTGATCAGTGATGACTGATAGTTTAGTACACAAAGGTTATCCTTCTTTCTTTCTTTCTTTTTTTAAATTGCTCTTGTCCTATCAAAGTAAAAATTAATTTTTCAATGAAAATTGGTTACTTAAAGATTATTCTTGAACGTGAATAATTTTTTTTTTCTGAGCCTCAAACATGAATAATTGAAAACTATATGCCATTGTCAGCCATCGTCCAAGACTTCAAGGCTCAAATGACGTTCAAGTGCTTCATCAATATAATGTGTACAGCTATGAGGTATAACAAAAAGTGACATTAATTTGAAGGTAAAAGATAAAGTTGTTGCAAATAACATTTTAGGTGCAAAGTGTTGGGTTGAGAATAACATTTTCAGATGCAAAGCGTTGCACTGGAACTGACGCCCTAGTTGGATAGCTAAACAGGAAATAGGCAGGATTGGGGGAAGAAGGTAGGTTCAATGATATTTGTTTATTATTATTATATTATTATTATTATTGTTGTTGTTATTATTATTATTACTACTAGCTACATATATGCGTTTGTCAATGTTAGATCCTTGGAGCTGCTTCTTAGCATGCAACAGATTTTACAACTCACTCACTGAATGTAAGTTTTGTTTACATACAGACTACACTCAATCTAAATTTGTTGTCAGAATGTCCTTTAATGTATCCATTTATTTTCTTGATGTTTAATACCTTCATTACTTTCACTTTCGAAATAAAAATGCTATTATCATATGATAATTTTATAGTCTCCAAAATGATTTTTAGATAAAACTACTGGATTTAAAATCGTATAAAACAATTAATGCTATTTCTTTTGAAAAGCACACATTTTAAACCATATACTAACAAAAAAGTTTATTACATTTGATAAAATTGAAAATTGAAAACTGATATCTGAAGTTTAAATTTATTAAATTACTTAATTGTTAAGTATGAAATTTGATACATTTGAGTGTATATCACTTTAAGTAATAAGTGCATAGTTTATCACTTATTTTTTGAAATAATTTACATGTTCTATTTTTGATTATCAAGCACTTTTGAACATGTTAAAATATGAAACTATTAAGTTTAAATACTTAATTGGACTATTAAATCGGCCACTAACACCCCCTCTCTCTTCTTGTGATTCTCACATCATGGGTCTGTCACTAATCTTTGGTAATGACTAAAAATCTTTCTTTAAGTGAATTGGAATGTATGCATGTTCTAGATTTTGTATTATTTTTTTTTCTAGATTTTTGTATTCTTAAAAGAGAAGAAACAAGAATATCTAAGTTACAGGAAAAGCACATACGTACAAGTACACATTGTACAACATTGTTAACATCGACTGGAAAATTGATGAATTTGAAGGACCCAAAACTCCAAGGCCACTTGAAGTATCCCGTATGCCAGAAAGGATACGTAAGAGAAACAAAACAACGCATTAATGCCACTGAACAGATGCATGGATATTAAACAGTATTGATCGGCCGCAGATGCTGTTCTCACTTCTCATCTCAGAGGATAAAGACATAAATGGAGATCACATATTACGAATTTTAGTGTATCTGTCACCTGGAAACGATGTTGATAGGCTGATCATAAGGATTCGTTTCGACTTCGTAGGTATTTGCTTGCCGTCTTACAAGTGATCAATTGTCTTCACTTAGATTTCTGAGGTATGTAAGGAGTCGATCGAACTCAACCCACGGAAACCCTCACGGGGCATGACAATCTGACTAGCTGCGACATTCTCGTATTTGGCATACCTAAACTCAATAAGTTGGAAATCCCTTTTTTTTAAATAGAAAAGATTATTTCTTTCAATAAATCTGTATTAATGATAGAAATGTATCGTATCAAATATGACATAGACATGTATAGATCTGAAATCAATAGATATTTTGTATACTATTATGAATTTAGATAAGCAAGAAATATCAAAGAAGTACCTTGGTACCAACCACGATACAACCAAAGTCAGTTCACCGTTTTCCTAGCAAGTAAAACCTGGGCAACTACCAGCAACAGGATCAAGTAAATGTTAAGTCCTTAATTGTGCACATAATTTATGGAGATTTCCCTTTTATTGTGCCAGGATATTGTGTTAATTGCTTGATTCTACTCATATTTGGTTTTTGGCACTGATTTAGGTCATTGGAAGTAAATGGGAGTTAAAAGCACAATTAAGTGAAAATTCCAGAAGACATTGGCTGATAAGGCGCGGGCACGCTCTACTCTCATATTAAAGATGGAGTCAAATTGTACTGGAATGCGTCCCACATGGAATCTCTGCTGACAAACAAACGCACGTCTCTTTGGAAGTGGAAGCTAATTTTTTAGAGAAGATTTGATTTCCTTTTCTATTGTTAGGCTTATTTGTTAGTATCCTAATTGTAATAGGATTCTTATTACAATTAATGATTGGCTATTATAAATAGGAAAAAGAAGCAAGAGGGGCGGCAGACTTGTTTTAGATTGATAGGTTTAGAGGACTTGGCTTTTGAGAGTTTTCTGGGGAGCTTTTGCTTTTCGTTAATTTTTCTAGTATGCTTGGTAGTCTTTTCTTTTGAGGAGGCAGTAGTTCTCTTGCGGGGAAACAAGAAAGCAAAAGTTCCACTTCTCTTTTTCTTATTTACTTTTCCTATTCTCCATTAACGTGAGTTTGTTCCTTCACTTGGACGTCTTGGTCGTTGTCTCATCTGCAATTCCAATCATATTAACATCCAAATTCCGACATGATCATAAGCATACAAATTAAATCAAACGAATCACGTGGGATGACTATGATGAGGAGCGGCTAAATTTCTCGTCTATTCAAAAGACAACTCGAAGGCGCGGTCCATAACATTTGTGAGATCTAATCGAATCTTTGTCCCTTCTTTTAATTTGTTACTATTCGTACGTTTCCTGGATTAATTGTTTGAAGATTATTTTGTTAATTGAATGTCAACGGCCGGATATTTAATTTAATCTAATAGCCTACTGTCAAATTAACTAAATTGAATCCGTAATTGTTCATTTGGTTAATAATTAGTGGCAACCACCATAATTGGTTTTATGTTGGGGAAACGTAGGATCTAGCTTAAATGAACCCTCTCAGCGTGTTCATTGGTTAGGGTTGGGTTTTTCTAGCTTTTAATGCAATTGGATAATTAAATTCCTATGGTCGTACCTAGGGTTGTTATCTTGTTAGAGAAGCAGTCAACGGTCGTACCTTGGCTGTCGAAAAAGTAAGGAAAAGTTGGCTGTTAGAGCTTGTTGGTAGCTATAACTAACCTAATGACAAATGAATGAAATATTTTTGCATCAATGATTATTTGATTGGACTGTGCCTGAAAAGTCATTCGTTTGGGTAGAACTTTATTACTTGTTATTTCTATTGAATTATTCTCTGGTGATTTATTTAATTGGTATTTTCATTTTCATTTACTAATTTTGTTTATTTTATTTCTATTTCTATTCCGTCCAAACCCCCCATTTTTCTGTGACCTAGAAAGAAATATTTTTCCTACCCGTTCCCTGAGGAGACGACCCTACTTGCTACTATTACAAATTAATATTTTCTCAGAGGTAATTTTGGTATATCGGGTTCAGCATACTCCTTGGAATCAGGGTGAAACCAGTAACCCATTGCACATCCGGAGTCCCTGCTCCAGTATTCAGAATTATTCTGTAATTAATTGTGGTGATAATTGGGATTTTAATATTTATTATTGCACAGGTTCGACACCTATCAATTTTTGGCACCGTTGCCGGGGAACGGTGTTTGGTTAATTTGTTTCTTTTTGAATTATCTTTTGGTAATTTTTTTTGGATATATTTTCTTTGATTTGTTGTTGATTTATGGCTTACAATACTCTTCCATTTGGTCATGGACAAAATTTCAATTATGGAGGAGTTCATGAGGTAAATGTCTCATCCATTCAACAACAATTATCTGAATTAACGTGTCTTATTCGACAATGGGCCGTGAGACAACGGCAGCAGGTCAAGGCATGTGGAATCTGCGAAGATATAAACCATCCCACAGACTATTGCCCAATATTGCAAGGTGAGAGAGTTGAACAGGTGAACATGACTGGTAACATGCCCGCACTCTGTAGGCAGTATGACCCATATGCCAACACATATAATTCAAGTTGGAGTGATCATCCTAACATGAGCTACGGTGGAAATTGGCAACAAAACTGCTTTTCGAATCGTCAGCAAGAATACCAGCCATCACACCTATTTGAGAATCAACCGTTCTCATCTGATTCCGGTACAACTCTTGAGAATATCATTAAAACATTAGCCTCTAACACTTTGCAATTTCAACAGAAAACCAAGGCAAGCATTCAAAATTTTCAACAGAAAACGGAGGTGAGTATTCGAAATTTGGAGAATCGAATAAATCTAATGGTATGTGTAATGAGCGAATTAGCACATCAAATTCCTGAAAAATTGCCCTCACAGACCATTGTCAACTCCGATCCAAATATGAGTGCAACTACCTTGGAAAATGGTGAAGAATTGCAGATTCAAAAGGAGAGATCGAAACATGCAGTTGAAAAGGACGTTGAGAAAGGCATAAAGGGACCTCAACCTCAAATCTCTCCAGTGGAAGAGTCCACTAATCAAAACCCAACTGTGGTGATATCTTCTTCATCTCCTAACCAATAGACTCCTGACTCTAATTTTATATTTTCCACTAATGAGATTAATTTTGTCGTACCAGAAGTTTTTGAGTTTCATGATAGAAATAAGTTAGGAGCTGCGATGACTATTAAGCTTTTAATTAGTCATGATGAAAAGGTAACTGAAAAACAAAAGTCATTGCTTGCTTGTTTGGAGTTATCCTCTAGTCAAGGAGCGAAAAGAGCTCGTAAGCTTGAGCATTACTCCATTTATGAAGACTATTAGGAGCATGTAGAGAAGGAAGCAATAAAACGTGCTAAACGATTTTATCCTCCCTGAGCAAATAAGGCTTTATGTCTAGCCAAAGACATTAAAGAAAGGCGCTACTTGGGAGGCAACCCAAGAATTTTCCTTTTTCATTATTTCATGTTGTTACATTTTGATTTTTTTTCAGTATTTCGTGTTTTTATTTTTTGTGTTGCATCATTTTCTTATTTTAACAAAAATTTGTGTTTGTAGGCCTTGGGTGAGTATGCCAAAGCGTTGCTCAAAGTGGAGTGTATCATCTAGTTTGATCAGAATACTTTCAAGTTTCAACAATAAGGCGTGCCCACGCCTTGAGGAGGAAAGGTTTCTGACCAAGCATTCGTTTAAAAATTTCCAGACAGAAGAGTTCCAAGGTTAAGACGTGCCTACGCCTTAAGATGGAGAGCCTTCTGCCAAGGCTTAAAAAAAAAAAAAACGTCGTTGGACAGAAAACTTCCTCTGTTAAGGCGTGCCCACGCCTACAGGAAGAGAGTCTTCTGACCAAGGTAAAAAAAAAAAGAAAAAAAAAGTGGAACTTTCCACAATAAGGCGTGCCTACGCCTTAAGGAGGAAAGGCTTCCGATCCCATTTTTGTCTCCACAATTTTTTTTGGACAGAAGACTTCCTATGTTAAGGCGTGCCCATGAAGAGAGTCTTCTGACCAAGGTTAAAAAAAAAAAAAAAAAAAACTCACGGGTGATCAGAAGACTAAGGGTCCTAAGGTGTGCCCACGCCTTACCAACTATCACCTCTGCCGCTGTTTCTGCCACCCATCGGAGGAGATATTGCCGCGCCACCCCCGAGTCATAGTTGATTGATACCCTCCTCCGTGATTCAGGGAAGTTTCGTTGTCCCCGTATGCTTCTTTTTCTTATTCTTTATCTCTTACATTGTGGACAATGTAAGATTTAGGTGTGGGGGAGGAATATTTTGGCTTTGCTGATAATTTTACTTACTTTTCAAATTAGTTTCCATTTTTCATTTCCATGAAGAGGCAATTATGAGTAGTATAATGTCATTGGCATGAATATTCTATTTACTTATAATTGATTTGAATGATGGATGTTCTTGACATGACATATAGCCATTTGTGAGTTTTTGAGTTTAAATATCTTATTATTCAAATTTTGTTTTTCATCGTTTGTGAGTGTAATTATCACACAAAGTTAGATTATTCTAGAACTTGCTCTGATATACATGTCGAGACCACATTATTGAATTTGATACATGAAAATGATAAGAGCAATTAGGTTTAACCCTTTTTAACTTTTTAAAGACCTATCCTGAGTATATTTTCCCGTAGTTGACCAAGTTTGGGCCTTAAACTTTTTCTTTGTTTAACAACACATTTTATCACCCTTTAACCTCTTTGTTTGAGACCTCTTTGTTTGAACCCTATGCCAAAGGAATAACTTAATGTTCTTTTGCATGATGATATCACAAGTGAAAGAAGCTGATTATATCTATAGTTTGCAAGTGCTTTTACGTTCTTATGTTATCAATGTCTTGTTCAAAAAAACATGAAAAAAAGAAAAACAAAAAAAAGAGAAAAAGAGAAAAAAAATGATGGACATATGACTTTCACTGTTAAGGCGTGCCCACGCTTTGTGGAAGAAAGTCTTCAAAAAAAAAAAAAAAAAAAAAAGGAGAAAAAAAGAGAAAAAAAAAGTGTTAAGCACTCTTGTAAATAAGTGCTATGTTTTGATAGGGGGTCAATCCCCTTGTTTTGTATGCATTTGCTATGTTTGGGAGTTGTTGCCGTGCTTAAGAGCTAATTATGTGAATGAAGATGATATTTCAATTCATGCAAAGGATGATTAGGTATTCTCTTTGATATATGCAACCTAAATTACCTTTTTGTCCAACCTTTGCCCTAAGCCCCGTTACAACCCTTGTTAAAGACCCTTTGATTCTTGCATTTGAATTCATATTCAGTGGTGGAGATGTGATAGATTAGCAAGCCTATGGCAATGTCTTTCTATGGTGTTGATTTGAGTGTACAAGTCCCCTTTTAAACATCTTGAGTGCTGAGTGCATACACTATTTTTCATGTGAGGATTGTCAAGTCTTGAACATCCTGATTTTGATGAGATTGTTAAGGAAATATAGAGTACTTGTGCTATGATATTATGCTATTCTACATTTGTCGTCTTGATTTTGAGTTTGGTTTAGTGAATGCTTGAGGGCAAGCATTGTCTAGGTGTGGGGGAATTTGTTAAGTCCTTAATTGTGCACATAATTTATGGAGATTTTCCTTTTATTGTGCCAGGATATTGTGTTAATTGCTTGATTCTACTCATATTTGGTTTTTGACACTGATTTAGGTCATTGGAAGTAAATGGGAGTTAAAAGCGCAATTAAGTGAAAATTCCAGAAGACATTGGCTGATAAGGCGTGGGCACGCTCTACTCTGATATTAAAGATGTAGTCAAATTGTACTGGAATGGGTCCCACATGGAATCTCTGCTGACAAACAAACGCACGTCTCTTTGGAAGTGAAAGCTAATTTTTTAGAGAAGATTTGATTTCCTTTTCTATTGTTAGGCTTATTTGTTAGTATCCTAATTGTAATAGGATTCTTATTACAATTAGTGATTGGCTATTATAAATAGGAAAAGGAAGCAAGAGGGGCGGCAGACTTGTTTTAGATTGATAGGTTTAGAGGACTTGGCTTTTGAGAGTTTTCTGGGGAGCTTTTTCTTTTCGTTAATTTTTCTAGTATGCTTGGTAGTCTTTTCTTTTGAGGAGGCAGTAGTTCTCTTGCGGGGAAACAAGAAAGCAAAAGTTCCACTTCTCTTTTTCTTATTTACTTTTCCTATTCTCCATTAACGTGAGTTTGTTCCTTCACTTGGACGTCTTGGTCGTTGTCTCATCTGCAATTCCAATCATATTAACATCCAAATTCCGACGTGATCATAAGCATACAAATTAAATCAAACGAATCACGTGGGATGACTATGATGAGGAGCGGCTAAATTTCTCGTCTATTCAAAGGACAACTCGAAGGCGCGGTCCATAACATTTGTGAGATCTAATCGAATCTTTGTCCTTTCTTTTAATTTGTTACTATTCGTACGTTTCCTGGATTAATTGTTTGAAGGTTATTTTGTTAATTGAATGTCAACAGCCGGATATTTAATTTAACCTAATAGCCTACTGTCAAATTAACTAAATTGAATCCGTAATTGTTCATTTGGTTAATAATTAGTGGCAACCACCATAATTGGTTTTATGTTGGGGAAACGTAGGATCTAGCTTAAATGAACCCTCTTAGCGTGTTCATTGGTTAGGGTTGGGTTTTTCTAGCTTTTAATGCAATTGGATAATTAAACTCCTATTGTTGTACCTAGGGTTGTTATTTGGTCAGAGAAACAGTCAACGGTTGTACCTTGACTGTCGAAAAAATAAGGAAAAGTTGGCTGTCAGAACTTGTTGGTAGTTATAACTAACCTAGTGACAAATGAATGAAATATTTTTGCATCAATGATCATTTGATTGGACTGTGCTTGAGAAGTCGTTCGTTTGGGTAGAACTTTATTACTTATTATTTCTATTGAATTATTCTCTGGTTGTTCTCTGGTGATTTATTTAATTGGTATTTTCATTTTTATTTTCTAATTTTGTTTATTTTATTTCTTGTTCTTTTCCATCCAAACCCCCCATTTCCTGTGACCTAGAAAGAAACATTTTTCCTACCCGTTCCTTGAGGAGACGACCCTACTTGCCACTACTACAAATTAATATTTTCTCAGAGGTAATTCTGGTATATCGGGTTCAGTATACTCCTTGGAATCAGGATGAAGCCAGTAACCCATTGCACATCTGGAGTCCCCGCTCCAGTATTCAGAATTATTCTGTAATTAATTGTGGTGGTAATTGGGATTTTAATATTTATTATTACACAGGTTCGGCACCTGTCAGTAAACTCATAGCATATTAAAGACATGACACTTCACAGCAGGATATATAGAGAAGAGCCTCCTATTTGCAATGGCAAGATGTGCCATTTCTGTACAAGTAGTAAAAGGTACAACAAACTTATTCTCTCAAGGGTTGGAACCAATAAATTTTCATTTTCATGTGATGACAGAGAAAGCTATCAATCTATATTACTATGTATTAACCAGCCATCCATGCCATTCACATAAAATCGGAACATGTACTGTGTCAGTATTATAACAATTGTCAAAGTAATGGTTGATGTTTTACATAGTACACGCATAGTATAACTTGGGTTCCTTGGCTCAATTATAACTAGAAATCAATGACAGGGACTAGAGGAATTCTTACACAACTAATTTCACCTCCACCAAGGACACAAATGGCACAATAAGAAGCATCTTTAATAGATTTTATAGTGGCACCCTGCTTTCCAATCAAGCTCCCGGCCTATGTCGCTGCTACAAGTAACCTTGTGCTACAAGTAATCGGTTAAGGAAATGCAAGACAATGTAATGAGTAAATTCCTAAGAACATTAAGATGTTCCTTTTTTTGTCATAAAATGAAAATAGAATGAATAAAAAAGATAAATGTAATCAAGGTGCAGCTCAACCATGCAAGATTTTGACTGTAAGTTTGTGTTAAATGTCCTAGGAGATGTAAAATCAAGTACAAAAAGCCACAATCAGTCTGGAAGATATAAGTTGCTTCTTTTCATAGCAGAAGAATTGAATAATGAAATGCAAAACAAACATATCAACAACCTTTGGAAGAGAAGCATCTATTTCTTCACATGCATATTGGTTTTGGCTGTAAGGATAGCAAGTAAAGAAGTTTTGAATAGCATAGAGTGCAAAAATATTACATAAAATTAAAACAAAATTTGATTTCACTTCAAGGATCTGCATTCAATATCTGGTTGAGTAGTTTAGGACCTGTTTCCCCCTGTAATAATACTTTTAGATATTTATAAATTTCATATGTGAAAGGGGAAAATTCGACAATGCCACACTATGGTAAATTACATTGTAAAAACAAGAGTGTGTTTTAAAAAAAGAAAAAAGAAAAAAATCATGAAATATCACAAATGTGGTATACCACATAGTAGATAATCCATATGAAGGATAGCAAATGAAAAAGGTTTGAAAAGAAAGGAAATGAACAACTACTGTATTGTATGCTCTTAATTGTCTTAATTTTTTTCACCACTAAGAGTTGCTGTTAGTTAACAGGAATTTGTTATGGCTGTAATCACAAATTTGTTTATGAAGACACTAATGTAATCCTTTGATTATTCTACCTCGGTTGACACATTGATATTTGAACATTGTGATATTTTTTAATAACATTTAAGTTCATTTCTTCTTCTAAATTCTCTCACTGCAATTTCATTCATTTCTTGCATCTTAAGTTAGTAGACAGATCCCAAAATGATTTGTAATGCGGCACTTCTCAAAAAAGTATTAATGGTATTGGTATATCAATTTGAGAATACAGTTGTATATACTTTGGTTAAACAATTTTATAAAACTAATTTTCTAAGGAATGTAATCATTAATTTATTAGGATCATATTAGAAATCTAAAAATGATGAAAGTTGTCCAAGAAAAATACCTCTACATCTCTGAACTAAAAAACTAAGATCTTTAAAAAGACAGCAACTCAAAGCAAACTTATGAACATACTCTAAATTGTAGACAAACAAAAGTTGCAAATTTCTTTTTTTTAATCATTCTTCCCATAACTTAAAAAAGATTTAACAAATGTCTGTCAAACAAGATTAGAATAGAACAAAAATCTTAAAACTTCATATATAAATAGCAAAAGAACAGACTTTAATTTTTTAAAAAAATGACGCAACAAAGAGATAGTTTAGAATATGTTTACCTTGGAAAGAAGAATGTCAACAATTCTTAGCACTTGTTGACAGGTTCTAGATTGTAGAGTACCACACAATTTGAATGCAAAATTTAGTCTTTCATCCAGCTACAAAAAAAGAAATTAATTAGAGAATAAAGAAAACCAGGCCAAAAGAAACAGAAGAAAATCTTAGATTAAAAGAGGGGGCGAGATAACGATAGAAAATAAAAGATCAAATAAAGAATCCTAAGGTAATTGTGTCACCAAAGAAAAACAAAGAAGAGAAACGAAAGAGGGAAAAACACAGTAGTATAGGTGATTCTTGACTCTTGAGATTGGAGAAAATCAAAGGGATCCAGGAGAGGGATGCAGATTGGAGCAGGAGAAAGCGCAAACTAAGAAAAAAAAAAAGAATAAACCTTTTAGCATTGGAACACAAAACCTCAAGCAAATTTTGAGAGAGAGAGAATACATGCTGGATATCAACTTATCAAGTGCATTTAGTTTAGGTAATTTTTTAGATAGGAAAATGAACATTCAATGAAAAGTATGTTGGAGTTCGATATTTTCTGTGAGAGAAAATTTCTCATGGGAAAGGAATGAGGGAGGAGGTGAATAGTAGAATAATCAAGCTTAGGGCTTCCCCACCCATTAGTAAATAGAGTAAAATAGATTTATTAAAAACAATAAACCTGAGTCTTTCACATGATTACCAAGTGTTAGGACGAGCACATCTGAGCCAGTTGTAGAGTGATATATCACATAAGATAAAACATTTTCGTAAATCCTTAACTATATAGAGGGATTCATCCCGGTGGGCATACTAAGATGAAAATAATTCGTCTAGAAAAATTTATATTGAATCAAAGATGTTTTACATGTTGAAAGGAGAAAGGAACTCTTACATAATTTAATCAGTGGACACCAAGAGGTAGAGATGCCTGCTAGCGTAACAAAATGAACCAAGTGGAAGTTTCAAAATTTTTCTTAGAAAAAGGAAAAATCTCACTTCTTCCTTTCTGGAAGGAACTAAAGATGAAAAGGCAGAGAAATATATAGATAATAGGAAGATGAATGTTGCTGAAGCTAATATGCACATCAAAGCAACAAACAAGAACCTTCATCAGTAACCAATTCCTGTTAAAGATATCTTTGAAGGTATTGCAGCCCATAGATCATAAAAGTACCATTACAAGTTAGGACCACCTAATTTCCGGAGTGAGTTACAGATATCAAAGTAGTCCACAAGAATGTCCAATTTCTGGAACAAATTGCTATCACTAAAATGGTCCGCAAGAGAGTTTTTAAACGATGTTAATAAAGATATCAAATACTAAATGATCATAACTGCCATAACTTAAGGGAAAAATAGTTGTGAGCATTTAGACATAACAAAATTCGACTTAATAATCAAGGTGTTGTGTAGACGTAAAAACTATAACCAGCCTAATAACTTATTTCACAAGAGTCGTATGAGAAAAGCTATACCTCATAAGAAACACCACCACCAGTTAATTTGAACCTTCTGCAAAACAAGGTCACACATCTATAGGACAACTATTTAAAGTTGCCACTTGCCACGAAACGAAAGAAGGATCCCAATAAGGAGAATGCAATAAGTGATTTGGAAAAGTTAAGAATTCCAGAGCAAGTACAAGGACAAACATGCAAGGGGGAAAAAATCTATACCTCTCATGTTTCATTGTAAATCTCTAGTCTGAACCTAAAGTAAAATAAGCAGAATGTAAGTTTCTGAAAAACAAAATTCAACAGCAGGATAAATTAAATCAAACATATAAAAATATGAAATCTAACCCACGACAGTAAGAAAATTCTTCATAGTATTCTATAAGCACAAAGTCCTGTTGACCTGTAAACCTTAATATGAATTAATATTTCTGAAGCTATAAACACATTTCCAGAAGCCGTGACTATAATCAGATTGAAATGATCAAATAAAACTATTGAAAATCAAGACAACATGAACCACAGGAAGATGGCAAGTCACAAAAAATATAAACAATTAAACTATACAAAGTTTTCTGTTTTATAGATGTTATGTTTTAGTAAAGCACAAAAGAGTTGCCTACACATCGACACTTGAAATATAGGACATCACATATAAACCAGTTTTTTCTCAAACATTTTGAGCATTTTTTTTCAACTTAGTAGTGGAACAAGGAACCTAAAAATACAAAACATTGTACAAAAACATCTCTGAACGAGACAGTCTTCCAAAAGAAAATCGGGATTCACCAAACAAAAATCTAGGGGCAAAGATCAACAATAGGATGAATAAAAATAAAGGAAAAAAAAGAAGAAAATAATTCAACGTACTGTCAAGAATCAATGAAGAAATTAAGAAAGGGGGCCTCATTTCCTTGCTCAGCCTCACTAACAGGAAAAGAAGTAAAAAAAATCAGATTCATGCGAAAGACACAGATTTTTTTTGTCCAAAATAATCAGAAAAAACATAAATATACTCACCTTAATAGAAGAATGTAACAAATGCTTCAGACTTCACACATATTTGCAAATCTAATCTGTATTTGCAAATCTAATCTGTCATCTTAGACAGGAAAAAAATGGAAAAGAGGATCTCAATGGCTTGAGTGAAATAAAAAAAAAAGAAAAATCAGAAACTCATGGAAGATAAATGGAGAAAACACAAACATTTTCCAACGACAAGAAAATGCAAGGGATGGCTGTGTCTGGAGATGGTTTGTTTGGAGTTCCTACCCTTTCCTCCACTGGGAAAAGGAAAAGGGGAAGGGGAAAAGGGAAGATAAGGAGAAACATGAAAAAGGGCGGCTAATTGGAAGAGAGACTTGACCCAATTGTGAAGAAGGAGATGAAGAAGGGGAGAAAACCAAGAAAGAATTTTAGGGTTTGGAGGAGGAATTTGACCTAGTTAGCAACCCTTTTCTGCCTTGACAGGAGGGAGAAATGGGAGAAAAGGAAATGAGGTGAAAATGAGAAAAGAAGAAAGAGAGAGAGGGCGCAGACCAGAATTCTCGGTCGTTTCAGAAACCTATTGAATATGACTGGTTATTTCGTAATTTGAGTGAAATTGAGTGGCAGGAGTATATTGGAGGACTACCACCAATCCTCCAATCAAAAGGTGCCACGTCAGCAATTGAAATCAATCGTAAAAAATGGCATTCCCGCATAGACTATATATGTTAATTAGACATTGGATGTAATCAAGCACTTGAGCCTCGTCTGTATCTAAAGACGGCAGCTGACAACAGTATATAGTTTTCATGCCCGATGTTGAAGAATCAAACTTTACATCGGAGGACAAAAATTTGTTTCTAATTGGAAACGTACCAAATGTAGCAATAAACAAAACGTATGAGAATTTTTATATTCAGAAATAACAATTCGGGTGTGGAAATTGACAAGAACGCCCAGTCGCTTTACAGGGGGAAGATGCACACTGATAATTGTGGACTGATCAAGAATCCACAACTATAAATAGGATGACGATATTCGGCTTTCCATTGCCCATAAAGACAGGCATCCAGTGGAGAATGGGGTACTACACCAACTTATCTATGCTTTTTATACTTCTGCTGTTTGTAACCAACAATCAAGGTAATGGTTATCATAAGCAATTACTTACTATTTTATTTTCCATAAATGATGCTCTTTACATGAAAAACAGGCCAAGGGTTTTGCGAATTTCATTTCTATAGCCAAGTCAAGCAAGAAGGATTTAAATCCTATCCAAAAATTATAGTCAATGCATCGTTTTTTTTTTTTCTCTCTCCTTTCTCTTTTATATTTGGCCTGGCTTAATTTCTCTGACCTTTTTAAGCTACTTGATTCTTTTATCATTGTTGATGTATTCAGTGAATGCCATCATGTCTCCCGAGCCAGATTATTGCCCTGATCCGGCGGTTTTTTGCGATTCCAATGATAATTGCAATGAGATTTGTGACACAACCGGCCGAGGTTACTTGTTCGGAATTTGTGATGTAAACCGCGTTTGCAATTGCTATCATAGATGCAAACACTGACGAATAGAGATTATTGTATTCCATATATTGCAGCAAGTTAGCTCATGACGAATAAAGACTATTACAATGTTGAGGTTATGTTTTTGGGCAGTGATGAAATGAAAGCTTGATGTAGTGATGTGCCCTGCTTTTACAATATATAAATAATTAGTTCAAAAGGCTCACATTTCCCTCAGAAAAATGGACAAAGAAAAGAAGAAGTTGTATTGTATTTTGAACAAGCTAATAGTATGATGTACTGATGTGCTTCATTTTGGAAGCTATGTATTATCTTTCAGGACTTGATATTTTATCAGTTTGTAACATGCGTCTGTGTTAGCATTTATCCATGCTATTTATATCTATATCTAATTTATTGCACGGGGCATTTAGGAAATATATTTATCTAAAAAGAAAAAAATCGTTAGAGACTTTTCCTTTATCAGATCTATTCGAATTTCAATATTAAGAGCATTGAAGTGATCATATATTCAGAAATTAAGTAAACAAATATATTTAAGTGATCCTTTATTCACAACAAGTTTAAAATCCACCTAGGGTTGAACTTGAGAACACGTATAGATTCAGTCTACTGGCAAACTTTTCAGCATATATTTGCCGGGAGGCCTAAGGATATACTCTTGGCAAATGCATCATTATTATATCCAAAATACAAAATATTACCAAGTATTAACTTTAACCAAACATAGTTTGGCTCTCCATTTACTTGATCCCACCTGTTGGTCATGCAAGTCCATCCGGTTTTCTGCATATCTGATCAATTTAGTTCACCAGGCAGAATAACAAGTTATCATACTTGGATGAAGTTTTAGTTACTAAACCATTGACATTTATCATGTGATTTCTTACAAGTTTAGAAATCAAAATTTATTTCTAAATGGACGAAACTAGTTTAAAAGAATGAAAACAAAAGCTTCTTGTCCTAAATTATCACAAATAACAATTCAGCTGTTACAAGAGACAACAATTTCTCTTGTTTGTGTTTCCAGTGGGCACTGTTGCCGTTCGATTTGGTAAATATAAGCGTTCTTAGCGGTATTGTAATTGGACTGGTTAGCAAATCACAACTTTAAATATTCAATGATGCAGAGTGTAGACATAAACTTCACTTATCGAGAAGACACCAAAGATCGATATATACTAAAATTTTTTATCGAAAAATGGGACTGGCGAGCTATGGTTCTTTTCCTTCTACTGTTGGTCTCCAAATTGGACGTAAACACCAAAAGCATGATAACTAGACTTCAATGGTTATCATAAGCTGTTCGTGTTATGTTTCCATATACAATATTATTCTTTTATAGAAAAGGAGCCAAATATTTTTGTTATCTCATTTCTGTAGCCAAGTCAAGGGGAAAGGGTTTACATCTATCGAAAAATGTTCATACGATTTTTTTTTTTTTTGTTATTTTTCTGATGACCTGGTTTAATTCATATAAGACTGTTGATTTAATCAGAGCATGCCATTAGGTTGTCAAAGCAAATTTATGTCCCAACCCCGAAGGTGATTGTGAATCTGGCACTACTTGCGCTGGTCTATGTAACAAAAGAGCCCAAAAACTTTGTGGGATCCTGCTGTGATCAAAGCATGGTTATCTTTGCCACGTTCCATGTTGAGTTTCGGGATGAAAATTGCAGAATATGGTCAAAGAAGGTTTTCGTACTCCATTTATTGCGCAAAGTTAGTCTGTGAACTCATTAGATTACTAGTAGTATTTGAGTTTATGTTTTTAACGTCGATTAAATAATAGACTGTGTGGTATAAGATACCAATAGATGTGATGAAACTCCTTTTTGGTGGAAAAATCATCGGTATAGATTAGATATTTTTGAAGATATTTTTGAAGATATTCCAATAAAATCACCGGTATTTAAAAAACTTTCTACTGTAGATGTGTGGATCAAATGTCTTTGGAAAATTTTTTTAACGTTTTTTAAAATTTAGTATTTTATTGGAATATTTTCTTCAAATTTATTAACTTCCACTACCATCCACATACACCACCACCCATCGCTGCCATCCCCTCCCCTCCTCCACTACCACCACCTCCCTCTCTCTCCTTTCTCTTCCTTCCTCCCTCCTTCATTTCCCTCTTCCTTTTCCTCCCCTCCCCTCCCTTCCTTTGCAAATCTCCTGCAGCCACCCGCCCTTACTCCTCTTTTTTGGTCACCGGTCGCGACCAGATCTGGTATCCCACAACTGTCAAAGTGTGTGGTTCTAGTGCCATGATGATGGATTAATGGTTTTTGCAATTATTAATTTCAGTTGCACAGTACAATACAGACACTAATATAAAAGGTGTGGATATTAATGGAACAAATATAAACACTAACACAATAATAGTATATAAAAAACAACAAAATTTTATGACATTAAAATTAGTGTACTACATCTATTTGCCTCGATCCAACTTCAAACAACCACATCTAAGACCACAAACTGCACCTTGCAATCACAGTTGTGATTGGAAAGGATTTGAATCTCATTAGGACACACATTCAACAGCCGCACTCTCCATCTCCACCCATGTTTGCAGTTTGTAACCCTGCGGGGGCTCCGCACATAGGTTCACTGACTCTTTCCTACGAAGTGAGAAAGTAGATTGGAACCATTACGGAAAAAATGGCCGGCAATTACCCGCGGAGTCGACAACATTCCTTTTATTTGGCCCTGTCTGTGCTTTATACGTTGCTCTGATTTCAAAGTGAAAGCCGGTGCACTCCTTTTGCTGTTCGTAATCTGGCTTGCTGTCTCTATTGGCATAAGATGTCGTTTTGTTTTGGCCTCGTAGTAAGATTTGCGTATCAATACTAACACTACTAATACCTTGTATGGTTTCTTTTACCCTTTTTGCCACATGAGATACTATTGCAGCCTGAGAGATTTGCCTCCTTGAATTAATCAAATTAATCAATTTTTAAAGCCTATGTTCGACAGATGATATCTCTGTGTCTTTTAACATAAAAATGTAGAACATCAACAGATAATTGTAATTCACTTACGAATAATGATTTATTCATGGCTCACATTCTAGCATCTTCTAAGATGATAAAATGATTCACATAATTGTATTCGTCATTTAAAAAGTGTAATAGCAGCTTATACATTCGTAAATGGTTGATGAAGGGGAAGACAATAAACAAAAATGCACCAAACATCATCTATTTATTATTTATTTCTTTTTTTCTGAGCATTTTTTTGCTTTCAATGTATCCATGCCTCACACTCCCGCACTTGACGGTCTTGTACCACTTTATATCGTCATTGCCACAATCTTCACATTAAAATGTCAATAAAAATTTAGTACGTGAACATCAAATCCTTGAAACATTTTTATTGTGATTAATTCATAGCTGGATACTGGTTATTGGATGTAATCAAGCATGTCGGCATCATCTCAGTTTTAGACAACGGCGGACATATATAGATATGATGCAGCCGTTTGATGCGGTCAAGATACGTATATGCTTTCTACTCTCCAGACGACATTGTACTTGGAGTCCACCGTTATAAATATGGGGCAGTACTTTTCCGTAGACACCAGAGATCAATTATACATGCACACGAATTTTTTTCATGGGTGAATCAATGGGGCACTACACCAAGTTCGCCATGGTTTTTTTCCTTCTACTATTGGTGACCAACAATGAAGGTAGTTAACAAATTCAAAGTCATAGAGTAGACTTCTGTAGTATCTGTTTGGATGCTGTGTGTTTTTTGAGAATTTATCTAAAATTTTATTATAGTTTGTTGATGAATTTTTATAAAAACTTCTACGTAAGTGAAGTGTTCGGGAAATATTTGTAAAACTCCATCACCCGTCACGGGCCACCCAACCTTACCACCACATTTACAAACACCACCACCACCACCCCCCTCTAGCACCACCCCTTCCCCTTTCTATTCCCTTCCTTCTCGACCATCACTTGCCACCCTCCCCCTCTTCTCTCCCGAGAAAATTCTAAAACTATGATGGAAAAAAAAAATTTCTACAAGAGGGGTGTTTGATGAGCAGTTTCTGACATTGAGATTTTCGCATTTGGCAAATGCGAGTTTAGTGAAACTCGCATTTGTCAAATGCGAACTAAGGTAATTTCGGATGAAATAAAAAAAACGGAAGGATTATATTTTCCACGTGTGACAACTCGCATTTTGTAAATGCAAGTTATCGGAGACAAAACCAGTTTCGGGCCTCTTCTTCCTCCCACGCGAAAATAGACGCAAAACCACAGAAATTTGGGGGAAATCGTCTGAAGTAGAAATTGGGGCATGTCAACCGGACGTGGTTTCTTTGATCCATCTTGAGGTGCGGACCAAACTGAGGGGAGGTGAGGTGATCCAGCCGAATCGGCGAAGCTTCACATCGGAGACGCGCTCCTCACCGGAAATTGATGCCGAAAATTGGCTGGAAGACTGGCAAGGCCGCTGGCATTACTTCTCCGCCAGCCACCCGCGAACTACCATCGGTTTGGGTGAGCTTCTTTTTACTAGTTTCAGTTGCTATTTTTTTTTTGCAATTTCGATGTAATTTATTTTTCCCGTTTCATTGCTAATTATTTTCAACCATTTCGATGCAATTGTTTTTTTCCATTTCGCCATATTTTTTTTTTGCCATTTCGATGTAATTATTTTTTTCCGTTTCTATGTTGTTATTCCATTTCGATGCAAATATTTGTTTCATTTTTTTTTTTTTTTCCATTCGATGATTTTGTTTCCGCTTTTGTTGCTATTTCTTTTTCCATTTCTGATGCCATTTTGTTTTATTTCTGATGTAATTTTTTTCTATTTCATAGATTTTTTTCCATTTCATGCAAATTTTGTTTTCCATTTCATTTTTTTTCCGTTGCTAATTTTTTTCCCATGTCCGATGTATAATTTTTTTCCATTTCAGTTGCATTTTTTTGTTCTGTCTATGTTGCAAATTTTTTTCCAGATCCGTTGGAAAATTTATTTCCGTTAGTGTTGTATACTTTTTTTTTTCCATTTCATAGATTTTTTGCTTGCTTTGTAGTTTTTCAAAATTAGTATGAACCATTGCTGGATGCGAATTTGTTATTGATGAATTACCTCTTCTCCAATTTTGAAGGAGAAAGCTGAATATTACGACATTTGTATAGTTTTTCTTTTTTTTTTTGTATCGTGTATTACGACATTTATGTATCATGTATTATAATTGCATAACAGTTGTAAATTGTAACCACTTATTAAAGGAATAAAACTATCCTATAAATTACTGAAGAATTTTCACTGTCCAAGATACTTTTACATAAACTTTGTTACTTTCATTAAAATATCCACAAAATATGTTACACAAATTAACCAATACAAGAAGAGATATAAGCCACAGCTATTGCTTCATAAACCGAAAAAAAATAAAGAAAAAATTTATTAATACAGCATGTAACAAAGGGATATACCAATCATGGGAAGGTGAAAGATTCCACCTCGTCCAGCATTTCTTTATAATCAGCGAAGACGGAATGGTTTAATCCATCAGCGTGAAATTAAATTTACCTACTTTATTTCGGTGGGAGTGTGAAAAAAAAAAATTCCAACTTATGCAAATATCCTTACTCTTGGACAGGTAGTTGTTTTATTTTTCTCAACCATATTTAATTAGAATTCCAATAAGTAACTTGCGATATGCACAAAGCATTTTTAGAAATTTTTGTAAATTTTGTATTTTATATTTGTTTGCAGTGGACTAAAGATTTGAATTTTATATTTTCATTAGGAATTATTCGATAGTATTATTTGTAAATATTTGGCTGAATTTATACATGGCATAAGTAAATCAAAATGATCTGGTATTTTCATTTGGGAAAGTTGAAAATTATCGAGTTTATTATATTAATGTTTGAGTTCGAAAAAATTGTGTTTGTTGGCAGGGAGTTTTAGTCATTTTATAACGGAAACTCTGCCGAAATTTAGATAAATTTTATAGGGAAAAATTTTTGCAATGCACATATGACATAAATGTGAATTATTCGTTTATACTCTAAAAAAGCAAATTGCTTATGATTGTACCTACTATATGTTTTCCTTGTTTTTTGCCCTTAATTCTAATATTTGATTATTATGTAGAATTGAAGATAAAAAGTGAGCAATGAAAGGTTCACACCTATGGAGAACCTAGACGTTGGAACTTCCAGTCAACGGGAAGGAGGTCCTGACCAAACGGAGTCTCGTACGGAGCATTTACATGATTATCATGCCACACATGAGTCACACACTACTCAAGTGACTCCGAGTGTGCAAATCCTGCCACGTAGGGGAGTTAGGACGCGTAGACGTAGAGAGTGTGGTACTGGTGCACATCTTGGAGGACATTGAACGTTGTATTGATTGATTAGTTTTTTTTCTTTTTACGTTAATTGAAAGCAACAAATGTATATTTTTCGTTTGCAAGCCCCTAAATTAGTCAACCAAGACAAATTTTAGGCTAGAAGTTGTTGCGCCGACTTCGAATTTCTCAGAATCGCTGGTCCAAAATTCTACAAGCTAACCACCCCTACAGTAACAATTATTAGCGAAGACCTTAAAATTATGCATCACTTATAGTACTATTACAATTCAATTGGAAATGATTCGTAATTTTTAAAAATATCTTTGTGCATTGGTTTAAGGATAACATAAATGAAATTCGTAATAACTCTCATCAAAAAAGGTTGCACGCATTTAGGCAATACCAGATTTGATCACATAACCTTATTAAGCATGAGGGCAAACAACACCGAGTTTAGCTATCTTTTTTTGTCATGAAAAGTAATAACTGCTGATAATCCATGGCAATCAAATTACCAGAAGCAGCAACAAAAAAATGAACAATTTTTATCAAGATTGGAAGTTTCTACTAAGATTTATGTTAAGTTATCCAGGAAAGACTCGATACTCAAACATGCCATCAAGAGTATGAGAAAGGACTAAAGAGAAGGCTTTGCCTTAACAATGCTATAGAATTTACATGACAATTCAAGAATCTGGTAACCAACACCAGATGGATGAAAAGTTGAATACACCAAGGCAAATAACCCCATACTCTGTCACTCTTAAGTCCTGGTTCTGTCCCTCCAGAAACAAAATTGTGACTAAAAAAGTTCCATAATACCCAAATAATTAGGTTTCAAAGAAACAAGAACAATACTCCTAGCATTTCTAACTAAGGGAAACTAAACAAATAAAAACTTCCTCTTAAGTATGTTTGCACTAGTCATTTTTGTAGGTATACCTTTGATGATCCACTTACTACCTACATTATTCTCACCCCAATTAGGCATAAGTCAACCTCATATTTTGAATATTTTTATGTTAACAAAAATCAAAGATTTGGAAATCATCACAGTAGAAAACAACTCTTGAACTGTGGCCAAGGATGTTTTTCCAACAATATAATTGAGTGAGACAAAGGACAAATAAACATCGACCACTGTTGAAGGAAGCCATAGGTATATCTGGCTATTTGCAAACTACATTCTCTAACTAAATAGGGGACAAAAAATCATGAAATACAACAGATGTAACTTACGATAGAATTGTCGAAGAATATAGGAAACACCAATAAAAACAGGTGCTTGTCAATATAATTACGATGAGAGTTATAGTCTATGGTTTCAAAAAAAACTATACATCAGGGTTTTAGGTTCAAGGTTTAGGTTTAGGGTTTAGGGTATTAGGGTTTATGGTTTTAGGGTTGTAGGGCGCATTCGTTTTACGGTTTACGGCTTTAGGGTTGTTGGGTTCTATGGTTTAGGGTTTAGAGTTTTAGGGTTTAGGGCTTTACGGTTGTAGGGTTTAGGGTTTAGGGTTTAGGGCCTTAGGGTTGGAGTTTTAAGGTTTAGCGTTACTAGGGTTTAGGGTTGTAAGGTTTAGGGTTTCGGTTTTATTAGGATTTAGGGTTTGGGGATTATGCATTTAGGGTCGTAAGTAGTACATAAATCGAAATCTGTGTTGGAAGGGAACAAAAATTTTATAGCAATATTATCAACTCACCTACATGAAGGTGTACAATGTTCACTACATAATAAATTGATAAGTACTGCAAGTAAAATAAAGCAATATCAAACTCACATCAATTTATTTTTTCTTTCAGAGTCCCTACGCTTTCCAGTTAGAGGTGGCCACTGTTTGGAGTTTGGGGTTTGGGTCATCAGTAGTAAAGAATAAAAAATAAAAAGGGAAAAAATTTGGTTTTTATTTTTAACTGTCAAGTATTTCCTGAAAGCACACAGAGAAAGAAAAAAAATTTAATAATAATTGTAATAAACGGAATGAAAAAACGGAGATATTTTTTTTTGTCAAAACCAATGATCCTTCTAGATGTGGGCACATCCAAAATGGTTGGAGTCTTCTGGTCCGGCATGGAGAAATTCTAATGCGAGTTCAAAAAAATTACTTTTTTTTTATTTATATTTATAAGTGAACTTGCTTTCAGTGAATAAACTCGCATTCATAAATACGACTGCAAAAAAATTACATTTTTTTAAATTGAATTTCCTAATGAACTCGCATTCAGAAAATGCGAGTTTTCAAAAAATTTTCTTTTTTTTAAATTGAATTTCCGAGTGAACTCACATTCAGGGAATGCGAGTTTCTTTAAACTCGCATTCTCAAAATGCGATTTCGAAGAATTTTCTTTTTTTTTTTTAAATCGAATTTTCGAGTGAACTTGCATTTGGCTAATGTGAGTTTACTGGAACTCGCATTTGCCAAATGCGAATTTCACTGGACGGAAATCTAAACCCAAATCACCCTATTTGTAGAAAAAAATTTAAAAAGCATCACATTTTGAGAAATTTCTCCTTCTTTCCCACCATCGCCCGCCACTCCCTTTCTCTTCTTCCCCTATCTCTCTTCCTCTCTCCCCCTCCTCCTTTCCATCTCCTCCCCTGCCCCACCAAATCTAGTTATCTGGTCATGTGACTTGATATTTAGTTTTAGTAGTTTATATTATTAGTTTCATAACACGTCTTTTCCTTTTCTTTTTTTTTTTGTGGGGGCAAATTCATTTCTTTATGTTCATGTAATCAGAGAATGCCATCAAGTCTGTCAAGGCCCAGCGCTACAACTTCGTGGCTGGATGTAGTACGACCACTGAATGCGATAATATTTGCAGAAGCAGCTACTATAGCAACTATAACGCAGCCAGCCATATGCCAGAAACCCTACTGCTATTGCGATGCTTGTGGACTCGCTGGCGAAAAAATTGCAGATTGAACTCAATGGCAATTATTTTACTCCATTTATGGCGTCTTGTTTCTGAACTTATTATAATTACCACTGCCGTTTCATATTTTGAATGTTGAATAAGAACCATAGAAGTGGATGTGAACCCTTGTTAATTTTGGGAAAGCCTGCGTTTGCACGTTGTTGATGATCACTTTCATGAATTCAAATTGAAATAGATGGATTTGGTGTATTCCCATTCAAGCTTTAAAATAAAGAGGGGGAAAAAGGACAAAAAAAGAAGGCCTAATGTACAAGGAACACTAACAGATGACACTAAGGGTGCGTTTGATAAAATTTAAATCTGAAAACTGAGGTCTGAAATTTGAAATTTGAAGTCTGAATTCATTAAATGATTGAATTGTTAAGTATTAAATCCAATACATTTAAATGTATATCACATTCAGTGATAAGTGAAAAGCTTATTACTTATTTGTGGAAGCAAGTTTTGTCTAAAAGATTCAGTGCCACTTAATTAATTTAGATGTTTTATTTTTGGTTATCAAACGCATCTAAACGGTTAAGATCTGAACCCATTAAGTTTAAGTGCTGAATTGGGTTATCAAATGAGACCTAAAAAGAGCAACTGTCATTCACATAATTAGATGATTACTCTTTTTCTTGAATTAATCTGCAACTCAAAAGAACCATTGAAACAATTTACTATGAGTGGATAAAGCGATCCAATTTCATGATGGGAGACTATACCAAATTTTCATAATGAAAACCATTATAATTTTTGGATGCACAAAATTCAAACGTTTTATGTACCAACCAATTTCCCATGAAACATAGCACTATCCAATCACCCATACAAGATAGCTACGCCTCAAATTAATTTAACATAAAAACTTTATTATATCGTACTATTATTGTTACATGCAATAGTATATTAAACGAAGGATGAGGCAGGGATGGGTTGGGGCACCCTCATGTCTCCTGTCCCATTTAAAGTAGGGTTGAAATTTTCCACCATCCCAATCCATGCCCAATGTCTCTCTCACTCCACTCTCCATCCTACATGCTGGTATCCATCCCTATTACCATCCTAATTACTAATCACCAAGGATCCAAAAGCGTCCTCCAAAACCGACAAGCTATGCAGTTTGGCAAATGCTTTGTTTATATATGTGTGCGTGCGTATGGAGTTTTTTAACATATTCTCATTGAACGTTTCAAATTCTCTGTCTCCAAAACTCTTTACATATTCTATAACATTAATAGCTGTCATGTATTCATGACATTAACTAACTTACCACATACATATCCATATTTCATTACACACCCTGCTTTTAGACATTCTTCCAAATTAATCGAATTTTTATAACAAAATTAAGGGCTCTTTTAATGATTTGTCCACTGGGCACTTATTAGCCAAACCCCCTCCACACACACACACATATAGAGAGAGACACACACACACATACATATGACAAGACCAATACAATGGTGGGAGCAGCACAAACAGAACAAAAGTCAATAATATTACAAATCAGCCGACAAAATAGTTGAATGAATGCTAATGTACAATTAGAAGAAACTCACATACAATAAGATTTGAAATCAAAATCCCTAATTCCTCAACCTTAAGTGGTACTAGTAAAAAAGAAAAAGAAATTCATGCTTAAAATGATCACAAATTATAATTTAGGCGTTGAAAGTGCATAAATCCTATAACCTTGAAGGTGTTTAGAAGTTTCTTACTTTCATGAATTAATCCATGTTCCACACCCTCTATAGTCTTAGAACATGCAATCTCGTAGAAGCACTTAACGTTAAATAGAAAGATCGTCAAGAAAAAAAACAAATTTAGGTGTAAAGCACTAATGCAACCGTGATATTTCAATTACCCATGTTGATTTTTTTTAAATATTACACCACCCATATAGGGTGGGTGCAATTGATTAAAGTAGTTATTAAAAATAAGACGATTTTGTCACGAATTACAATTTAGGTGTTGAAAGTACAAAACTCCTGTTACTTTCAATGTGTCTAGGATCTTATATTATACTTCGATGAAGCAATCTCAAATTTTGTATTTCACCCTTTGTCTTCTTGCTACATATAATCTCCTCGAAGCACTAAACGGCAACCTCCTTAGCTAGTAACTTCGTATCAAATAAAATCCAGCCACCTCATACCATCTTAACCGTCGAATTATGATCCCCCAAAGCTAAAAAATATACCTTGGAATATTACTCTAGATTACAGCTAATATGCAAAGCCAATTTCAAGTACCTGCTATAACAGTATGATTTACTTTGGATTCCAGAGCCAATAGATTGAAACTTTGTCGAAACTGCAAATTTGATCTTTCTCTTGTCTGCATTTCTAGTAGCATGGCTGTGTCTTTCTTGTCGGACGATGATTATTTTAGTCCATTTGTTACACGAATTCAGTTTAGGAACATTCTCCCACCGTTACCGGTTTGAGAGTACGCATTTGACTCTCAAGAAATAGTATAAGTGGATGTTTAAAAAAAAAAAAAGAACATTTTGATTCATACAATCTTGGTTCCATCTGTGTTTGGAAGCCAAAATTTGCAAATTTTTAACATATTATTTTTATTTTTATTTTTATTTGTAGCATATATCTCCATCTAAATTCATATATTGTATATTACAGAAGGTGTTTTATCCTAAACCTTTCATAAGATTCTTAGGCCTTATGCAAGTAAATGAATCTATTATTTTGACAAAAAAAAAGAGTAAATGAATCTATTTCGACAGCTAATAATCAGTGTTAATCTTGAAACATATGGTTGATGGCGTTCAAGCTTTCGCCAAAAATTACAATTTAAGAAAGGGATAATTTTAGAAACCTTTCTTGAGTTCCAACAACACTCTTGTTCCAAATATTATAATATTAATCTCCCTTGTGCGCACTGTTTAGGTAACCAAATCTTTAAAGAAGCTTACATAGGTAATATCGTGGCCAAGCATAATGTTCAGTTGTTTCATGTTCAGTGGTGGAGCTAAGCTCAAGTGCGGGTGGGAAAATGCCTCCTTCATTTTGAAAAATTCATAAAATTAGCATGAAAAATTCTAAAATTCTTAATCTTGTCACACATTTGCATATCCTAAACTTTCTGAAATTTCCTTTATTTCTTCACATTGCCTACCTAAACTTGTAAAGTTTTATAATAAAAATTTGTAAAGTAATCACATTTAGTTCCTACTTAAACACAAACATATTCAGAATGAAAATAAAGCATTATATGAAAAAGAAAAGCAGAACCTTGAAACTTTCAGTATGTAAATTGAACGATTGACCTTCATTTGAGTTCAATTTCAAGAATTGTAGTAGTTGTCTAGTGTACAAAATCAATACATATATCATTGAGTTAGTATTATTATGATCCCTAAACCTCGTATTTTTGAAAACATCATCATGCTATATACTAGTTATTGATGATTTTCTCTAAATTTTTTTTTTCATATAAGAAAATTCTTGCTTGTAGTGATAGTGTGTATGCAATTGTCCCCTGATATCGGGTCTTGACTTTGACACCCATCATGTTCATTTGTTTTTTCATAGTTTCCCTTTTTTGGTTTGTTTTTTGGTAGGAAAATATAGTTGAAAAGTCAAATCGCTACTTAAATTATCACTGATGTGGCCATTACACCATTTTTTCTTTCTTAATAAAACTGGATGTCACTTTGTGTCAAAAATGTATTTATGTTGTAAAATTTTTGCAGCTTTAACAACTACTGGTAGCAATTTAGTCATCCAAACTCTTCCTTCCTTTTTCTCCCCCTATTTTCAGTTATTTCAGAGTCAACAATGGCCAATTCAAATATCTTTACTTTGCAATCTTACTCCAAGAATGATAGTAATAAAAAAAAATCAATGAGTAAAAGTAACAAAACAGTGATAAGTTGGACATAATTTTCAAATTCATACTTTTCATTTTGTGAAGCATAGCTAGTAAAATAATTATTTAGGGTAGCATTTTTTGTAGATTTATGGCCTAAACAGTTATCAGAAAAATTATTCGGAATGATTTCGTGCAAAACACATAAGACGTAACTTAATTTGTTCAGCATGCAACTCATATTCAAAAGTTTATAACTATACAACAAAATTTTATGGACCCATATATAGCATGAAAAATAATATACAAGACGTGATCTAAGCATGAAATATATATATATATATATATATATATATATATAGATATATAGATCAAATCATGGCCGTTAACCTTTAGAAATGATTGCTACCTGCAAGCAACTGTTCCTACCCTGTTTCCGGCGTTTTCTTGTTAGACTGTCACTGTTGACAGGATAATTAGTCTCTCCGTTTGTCGTTGGGGGTACAGTATAGCCATTCGCTATCGGCAAAATTTTAATAAAAAAAAATTTGTTTTTGATTCTACGTAACTTTATCTGGAATGGTACATGAAGATAATTTCACATCAAAATTGTGAGACATCCCTCGATTAGTAAAATCAGTGGCACCAGCGACATGCCCGATAAAGATGTCTAATCTTCTTGTATAAGTCGTCTGTCCAATTCAATGCCATGCAGATCCTCCAAACAAGTGATGAGATTGCTTGTTCAACGGCTCCTGGGTCTTGTCCAAGACTGCTCAGTGTCCCGCACTCAAGGTGTTTTTAGAGGATTGAAGGTCTCAGCTTCGAGCAGATCCACTCCTCTCACGAGACTTAGTAAAATTGTACTTTAATAAATCCTAATTAAAATACACAACCCTATTGGCTATTCTTTTCCGCTTGTAGCCTTTGTACTTGTAGCAACCTCCAGGCAAAACAGATTACAAGTGATTCGGGTCTGAAGATTGAAGGGGAACTGGCAATCACTTTCTTTTACACCAATCAAAAGTTTGTCCATCTGTAAAATTAGTTTCTCTCTAAAAACATGTACCAAAAGTTGTTCAGGCATACTCATCTTCCAGTGGGAAGTGTCAAATACGTATATTACAAAACTTTACCTCTTAATTGTATATTACAAAATTCAGCTAAAAAGTTGTTGGAAACTTAGGTTGAGACCAAATTTTACTAACTTGAACTTGTAAGGGATGTAAAGTTAATATTTTAAAAGTAAAGAACGAAAAAATTCATCTAGGGAAATGTGAGGGGCGTTTTGAACAATTTTTCATTTCATTTTTAACATAACAACGTGCATTGAAATTAGAATTAATCTTTTGTACACTGATAATGTGTGCTTTTTCACCATTGAAAATATGACAACTAATTTGGATTTCAATTTGAAGTTTAAATTTTACATATGTGTTGTTGTAGATATTGTATTTCAAAAGACTTTGTCCCACATTGGAAAACCAAGGAGTTTTTTAAACACTTTATATTGTCTAACTTTCCATTGGGCTTGTGATTAGCTGAGAGTTAGCATGGGGCATGGGGAAGTTGAATTGGGCTAATTTAGTTCAAACGATTCGATTTCGGCGTGGATTAAAGCGACTCACCTTGAATCGGCATTAATTTTCTAAACGCGTTTAGGAATGTTTATGGTATTAAATCGACAGATTAATTTCAACGTTCCTTCCTAAAATCATGCCATGATTTATTGCATTGAATTTTACCTTTTATGTTACGAACGTTCTCTGCAGCATTTAATGGACCAACGGATCTTTTGTTAAACTTTTCCTATAAATAGCTGCATTCCTTCTCAGTAGTGTTACACCTTCCTATCTGATCTCTCTTCCTCTCCTACTTTCTCTCGATTCTCTACTGGATATATTGAGATTTTGCCGGTACTTTCCTTCTTGATAACAAGAAGAAGCCTTGTTTAATCCTGGGGAAACATTTCCAATATCTGGAAATAGTTTCTTAGGACAGTGCTACCTAGCACGACTCAAGCGTGTCCTACTTTCCGTTTATTTCTGTTATTCTTGTTAACATTACTCGGCCCTATTTTACAACAATCTAAGAAACTATGGCCACCGACAATGTTAACGCCTCTCAACAATCAACTTCATCAGTTGCTGTCGCCCTGCCGTTCGCCAAGCCATTTCCAGATGTATCCAAAATTGAAATTTTTGCTAATGAAAATTTCAAAAGATGGCAAGAACGTGTGCATTCTCTCCTCGATATTCATGGAGTAGCTTACGCACTTATCGAATCCCAACCTTTTGCAACAGAGGATGCCAAGACCCTAGAAACATGGCAATATGCCAATAAGGTATGTAGACACACTATTTTGCAAACTCTCTCTAATGAATTGTTTGATGTCTATTGTAGCTGCAAAGAAGCTAAGGTTATTTGGGAAGCCTTGGTAACAAAATTCACTGCCGAAGATGCAACCAAGCAAAAATTCGTCGTTGGTAAATACAACCAATGGCAAATGACTGACGACAAGGAAATAAAAAATCAAATCACGAATTATCAAATGCTGTTGGAAGAATTGAAAAATGAAGACATCAAGTTACAGAAATTTGCTCTTCAGCGGCATGTGATTGAAAAGCTACCGAGTGGGTGGGCTGATTACAAAACAACTTGAAGCACAAGGAGAAAAATTACACTATGGATGAGCTAGGTGAAACACATTTTGATTGAGGATTCAAGCAAAAGGGAGTTAAGAGCTGCCAAAGCAAAGGAGATAGCTTTCAAAGCTAATCTGGTACAAAGCAACAATAAAAGGTACGCCAATAAATCTCAAAACAACAAGTCTAGAAATCACAACTACAAACCAAAGAGTTCCAACTTTAAAAGGAAAGGAAATTGCTACAGTTGCAGAAAATCAGGGCACCATGCTGCTCAGTGCAGATATAATAAAGATGACAAAGCAGCTGGTAATCCTCCTAAGGCTAATTTAGTCGAAGGAGATGAAATAATTGCTGCAGTCATCTCACAAGCAAACATTGCAGCCAATGTAAAAGAGTGGGTAGTAGACTCTGGAGCTACTCGGCACATATGTGCAAATCGAGAAGTTTTTTCCTCCTATACTCCAATAGGGGAGGATGAAGAGGTAGTCTACCTTGGAAACTCATGGACTGCTAAAGTCCTTGGAAAGGACAAAGTGTTCTTGAAACTTACTTCAGGAAAAACTTTGGCTCTTAATGATGTGCTGCATGTGCCTAATATTCGGGCAAATCTGGTTTCTGCAGCATTGTTGGGAAAAGTTAGTGAAAGTGTCATTTGAATCGATAAGATTGTAATGACCGAAATAATGTGTTTGTAGGTAAAGGCTATTGTAACCAGGGACTCTTTGTACTTAACATTTCCAATGTGATCAATGAAAATGCTTCTTCTTCTGCTTATATTGTTGATTCAATTTCTTTATGGCATGCAAGATTAGGACATGTGAATGTAAGTTATATAAAGAAAATGCAATCACTTGGTTTACTTTCGGTATTAATAATGACAACATGGATAAATGTGAAATATGCGAGAAAGTAAAATAACAAAGAAAAGTTGTATAACTATTGAGAGAAAAATTATTAAGTTTAATTCACTCATTTAGGTGATTTAAAACAAACTATGACAAGAGGTGGTAAAAGATATTATGTTACTTTTATAGATGATTATTCTAGATATACTAAACTTTATTTACTTAGAAATAAAGATGATACTTATAATGCCTTTTTATCTTATAAGTCTGAAATAGAAAATCAACTTAATAAGAAGATAAAAGAATTAGATCGATAGAGGAGGTGAATATTTATCTATGGATAGTTTTGTGAACAAGAAGGCATAATACATGAAATAACACCACCTTATTCACCAGAATCTAATGGAGTAGCTGAACGGAAGAATAGAACACTAAAAGAAATGATGAATTCCATGTTAATTAGTTCACATGCTCCTGATAATTTATGGGGAGAAGCTATATTATCTGCATGTCACTTACAAAATAGAATTCCTCATAAAAGGACTGGCAAAACATCATATGAATTATGGAAAAATTATAAACCAAATCTGAAATATTTGAAAGTATGGGGATGTCTTGTTAAAGTTTTATTGCCTGAACCTAAGAAAAGAAAAATAGGTTCTAAAACTTCTGATTGTATGTTTATTGGATATCTTGTCAACACGATCGCATATAGATTTCTTGTTTTAAGAAGTGACATGCTTGATTGTAATACAATTATTGAGACTAAAAATGCTGAATTCTTTGAACACATTTTTCCACTATCTAATAAAATTCCTCATGCACCTGTAGAAATAAATAAAGAGATAATTCCTAATGAGGAATTAAGAAGGAGTAAAAGGCCAAGAAAAGAATTTTCATTTGGAAATGATTTTCAAACTTTTCTTGTTGACAATGATCCTTTAACATATTCTCTTTAACATATTCTGATGCTATTTCTTCTTCAGATTCTAAATCTTGGAAAGAAGCAATTAAAGCTGAAATCGATTCTATTATGAAAAATAAGACTTGGATTTTAGTAGATTTACCTCCAGGTGTGAAACCTATTGGTTGCAAATGGATTTTTAAAAGAAAATATAATCCTGATGGCTCTATAGATAAATATAAAGCTCGTTTAGTAGCCAAAGGATTTTCTCAAAAACAAAATATTGACTATTTTGATACATTTGCACCAGTAACAAGAATTTCCTCTATTCGTATTTTATTTGCTTTAGCTTCTATTCATAAACTTTTTGTACATCAAATGGATGTCAAAACAGCTTTTTTAAATGGTGATTTAGAAGAAGAAATTTATATGTTACAACCTGAAGGATGTATTGTACCTGAACAAGAAAATAAGGTTTGTAAATTAGTTAAATCACTTTATAGCCTAAAACAAGCTCCTAAACAGTGGCATGAAAAATTTGATCAAGTATTGATAAATGACGGTTTTTTTTCTATTGAAGTGGATAAATGTGTATATGTTAAAACTGTAGACAATGAATATGTGATAATTAGTTTGTATGTGGATGACATGCTTATATTTGGTACAAACTTAAATATTGTCAACAGTACTAAGCATTTTTTGTCATCTAGTTTTGATATGAAAGATTTGGGTGAAGCAAAAATAATATTGGGTGTTAAAATCATAAGGAGAAATGATGGTATAATGTTGTCACAAGAACATTATACAGAAAGACTTCTTAAGAAGTTTGAAAATTATGATGTGACACCGGTAAACACTCCTTATGATGCTAACACTCAATTAAAGAAAAATAATGGTGACCCAGTTGCTCAGTCTAAATATGCTCAGATTATTGGGAGTCTGATGCATTTGATGAATTTTACTAGACCTGATATAGCTTATGCTGTATGTAGACTGAGTAGATATACTCACAATCCCAATCGTGAGCATTGGTTTGCATTAGTCAGACTAATGAAATATTTGAGAGGAACCATAAATTTTGGTATCCTGTATAGTGGATTTCCCACTGTATTAGAGGGTTACAGTGATGCTAATTGGATCTCTGATTCAAATGATACAAAATCCACTAGTGGTTATGTGTTCACCCTCGGGGGTGGGGCAGTAGCTTGGAAATCAGCCAGGCAGACAATCATTGCTAGGTCAACTATGGAATCAGAGTTTATAGCTCTGGAGTTGACTGGCTGAGGCTGATTGGCTAAGGAATTTCTTAGCTAATATTCCTTCAACTAAGGACATGTTGCCTCCAGTATCCATACACTGTGATTGTCAAGCGGCTATCGCTATTGCCAAAAATAAATCTTTTAATTGTAAAAGTCGACACATGAGATTGAGACATGATGTCGTAAAGCAGCTGCTTAGAGATGGAATTATTTCCATTGATTTTGTGAAGTCAGAGTTGAATTTGGCCGATCCTCTGACTAAACCTGTAGGAAGAAAGTTAATTCTTCAAACTACAAGGGAGATGGGACTTGGGCCAACAATTGTCAATAAAGATGGTAACCCAACCTATGTGATTGGTGATCCCATGAAGTAGGTTCATATGGGTAATAACAAGTCGATATTGACTGTAAAGCACTTGAAATTTAAAGTCCCTTCGAGATAAGTGCTTTGACTGCTAGTATTTGTAAGGTTGAGTTTAAATACTCTTAATGAATTTATATCCCCTTAGGGAGGTGTATTTTGAGCAGTATACACTTGATAAATTCACCTATATGAGAGTGGAGTGGGGCCGCTCCTATAAGATTTTTTGGCCAAATCTTTAGAGCTCTCATGAACAACCAGGCAGGCGCACGGCCTAAATGCGCAAAACCGCGTTGAACAGCAAATTATGGGTTACAATGTGATTGGTAAGATCTCTGTCATATAAAAAGAATTATTGGTTCATAGAAATTCATATTTCACCAATAATTCTGTAAGACATATCTTATTAGTCTAAATTTGGTTCATAGTGCAAAAGACACCAAACTGAGTACGTTGAACTCAAAATATATCCAGCAAATTTTCCTTCCTCTGTTATTGTTCTGTTCAAAATCTTTTGAAATAGGTGGGAGATTGTTGTAGATATTGTATTTCAAAAGACTTTGTCCCACATTGGAAAACCAAGGAGTTTTTTAAACACTTTATATTGTCTAACTCTCCATTGGGCTTGTGATGAGGTGAGAGTTAGCATGGGCTCGCGCGCATAAGGGGAAGTTGAATTGGGCTAATTTAGTTCAAATGGTCTGATTTCCCCCCTCCTGCGCGTGGATTAAACGCGACTCACCTTGGTTTTGTTTTTGTTAATCATCATTAAAGTTTTGACCGAAATGTTTTAACGTTATTATAAACGCCTTGACTGAAAACGGTAGAAAATAATATCAGAATCGTTTCTAAAATCGTGTTTATGGTATTAAATCGGCAGATTAATTTTCTAACGCGTTTAGGAATGTTTATGGTATTAAATCGACGATTAATTTCCTAACGTTTCCTTCCTAAAATCATGCCATGATTTTATGGCATTGAAATCGATTAATTTCCAAGCGCTTTCCTTCTAAAATCATGCCATGATTTATTGCATTGAATTTTACCTTTTATGTTACGAGCGTTCTGCAGCATTTAATGGACCAACGGATCTTTTGTTAAACTTTTCCTATAAATAGCTGCATTTCTTCTCAGTAGTGTTACACCTTCCTATCTGATCTCTCTTCCTCTCCTACTTTCTCTCTTCATTTTCTTCTTCTCTCGATTCTCTGCTGGATATATTGAGATTTTACTGGTACTTTCCTTCTTGATAACAAGAAGAAGGCTTGTTTAATCCTGGGGAAACAATTTCAATATCTGGAAATAGTTTCTTGGACAAGCACCTAGCGACTCAAGCGGTCCCTACTTTCCGTTTATTTCTGTTATTCTTGTTAACATTACTCGGCCCTATTTTACAACATGTGTCGTGTATTCAAAAGTGATATTATATACACCACCACTATATATAAGATTAACTTTTGAAATTAAATATAGTAGGCCTTGATCTAGTTGCTATGTTGAGGCTAAAACTACAAGAGGTTTTGATTTCAAATTCTTCTTCTTACTTCCTAAATCCCATCCTTTTCCAATTAAAACTGTTTTATTATCAAAAAATTACATCCCAGTAGCAGATCAAGAATTTTAATACTCTATATTTTTAAATAAGTGATAAATGAAGAGGAAGAAAGTAAAACAAAAAAGACCAAATGTGGTCTCTCCCTTTTTACATTTTTTTCCTCTAAGCTTTTTAAATTTCGGCACAATTATGGGTCAAGCTCCAACATATTTGTGGTCTTATATCACCTTAACCCATCATTGCAAAAATTTTCACCTTAACGTGGTATTAAAGTTTAGTATGTACACATCAAATATCCTTGTCAGATTTTGTTGCTCATAGCCGGATAGTGATCATTGATGTAATCAAGCACCTGGGCATTATGAGAATGTTAGACAACCACTGGCATATATTATTTACAGCTATGATATGATGCAGCCGTTTGATCTGATCAAGATATATATCTATATGCTTTTTACTTCCTAGACGACAGTTTACTTGGAATTATCAGAAATCTACAATTATAAATATGATGCAGCACTATAACAAGGACCGCATAGATCAATCATGTACACACTCATTTTCTTCATAAGAGAATGGACTGCTACACCAAGTTAGCGATGGTTTTTTTCCTTTTGCTGTTGGGGGCCAGCAATGAAGGTAGCTACCGATTTCAAATTCTTAAGAGTAAATTTTCGTCGTATCCTAAATAAATATGCATTTTGTCCCAATCTACAGTATCTTTCTGTGGTCAAAGAAACTAAAGGTTTCTTTATGTTCATCTCTGTAGCTAGTTCAAGAGAAACTTATTTAATTCCCATCAAAAGACGTTCAAACCAGTTGCTTTTTACATCATAACCAGGATGTTAAAATAATAATAATAATAATAAAAGACAATTACATTGTTGGGGCAAGTATTAACATATCTAGAATTAAGTATTTTTGGGTGGAGTTGTGGTCTTTCACCCAGAAACCTAGTTTAAGGAATAAGGTTTTCCCTCACACTTGTAACCAAATTCCCTACCTCTTTCACATCCAATATGAAATAAATCCAACCATAATATATAATAGTTTCAAATTTCAAATTTCAAATTTTTTATTGAGAGGCCGAAGGTGTACTTTGTAAAAGATATTTTTGAAATTTTCAAGTTATATTGAGGGGGAAAAAACTAAATTACCACAACCTTAGCGACAGTAGCCCTTCCCGACAGCTCTCTACTTTAGTCAAAAGTTTAATTATTTTGTTTTTAAGTACAAGGTTTTGAATATAGAATCTTCTACTTATAATCTTTCTCATCTTACCACTTAACCCAACTCTCACCCAACAATTTAATTATGTTATTTTTTCTTCAGGGGTTTTAAATGACTTTGCTCTTCTTTTTTTTTTTTTTTTAAGTGGTTTAGATTAATCATTATTCATTTATTACTGTCTTCTTCTTCTTCTTCTTTCTCCTCCTCCTCCTCCTCCCTTAAGCTCATTTGTTATCGTTCATGTAACCAGAGAATGCCAAGGCATTGGCACTGTGCAGCAACTACGGAGGTCAATGTGTTGCAGGCCCCGATTGTGCTGATCTTTGCACTCGCACATACCTAAGCTATTTCTCATCTGAATGCGATGCCACCAACCGACTTTGCTATTGCAATACTTCATGTTGACTGAGCTGAATGATAATTATCTTACCCCATCTGTGGCACCCAATTAGTCTATGAGAACTTGAAATTATTACAAATACTATCGTCTTATCTCTTATGATGAACTTACTATATTGCCGCCGCTATGTATTTTCATTGTTCTTAATGAAAAGCATGAGAGTAAATGTGAACCTTTTCGATTTATATATCTTGGTTTCAATCTATGTTTCGAAGCCAATATCTTTACTAGCTTGTGAGGAGTCGACATTTGATCATTTAGTAATATGTCGCTAATTCGCGCATAAATTTAAAACCTTTGGATTACCAAATTGTATATTTTGCCCCACACCAAAGATTACGTATTTACTTTTTGAGGAAAAAAGATTGATGTTCAGTCAAAATGCTGGAGACGTTGTAATAGGTCTTGGGTTATATAGACATTGTTGAAGCAAGAGGATCGGAAGGAGAAGCGGATTAAAGGAGATTTTTTCTTCTTTTTTTTTTTTGGATTAGGCCGGATTAAAGGAGTTGTTTTTACTTTTGACTTATTTTCCTTTTGTTGAAGGTTGGGGACTCTGTAAAAGAAAAAGATAAAGGGGACAGGTAAAAGGACAATTTTCTATCTTACTTTGCTAGTAGCCAGAGGAAAAAAAATTAAGGAAAGTAAGCTGGCTGTTAACACCAACTCATCTTAAATTTTTTGACGTTTCTTGTATTGCAACCTCAAAGGTATAAGTTTATTAGCTAAATAGTAAGGCTGGAATTTGAGAAATTATAAAGAAAGCATTTTGTAATTTGTGATCTTTCTTTTTTGCTAGTGACTGTCTTACGAAACTTAATATATGGCCACGGAGAATGTAAGTTCCAAAATATTAAAACATAAAACTGTTTTCCTTATTTATTTGCTGCATCTCTGTGGATCTGGTGCGTTAATGAACACTTTTCCCTTGTTTTGGATCTCTATAGGTATGATCTATATTTCTACAAATTTCCTAATCAAAGTCATGTGAAAAAATTGGGAGAAGTTGGAGCAAATTCGTTCACGTGTACTACTTTTGTTGTCTACCTTTTCTCTTTGTCAAGAGTCGGTCCTTTCAAATTTTGAAATACCTTAGCTTGCTGTAATTGTATTATCAGATAACATGTCATTTCAATGCTTACATTGACTTGGATTTTGGAAGTCTTTTATAGCTTCATTTCAGTTTTAGTACTATTTTCACCGTTTTCACATAAGTGTTCTCTCCATGTCAATTTACTTGCTGCTTCTTTATGTTGGGGATGTCTCCACTAGAGTTGGCAGATTTGCTATTGTCTTGAATAGCCTCAATTTTCTTCTTCTTTTTTTTTTTTTTAAGTTCTCTGTTAGAACAACGGCAAAAGGTTGGATGTTTCTATGAGATTTTCATTTAATTTCTCCTTGAGCATTTGGTTCTTTTTGTCATAATAGTTTCCTGCTGTTATTACTCTCCGGAAATGGATTCCTGCAAGGCACTCGCCAGTTTTTGCTCTGCCTAACAATGCTGTTGTTGAGATACAATGGGAGCCTACAGGGTTGCACTTTGTGGTTGAACTAAATGCAATGCACCTGAGGAAATTTTTAGTGGATCAAAGTGTTGTTGGACTATTTGAGATTGAGATGTTGCTTTTCTTTTGTATATTTGATACTACTACCCTTATATGATAGATATGGTTAATTGCGTGAGTGCAAGTAATTTAAACACATTAGTAGTGTGTCATTATTATTATGGAACACTTGGATGATGGTTTAGAAATTAGGAAATGAGGATTTGGAAAGGATGAGCTGGTTAAGTTTTAATCATACAGACCAGATGCAATTCCATTACCCTCCAAAATTATCAAGAAACTCTTTAGTTGGAAACTTCATAAGAGAGAGAATCTGCACCTTGTTCTCAGCAATAAATAATCACTTTCCATTTAGTGAAAGTGAGTTTTTGCTCATTTTCGTATCCATGCTTGCTTTTATATTTTCGCCCTGGGTGGTGTTTTAAGTTTTCTATACTGTTATAGGTGTTGCTACTGTTTATGTTTGGAGCATTTTTTTTGGTCCACTTTTTTCCATTAGAATTTTGACACTGCTGCTAAATTATTAATTCTCGTAAGACTAATATCTTCCAATATTCTAGCTGAAATTTTGGGTTTGAGAGGACTAAGGATAGCTATAGAGCTTCACTATTCCAAATTGGAAATGGAAGTTGATGCTAGTGATGTTTTTAAATCTTTTAAACTAAGTTGATTTATATTTATAATACAAAATTAAGTTACGAATAACACACTAAAGATAAATTTCTTAAAAGAAACCTGTAGAAGATCAAATTGATGGTAGTTCACATATTATTTTTAAAAAAATCAAGAGCTTCAATTACTTACATTGGAAAAAATATATTTAATAAAATTAATAATGAATTGATTTTATAACTTTTTAAGAAAATGACTACTCAACGGATACAATTATAATTTGTATGTAATGCTAGTTGTTTTTTTTTTTTAAATAAGTTTCACTGTATTAAAATTTGACCCTACTTATTGTAAGGTCTTGGTTCCGCTCCTAACCTTGTCTAAAGCACTAATTAACTTTTTGTAAGATTTTATGTAGCTATCAAAAAAATTATTTCTAATATGCAGGGCTTCAAGGAAAGCTACCGTGATGCACCACTTCTGCCCAAATGAATCATCAGCAATTAGTAACAATATAATATATAAATCCAATTAATCCAATTATGTCAGTTTTTGGAGTGTCCTGAAATCCACTACTAAGCAAAGAATACTTAATTCTTAGTATTTGAGTATGCAAATGCATGATTTTTAAAATACAGGAAAGAACTCAAGCGACTAAAATTATTTTTTTGTACTGATATAAGCTGAAACGATATACTAAATTACTTGGTGTGAAAGAAATCTACTATTTCAGGCTGAATTTGATATATTGGACTGGTAGATTTGTTAGAATTTTATTAGATCCTCAGGCATACAAGTAGACTTCATGACGGTCTCACTAATTTTTGCAGTAGAGCGTCCTCCTATTGGGACTTTTATATGAGCACAACGGAAGCATGCACTGTTGTCACTCGCACAACCAATTATTCCTAATAAAATTTTCAAATTATATGAAATATGCAGGACCTTTTAAAGGTCGATTAAACGTATGGTATTAAGTAACACAAAGATGGATATTTGAAACTCCAAAATATACTAATATCCTCCAACAAGTGTTATTACTTACCCAGTCTAACTTGGAGTGTACTACTATGTAAATTATCAAGTGAAATCTTTCCTTGGAACACTTTCATCAGTCCTGTATAGTACTATATAGCAAACTGTATGACTAAAAACACCAAAATTCCCAAGTTGAAATCCATCCCTACCTACATAAATTAAACAACACTTCCAGCATAAGAATCAATTGAAGCAACTCAATTAATGACTTAGAAGCAAACTAAGATTTACACTATTTAAAAAAAAAAAAAAGGAAAGCTCAAAAACCAAAAAAAAAAAAAAAGAAAAAAGGAAAGCTTAAGATATAAGCGGTTGGTTACATCAACAGTTTCGTGCCACAATTAGTGCTCAAATTGTTCAACAAATTAGCCTTTATGATCAAAGGAGAAAACAGTTACCGTTTTCACACCCAAAATCACAAATTAGTCCAAATATATTCCTTAATAATCATACCTATCCACATCTAATCACCTAACTTGGAAAAGTTAATAAAGAAAAGGGTAAATTACATTTCACCCCCCTGTGGTTTTGACTATTGCCACACAACCCCCCTAATGTTTGAAAATATCCACTTCACCCCCCTATGGTTTTATGTAAAGTGGAAAGTGGACGAAATGTACAATTTTGTACCAAACACGCTCCAAAAAGCTCGTGTGATAAAATTCTATATCCATACAATCCCCTTATGATTTATATAAATATCCACTTTATTCCCCTATGGTTTTTATGCCATCCATAATTCCTATACTTTATATAAAGTGGTAAATCCACTTTACATAAAACCATAGTAAGGATATTTTCAAACATTAGGGTTGTGTGGCAACAAATCAAACCAGGGTTAAATGTAATTTACCCTAAAGAAAATTTGACTTGCCAACTCACTCTTAAAGAACTATCACCGGATGTTCAAACTTTTCAAAGACAACATTTTAAACTGCAAAACTCACAGTGCACCTTGTTGAGATTCGCCATCCAAATTGACCATAATTACAACATACATCAGGGGCAAAAATGAACTCGGTGGGCATAATCGTAAATGAACACCGAAAAAAAGAACCATCTCCGTTGCCACCTAGGGGTGACCATGGTTCAAGTTTGAACTAAAACCGGACCGGCGGTTTATTGAACCTAAATCGGAATTGGAATTGAGAAACCGAATGGAACCAAACCGTAATCCGTGACTAAAGGTTTAGGTTGATTCAAAAAATTTGAACCGAACCGGTGGTTCGGCACCGCCAAACCGCTTCAAAATACATTTTATCCGAGTTCGACCACATGATCCTATATCTGCCACCACCTTAAAATCCCAAAAAGCCCCTCAAATGTAATCAAATCACATCATTATCCACACTATGAAGATCATTGATAAATAAGAAAGGGCCAAATATGGACATAAACAACGCTACCTCCACACAGCAAAGAGCTGGCACATCTTAGCTGGAAGACAACAAACAAGAGACGAGACAAGCCAAGAGCAAAGCTTACTGGAACCCAAAAAAAAAAAAAAAATGGCAACCATCAGCGCAAATCAAAAGACCATACACCAAACAAAAATGAATTTGGGTAAATAATACAGAAGCCAATAGACAAGCCAACAGCAAAGCTTATTGGAACCCAAAAAAAAAAAAAAAAGGTAACCATCAGCGCAAATCAAAAGACCCATACACCAAACAAAAATGAATTTGGGTAAATAATACAGAAGCTAATAGTGCAACAACAGGAAAAAAAACTGGAGAAAAAAAACAGACTAATAAGAGAGTTCCCATGCAGCAGCCCACCACACCAACAACCAAAAATAAGAAGACAAACATCATAACAGTTTTGGAGTTGTTGGAAGTCTGGGCAGAGAAAACTATCCAGTCATGTGTTCCAATTGCCGCCATCAAATTGGACCAACCAGAATAAAATCCAATTAACCAATCAGAGCAAGAATAAAATGCAATCAATTGCATCCCAATTGCAAACTCTTTTATACATTGTTAAACCTGCCCCGCCATCCCAATTGCATCCATCCAGTCATGGCCCAGAGGAACTGGGAACCTGCCCGGGTTGGCCGGGTTTTGAGAAACCCGATCTCACTTTGAAGCAAAATTTGAGGACTAAACAGCCACTTGGTCGCATTTGAAGCCCAAGGTTTTTAAAATCAGGATTCTATCTTGGATCGTTTTTTATTTTGCAGGATCGGATCTTAGGATCAGATCGTGGGATCGATCGATCCTACAAAAACTGTAAAAAATAATCTTATTAGTAATTTTGATGTTTGCAATTCACATATACAGCAATAAATAATGCAACTCATGTACAAGTATTATTAATTGAGGTTAAAATTGTATTATCTAAAATATTTGGGATAATCTAAAAATCAAATAAAAATTTTGAAATTACATGTGACATCTTGTAAATGAATCTGATTAAATTAAAAATATTGTTCTTTCTCAATTTTGAGTCCAAATGCAATTACTAGACAAGATAGTTGAAAAAATTGACTTAGTGTGTGTGTGTATGTTTGTATATCATTTAAGTATTTATTAATGAGACAATTAAATACCAATTTTTAAAGATTCACCAATTGTTACAGGTAAGGAATTAGCATAACATAATTATGTGGTTTTAAATTTTTTTTGAATCTAGTTTCTAATGCAACAAATAGTAGAATTTTTTTTTTTACAAAATTATGATCAAATTATTAAAATTTCTATCATAATATCTTTAAATGGTAGGATCGTATCAAAATCGGATCGAAATCGAAAGTTACAATTTGGATCGTAGGAAGATCCTACGATCCGGATCATGATCCTGACAACTAAGATTTGAACCCATGACATCTTATATCTTGGATCACATCATAGCATCTCACCAGTTAGCCAAACTTGTTTTTGTTACAAATTGAACACTATTTAATTTTTATTATAATATTCTATTTTCCCTCAAGTCCTCTAATTTCATTTTTCTTTTCATTAATCATTCTCAAACAAGTCTTTTCTGAAATTGTTAGTACCCTCATACTTTATTCTAAAAGTTAGGAAACAAATTACCAAAATGATATCCTACCATAAGTCATTCTTCTTAAATATTTCTTAAATAAGCATTTCCTTAAATTGTTATTACTCTTATTATCCCAAAAGTTTTCAAATTAATTATAAAAAATGACTTCTTACTACAATTCATCCCTAGTATAATAATTACTCTAATAATAACTTATAATTGATAGTAAAAACTACACAAAAACAAGATATTATACTTTAAAGTTGGTTTTCATTCCTAATTAAATTTATCTTATTTTCATTCCTAGTTAGTTATTTAATAGCTCATTGAAAGTTAAAAACAAAATTTTTATAACATAATTAAAAACAAAATTCTTATAACATAATTTGTCAAGATTTATATATAAAAAATTAGCAATGATGAACGTGTCTTGCACTAGAAGAGTTCGTATTACTTCTAAATTATATGTTTATTTAATTATATTATATTTTTTTTATTATATAATGTGACCCGACGGTTCAACTGGTGACTAACGGTGGAACTGCTAACCCGCCAACCCAGTCCCCTTGCCAGGTTGATGACTCGGTTGATTTTAATAACTATGCTTTTATACGAGCACAATGTAAAAACGACCTCGGTGAGTACAATTGTAAATGAATACCAAAAAAAAAAAAAAAACTATTTCCGTTACCACTTGGACATCTGCATGATCCTATATCTGCCACTGCACCTCAAATGTAATCAAATCACATCATTATTCACACTATAAAGGGGACGAAATTGAATTCACCGAAATAGCCAAAAAATAAAAACAAAGATCATTGGAAAAAAAGGGCCAAATATGGACATAAACAATGGCACAATGCTACCTTCACATAGCAAAGAGCTGGCACATCTCAGCTCGAAGACAACAAACAAGAGACAAGCCAAACCAAGAGCAAAGCTTATTGGAACCAAAAAAAAAAAAAAAAAAAAGGCAACCTTCAGGGCAAATCAAAAAACCATATTCCAAACAAAAATGAATTTGGGTGAATAATACCGAAGCTAATAGCGCAACAAGAGGGAAAAAACTTGAGAAAAAAAGGCAAACTAATAAGAGTTCACAAGGAAAAAGGGGTAAAAGAGAAGCACAATGTTTGATGGAGAATAACTAAGGGGGTGTTTGGTAAATAGATTTCAATTCCCTTTATGGGTTTCAAATTCAATTATACCCATATAAAATGTTTGGTTGGGGTCAATGGGAATAAATTAATGGGAATGATAGGCCTCTTCTATGGGTTTTTTTATTAACCACCTGTTACTAGGGAATCATCTTAGTTGCCCATCTTATTTTTCTTAAATCATCTTAATTATCCTTTTATTCTCATTAAATGCAAAAATAAGAAAATAAAATGCTACTGTTTCAACAAATGGAAAGAAAAAGAAAAGAAAAAAAGAAACAATGAAAAAGAAAAATTATAAATTATAAAATCCATTCCACATTAACAAACACACTATGGGTTTTCATCAAAACTCATTATCATTGACCATTCTATGATAACGATAGCAATAGCGATAGTGATAGTGGAATTCAAACCAAACGACTCCTAAGATTTGCTTAGACCAAGTCAACAAGAGTCCAGTTTTAAAGCAATCCGTGAAGTGGCTCACTGCAAAGAGTATACATAATACACGTGTACCAGTATGCAAGAGCCCACCACCCCAACAGCCAAAAATAAGAAGACAAACGTCAAACAGCTTTGAAGTTGTTGGAAGTCTGGCGGAGAAAACAATCTAGTCATGTAGTGAACTTATTTAATCGCCACTAAAGTTGTGTCAAGATTACAAAATTGCCACCACCAAATTGGACCAATCACAAGCGGAATAAAATCCAATCAACCTATCAGAGCAATAATAAAATGCAATCAATTGGATTCCAATTGCAAACTCCCGCTTTATTATAGGTAAGATTAAGTTTCATTATTATAAATTTAATGTATTTAGTGTATCCACACATTAGTTAAGGTAAGAAAATAAATAATCGATAAATAAAAGGAAATTTAATCATGTTTAGAATTAGTCAAAAGATAACACCCAAACAAACAATCTAATCAAAAGTTAAAAGCAAACACTAAGAAACAAGCATTGATCTTTCTTCAAGTTCATTCAATTCATCTCAAACTCCAACCGTTCTGAATACTCAATTTTTTCAAGGCAAGTCTAACCTTTCTTTTATAATTCCTTTATATTTTGATTTGGGATTATTAATTATTGGGACACATACACTTTTTTAAAATTGTTGATTTAGATTTTTTTATTGATTATTAATTTGTCAATTCTTCTTATTTTAAATTTATATCTTAGAATTTTTGTGTTAATATGTATAGGATGTTTTTAATCATAAGATATGTATGGGTTGATGTCTATTTATTGAATTTAGTTAATATTTACATGAATTTGGTCATGAGTTATTTTTCATGTTTTGTTTTATAGTCTCTCTCTCTCTATCTCTTTTTTAAAATCATTTAATTCATAGTTATCGTCTATTAAATTTTGGCTTTAAGACTTTGATTTCAAGTTAATGTGCATCATTTGTTTTGATAATTTTGTTTAGTTGTTGTTTGATTGTTGGCTCTCCCTTCCCCCCTTCCTTCAAAACCAAAATCCTATGGCTATCACTATTTGTATGCGAATGAGGGAGAGCAAGCTGGTCAAACTACTTCATTTAATCTAGTTAAAGTTCCAGCGAGTCTGGTTATTTGTGCTCGTACAAAGAAATTCAAGGATGCACTTCAAGTGCTAGTTCATTCTATTCAAGATCATATTGGCATGCCTAAATCTATTGAAGGATTTGAGTTAGATGAACCTAAGTATTATACACTTATTCAAGTGGAAACGGGCTTGCAAGTGAAGATGAAACGTACAATGGCCGGAGCATAACCTGCGAGAAGATCGACTTCACAACTGGCATTGATCTTCCATGGATTGAATGAAGAACAGTCGATCAGAAAAAGACGGGTGCAATGACCGGTCCAACAATCGGCACCGATCTTTTGTCATTTCAATTTTTTAGGATTTTTTTGTTTTTGTTCCAATTTGATTAGTTTTGGTTTGAGTTTGTTTAGTTGATTAATTAGTGATTATTATGTATAAGAATGGCCAACAATGTGAGTTATTTGTATCACAATTAATTAATTAGCTAATTAGTTAGTTATTAAAAAATAAGTGACTGAATCAAGTCCAACTCGGATTAGTCTAGTTAGTCAAATTTTGGTTATAAATAACCTTTCTTTTACTTGTAATAGTTTAGACTACTTTGAGCAATAAAATTTGAAAAGTTTTTCTCCTAGCTTCTTTGTGAGCTTTCTTTGAGCAACTTAAGGGATTTGTAAATTTTTTAACCAATTTATCAATCAAGAATCGCACTTTATTATGGCGCCATTCTACCTTTTCTAATTTAATCTGGAGCTACCCTTGATTGAGTTAGGATTCCACTACAAGACTCGATGTCAATTATAGATCTTGTGCTTTGTCGTGTTATTGGTTTCGTCTGAAATAGGGCGGGATTTGTATCAGTTGGCATCAGAATTGATTCAAAGTATCTAGTTATACCCCCTTGTTTATCGTTTGAGTCAAGTTCTTTTTATTCTTTTCTTGAGTTGTCCCTTAGGGTTTCTTGTGTCGTTCTTGTTTTGGTCGTTTTCTTGGTTTCTTGAGTCATCGAAAAAAAAAAAATCATTTCATCTTGTTCTCTTGCTCTTGTGTTTGAGTCTTGGGATTTTGTGGGCTGCAGTTTTTGACCTTGGATTTCTTGAGCAAGTTTCAAAACAAATCTTGAGATACATGGAAATCGAAGTCCTTGTTGGATTGTTCACCATTTTTGAAGCTACGAATTAAAAAAAAAAAAAAAAGAAGCGGCTCCTGATCCATGAAAAAAAATGAAAAGAAGAAAAAAAACAGAAAAGAAATCGGATCAAGGAACAAAAGGGAAACAAGTTACAGGTTAAATTCTACCTTGTCAAGGATTAGTTTCCTAATTATTTCAAATCTAGAAATTTATTCCAGTGGCTGCCCCACGTTTCCCAAGGGTGAACCTTAAGGACCCGCGGCCGGCAGTCTAGCTCTCGCTAGGACTCGGTCAGTCAAACTCACTTTAATTAGGGTTTTAGTTTAAAAAAAAACTCAACCATAGAAGTTGGTTCAACTTAATATATCAAACAAACCACCAGAGTTCATTCTACAGACCCTTAATACGTAATAACCCAAAAGGGGTAATTAACAAAAATTGCCTCCAAAAGTCATTAGCTAATAAAGTACTTAAAAGTTATACAAAGCAGGATTACAAAACATTAGGTCTGGTCTCGGTCTGGGTTTCCTCACCCGATCTAAAGTTCTAAAAATTCTGGGAAGGGAAAATATAAAAGAGGTGAGCTTTTATACCCAACGAGTGTCCTAAAACAACCAATCAGATAAAACACATTAGTGTAGCATGCTTTCTATAACAGAAATATCCATATAAGGCAAGTTTCCAATTAAGAAAAGTTGCGAAACAGTAATATTTCATCATATAAACAGGCTCAATAAAGCAGTAACAATCACAATAGAAGGATATGGTACTCAATGAGCCAATCGGTATAGAGTCTGCAGTACTCTGGTCAGGCTTCACTGCTTCCCATTTGCCAACCACTTACTTCCAACTTTGGGCCCGAAAACCAACAGTCAGTAGGTGGTGTACACTCGAGGTAACCTTTAAATAGTCCCCAAGGTCCGTCGACGTACTCAACCAAGCCCTACTATCGGCTTGGAATAGGCCGACTCGCCTCTGAAGTTTGGGATCCAGGGGCCTAGCCTATTGCGGTAAAGTATGCAACGGCGGCACGACATGCACAGTTGACACACACATGCACAATTAAAGTAGTTGAAAAATAGTTTTTCATAGGACGAGGGGGACGGTGCGATAAAGTACACACTTGGTCCCTTTGTCAAATCGTTTTTGCATAACTTCAATAATTAAAGCAATATAACAAATAACAATTAGTAAACAAGTAGCACTTAGCAACAAGTAACACTTTCCAACAAGTTGGAACCCTCACCTCGGGTAGGTTAAAGTTGGGTTGGTGAATCGAGGGTCTCGGTATCAAAAATCTCGTTTGTTTCGCCGCCGGAACCTGAGATACATATTTACCATGTTACTAAAATTTTTAACTTAGATGTGTTTAAGAAAAATAGTAAGATTTTAGCCAAAAAGGGGAAGTGAACGGAATCCCTTAAATTTTATGAGAAAGTGGCTTAATACCCTAACCATACTAAATTTTAATCATTAAAATCAATTTTGACCAATAAAAGTCGATATTTAATTCTTAGTGACTAATTGAACTTAAGCGTCTAGTTATATGTGTCACTATCGTCCTCGGTGAATATTTTATGATTTGAAGCATCTAAGTTTTTTATTAGGTTAGATAACGTTTTAATTTCGCCTTACTCACACGTCATTAGACAAATACAATCCATTATAAGTGTAGTAAAAGAATATTCAAATTTAGTTAAAAAGGATTTTGCTATTACCAAAGATTTTCACAAAGTGTGACACTGCAAATTTAGACAGCTTTATACATGTCACTAAATCAATCAAAACTTACAACTTTTGGGTCAAAATTCACATACTGGACACTAGATTGAAAGATTTAAAAACTGTTAGAAGACACCCCTGTGAAATTAAGTCCACAAGAAGGTTAAATTGGTTGTTCAAAATTTTGTTTTAAATCTATGAAACAAAACAGGTTTTGAATTTCAGTCAACTTTGCGGATTTACTAGGATTTTTAGAAAATGAATTAGACTCTGAAAATTATAGATTAAATATCTCTGAATCTAGTTTCTAACGCAACAGACAAAGCTGAAATCTGATTTTTTTACATTGAGTTATGCTCATTTTCCCGAGATTGCTTAGGCAACCCTGCAAAAATTTTCAAAATGTGGCAAGTTGGAGGAAAATGGTTTCTTTCCCTCAAAAACTCATGTTTTCAACCCAAAATTGACATGCATCCTTATTTAATCAAAGTACAAGTCACAACAGCAGCCAAAAGTCGTAAATAAGCTTCAATAGCTTCGGTTCTTAAGAAAATTCCAGCAATTGACTAGTTCTTATCAAATCAGTCTTTTGCATGTCATTTTCTTGGCTAAAATTGCAAGTTTTGTGCTTAAACTCTACATGCAATAGGTTAGAATCATGGCAACAAGATTTCAGCACAAAATCATGCATTTATTTAGCAAAACTAGGGCTGCAAATGAATCGAGCCACTCGCGAGCGGCTCGAATTTGAGCTCGACTCGAGCTCAAAAATATCAAGCTCGAGTCGAGTTTGAGCGGCTCGTTTCCATGTTCGAGTCGAGTTCGAGCTCAACTCTCTCTCGACTCGATAGGCTCGAATATATATATATATATATATATATTATTTTTATTTTATTCTAATAGTAAAATTACATATATATCCCTAATATTTTTATTATTTATTAAGAAAAATAATTATTTTATTTATTTTTTTAAAAAATAAAATATTTATTTATTATTTTTTTCGAGCTCGAACTCGATTAAACTCGAATTTAAACTCGAGCTCAAGCTCGAGCTTTATTTTTTGAGCTCGTCGAGCTCGAGTTCGAGTTCGAGCTCAATGTAAAACGAGTCGAGCCGAGCTCGATAAGGCCAAAACTCGACTCGTTTGCACCCCTAAACAAAACATCACACTAAAGCTACTAATCAAGGCTAGAATTTGCTCGATCAGTTGCAGCTAGCTCAAACAGAAATTTTAAACCACAAATATCATCATTAACCATCTAATATCCACATGCAAGTCTCAACATACAACCCACCTCAAGTCTATATACTTTCCTTAAAGATTCATCAACAAAATATGAGTATTTTCTGAAAAAAGTGCAAGCTTTAACAACGGATGGCAAGCTGGAACTTTCCTTAGTAGATTCAACCAAAACTAACATGCATGCTCCATTTCTTGTTTATAAAACAAAGAGAGGTGGTTTAAGGTTAAATTTACCTTAAAAACTTAAGGATTTGAAGCTGGAAATTGAGAGAAAAGGCCACCAAATTGGAATGAAGATAGATGGAAAATTAGAATTACACCTCCTCCTCCCTTTGCTCAACTCAGACAGCTTGAAGATGAACTGGAAGCTGGAAACATTTTTTTTTCTTCACAGTTCTCTCTGATTTTTCTTTAAGAACCAGCTGAGATTTTCTTCACTCAAACACTCAAGCTTCGGACCAGATTTTGGGAATGGAAATGGAATGGTTTCTCAACCTCTCAAGTTTCAACTTCGGGTAAGGAATAGAGGAAATGAAATTGGAGAGGACTTTCAAGACAAGCTCGGACCAAGAATGGAAGAAACGAAATGGATTTTGTTATTTATTTACTGGTCTTGGTTGCATGGTTATTCTTTGGAAAATGAGGGGTAAAATGGTCTTTTTACAAGATTTTTGACAAATGGCAGCACTATTGACACCTGTCCTAATTGCTTGCATGATAACAAAATAAATTCAAACCAACGCTTATAATTCTTATTGGTCTTTAATATACCCGATTATATATATATTTTTCGTACTTAGTTGTTGGAGTTTTAGGGTTGTATTGCCGAGTCACCGGTTAATACTTGTTTGGCTGATTGGTGCTAATTTGATAAAATTGTTTTTGGTGAGTTCACGATTAGTACTTTGGTTGAGAAAACTTTTCATGTACAAGGAAAACGAACACCAAATTTTACTTTTCAAATTAATTTACTAAAAATAAGTTAGGGAATTTTCGAACTCTCACAATTCCTACCATAGTTTAAATTGTTATAAAAGGGTTTCATATCTTCAGATTGTTGGGGAGAGGGTGGATGGAAGATGGAGAGGGAGGAGGTAAAGTGGGGAAGGAGGTAAAGGAAAGAGAGGCCAAGAGAGAAGAGCGAGGAAGGTGGGGAGAGAGAGAAAGGAGAGGAAGGAAAGAAAGAAAGAGAGAGAGAGAAGAAAAGAGATCTCGAGAGAGGAGGAAAAGCTGGTTTGGGAGAAGAAGAGGAGAGGAAGGAAAGGGAAAATGAAAAGGAAAGAAAAAGAAAAGAAAAAGAAAAAGAAGAAAAATGCTTTTACAGACCTCAAAAGTTTTCCTACAAATTTTATAGTAAGTTACAGTAAAATTTTATATACACACCCAAAAAATTCACTTGCCAAAAACAGCCCCTATATATATTAATATGAAAAATTGGAAATGTATGAGATAACAAACTGTAGTTCAACTGTAGTTGAACCGGTAACCGGCCGGAATTATTGTGGGAAAAATTTTACCAAGATGTACAAAGCATGGTTTGAACCCACAACCTTCTTGCTAGAGCATAGTGGACTAACCACTGGGCCAGCAACTCACTTGCTTTTTCTTAGAAAAATCTAATATTATATATATATTATATTGTTGCTTTATTCTTTTTTTTTAAACCCTCTCTAAAACAAAATTTATTTGGAATCTTTTTATAAAAATGTATTGCCCCCCAAACTCTATAAGTTATAAAATGGATTTCAAAGATAACATATTACACACTTCATTTTAAAGGCAAATGTTATTCCTAATAATCTTTTGCACTTAAAATTTGTGAATAAACTAAATAATTATACTCAATATAGATAAAATTTTCACTTGGAAGTTCGATAGATTATTAATTAAATTTAGATTTTGTTGATTATTATAAGAATAGATCATTCTATAATGAATTAGATGAGATGAACATTTCTTATGGTATAATTTATTACAATTTAAAATATATCCTATATAAAAAATATTATAAAACATAATATTTAAATATTTTTAATGACCAACCAGTTCAACCACTCACCCACTAGTTGAACCAGTGACCCATTGAGCCACCCCCTTCGCGGGGTTCCCCTTCAGGTTGGGTTTAATAACTATGCATAAACAGACTTCATATTTTTGCCACTACAGCCTGTTAGAACTCTAACATCCAAATCTCATTAGTTTAATTCTTTACTACCGCATATCCATCTAAAAGTTACGTTAACGGAATAAAATCAATATCCACATGGTTTCTTCCTCAAATGAAATACCCAAATCACATATGTATTCACTAAGTTCATGAGACAAGTGTTTAACTCTTCAACACTAGGTTGAACTCCTTGTTTACGCACCTCCTTTGCTTCCAAGTTTTCTTGAGTTTCAGCCATCTCTCACTCTCCCTCTTTCTCCAGTTTATTTCCTGGAAATTTTGTGCAGAAAGTACGGCTCCTCTTAGTCCTAGGTGTACTTATATGCAACCCTAATTACAAGCCCTCTTGGACTAGGTTTCTATTATTTTTCCCTTACCTTACCCAGACTTATAAGTCCTGATTCCAATCCCAAAAACCAATCACATTCTTGTCTCAATTATTCTCTGAACTATAACCGACACCACTGCTACCTTTTTATATATATATGTATGTAATATTAAATTTAGTCATCATTGAACGGGCTATACCTATCGCCCTTGTTTATATATGTATACTTCTTATCATAATTTCACGATACATACACATGGATAAGTTTTTCAATTCAATTGTCCAATTAAATAGGTGCTATAACCCCAATGCCTACATGGTTTCAATCACACATTTAACCCATCATCGTTACATATTTTTTTTTATCAACAATAAGTATTTAATATAAGGTACTTCCTTCCTAACCAAATACCATAAATTTGTAAAAACAATTACAAAATCCCTTGGCTCAATTGAACTCAAAAATTTTATAGTGACAAACTCTTATTTTAATTAAACAATTTCCTTAATTCCAAAAATTATTTTATGAAAAGTATGGGATATTATAGTAACACTTGAGGCATTTGCAGTTGGTATTTGCGGTGATGAAGCAACATCAGTTAAAAATTAAGATGAGCAAATGTGTTTTTGGAGTGCAATAGATTGATTATTTAGGCCATATCATATCTATTGATGGTGTTAAGGCTGATCCTTAGAAGATTGTAGCCATTTGGGAATGGTTGATTCCTACTACCATTAAAGACCTGAGAGGTTTTTTGGGCCTAACAAGTTACTACAGGAGGTTCATTAATGACTATGGAAAGATTGCTAAGCCTCTCACTGATTTGCTCAAAACGAATAGTTTTGAATGGACTGGTGAGACCCCCAAGATTTTTCAGCACCTTAAGTCCATTATGGTCACAGCTTGAGTTTTGGCATTACCTGATTTTACTTAGTAATTTATGGTGGAAACTGATGGAGAGAGTAGAAAATCCCACAATAGAACTAATTTAAGAAGCTACAATGAATGGAGAATGCTTGATGAACTAGGCAGTTTATTGATGAAATGATAAGAATGACATGGGAAATTACTAGGAAAGAATCAAGATTATAGATTTCGTAAATATAATAGCTGCTTATTTTCTTCTCCTTCCTCCTCTTTTATTCTGTTAATACTCCTTTTCACGTCAATTGCTCTATTGTAACTAACCAACTAAATAACTGGCTTTTCAACGAATTTTAAATATTGAGTCCCTGTATTTCTTTATTTATTACAAAGAAGTCCTTGCAATCTATTTTTAATGCAACATCTTCTCTCTTCCAACCCTTGAGCTGGATTGATTTGCTTAACTACTAGTTCGATTTGAAAGAGTACGACTTCCAGAATAATGTCGGGGATTGGCTCCTAACTAAGATCTAGATGAACTTTGTGATATAATTGGGCTTCTCAATTGCTTACAAAATTTTGATGAAAATAGGCCACAGATGTTGGAGGGTCGAGAGACAATGGATGATGAAGAGATGTTGGAATTTTGAGGGAATTATGTGATAAATCCAGGTAGTTATTGGACAAACTGGTAACTCATCGATACATATATGATCTTGCGGTGGAAAAGCGTCTGTAACTTATTTGCAAGTTACGGATTGTGATGGTGTCTTTTTTCTATTACTTTTTATTATGTGAGATCCTAAAAATTCAAGGAGTGGAATACCTAAAATATTGCATGAGAGATCCTAAAAATTCAAGGACTGGAATACCCAAAAATTTAAGGATAAGTAGATTTTATAGCGATAAGCTTGGGAGAATTAGAGCCCATTCGGATTGCTATTTTAAGAGTTTTCGTAGAAAAATATATCATAGGGATTTGATGCATGTGAAGTAAAAAGGTGATTGAGAAATGTGTTGATGAAGAACATAATTTTTTTTTAATTTTTTTTTGTGAAAGACTACAATTCAAACAAGGCTTTAATCCTTAATGATAATCTACAATTTTCAGAATCACACCATATGTAATTATTCCGTTAATCCTTTATTTTATTTAAGCAAAAGTTTATTTTCATTGTATGATTTATGTGGATGACCTTGCAATCTCCACAAAATTATTACTCAAATTAACGTCTAAAGGATTTATCTAGTTAAAGAAAGGGGCAAAACCCTCCACAGAAGATATATAACGCAAAATATTAGCCTAACGCTTTTTATGCATTTGTCAAAATTATCCAGAGTTACTCATTTTGTTGAAACGTGCTTCTTGAACTTTTTGGAAAACAATATGGAAATAGAAGTCCTAATGTGCAAACAACAAAGAATGTCGTTCAAAACATTTAGAGTTGATTTTGATTTAAATATTATTGATGGATACATATATAGTGCCATAGATTTTCCAGACAGTCACTCCCATTTAGATTGCTATTTTTAGGAGTTTTTTAAAGAAAAATGCACTTTAAAGATTTGATATGTGTGAGATAAAAATGTGATTAAAAAATGTGGTCACATAAAACATAAGAATTTTGTTGTGGAAATCCACAATCCCAGGTAGAGTTGATTAATCCATTTTTGTGGCATCAATGTCATGTTTTGGAGTTGCTAAACAAGCCATAGTAATTTGAATTTAGCATGAAAATCTAGGTAGCAGTTTTATTCTCATTGGTCACGTTCAACATTTTGAAGGAATCTAACTTGTATCTATCTCTTCTTTGAATGTTAAATTTATAAGTTAGAACTTTCTTAATTCCCTATAGACATAAAACACTGCCCATAAAAAAAAAAAAAAAACTCGATTGATATTCTAACTTGCAAACATTATAAGCAAAGAAAGTAATGAACTCCACCAATATTTGCAGCTTAAGCAGCTAATGGCACATACAAGATACAGAAGAAAATCAATTGGCAATGATTATCTAGATAGTTCATCATTTTGCAGCATTATAGGTGTTCATCAAATGTCTCCCTTTCTTTACATTATGATTTAGCTAAAAAGGGTAAGCACATAGCTATTGACATTTACTACGATCAACAAGCAATAATTTCAATTTATATCCATAGTTCTTGACAAGTTTTCTATCTTAAAACCTCATATATACTCATACTTTGGTTTGGTGGAACAATGTATTACTAAGTGCAAATCTCAACAATTTTTGTATTAAAATCATTAAATCATGTTGTGTTGATATTGTAATGTATAATACTTTCATTATTTTCCTATCAAACTTTAGAACTTTTTATTTAAATTCTTGAAAGTGCATGCCCCCTCCTTTAAATAGTGTACATCAATACTAGTCTTGCGAGTACTCATATCATGTATTGTTGCTTTTTAACAACAGTAGTGGATATCCAAGTATTTCTCTCCTCCCTATTTTCTCCTTCATTTGCTATGCTCCATTCATTAATCCCAACCAAATACACAAAAATACATCCCTACTTTCTCTTCCTCTATGTGGAAGTTACAAGATTAATTGAGATCGAGTTGTCTCAACATTAGAGAGAGAGAGAGAGAGTTGTCTCAACATTTTTGCAAATAGAAGTGCAGTGCGAGAACCAAGAGTTTAGTTTCTAGCTATAACTATGGTGTTTTCAGAATTTGAAGATCTAAACCCCCAGTATGATACATCAAGCTCAAAAAAGAAATTAGCCCTTGTAGCATCAATAGGTGCAGCTGTTCATTATGGATGGGCATTGCAACTTTCACTCTTGACACCTTATATTCAACTTCTTGGTGTTCCTCACAAATGGGCAGCATTTGTTTGGCTTTGTGGCCCTATTTCAGGCTTGCTCGTTCAACCAACAATAGGTCATTATAGTGATTATTGCACATCTAGGTTCGGTCGTAGACGCCCATTTATTGTTGTTGGTGCTTTTCTCCTATGCATTGCGGTATTCCTAATAGGATTTGCTGCAGATATTGGCCGCATATTTGGTGATGCTCTTGAGACAAGGACCAAACCAAGAGCGGTTGCTTTGTTCGTGCTTGGATTTTGGATACTAGACATTTCAAACAATTTGATTCAAGGGCCTTGTAGAGCTCTTTTGGCTGACCTATCTGGAAACAATGACTCTAAATTGACGATTGCAAATTCCCTCTTTGCATTTTTTATGGCTGTTGGAAATATGATTGGTTATGCTCTTGGATCTTATGTGAACTTTTATCATCTCTTTCCATTCACAAAGACAGAGGCTTGTGATATTTATTGTGCAAACTTGAAAACTTGTTTTATTTGTGTCATTTTCTTTGTCAGCGTTACTACAACATTAGTTGTTACCTTTGTCAAGGAGGAAGCATTGGATTCATCCATTTTCCTGGAAAACGAAGTTTTTCATGATAAAGAGGCACAACTTTCATTTTTTGGACAGTTAATATTAGCACTTGGAAACTTGCCCAAGCCATTAAGAAATTTACTCATTGTAACAGCCTTAAATTGGATTGGATGGTTCCCCTTTACTATGTTTAGTACAGATTGGATGGGAAAAGAGGTCTATGGTGGTCAAGCTAATGGAGACACCCAAGATAGACAACTGTACGAACTAGGGGTCTCGGCAGGTACAATGGGACTAATGTTGTATGTTGTAATTCTTGGTATTGTGTCACTTTTCATGGAGCCAGTTTCTCGTGTGGTGGGCAACGTAGCAAAGGTTTGGGGCATCAGCAATTTTGTTTTGGCAATTTGCATGGTGATGACAACTTATATCACAGAGATGGCAATCAGTGCTAGACAATTAGTGGACAAAACTGCTAGCGAAGGACTCATAACGCCTCCTCCTTCTGTGAAGATATCTTCTCTGTTTTTGTTTGCCGTCCTAGGTATTCCACAAGCGGTTAGTTTCCGTCTAGAGATCTTCTATTGATAAGGGACTTTGATCAATAACTTAGCTTCGATGACTCAAAATTTATTTTAGTAATCATAGAATCTAAAATCATTCTTTCAACAACGGAAAGAATAAATGGTTCTAGAATATCTATTTCAATTATATACCTCTTTTTGAATCCATATTTTAACACAAGGTAACAATTAGTATAATTTTTGCATAAAAACTCTAGCTTCCCCACCTAATTTTCCAAAACTTTTTTACATTTTAGGATTTTATATGTATGTAAGACACGGTATCGTGTTCGAATGACCAAATCAACTACTAAAACCTCGTGTCCATAATATCTATGCTTGTAGGTGACTTACAGCATTCCTTTTGCTTTGGCGTCTATATATTGCAATGAAAGTGGAACAGGACAAGGTATCAAATGTTTCTTTGGAAAAAAAAAAAAAAGTACTATGTGCTTTGTAATATTCCTCATTTATTCTCATCATAACAGAACAAACTTCTTCGTTCTATTCCCTTATGCCCTTCTCTAATGGTTGGATATCTTAGGGCTCGGACTTGGTGTTTTAAATCTTGCCATTGTTATCCCACAGGTATTCGTATATAACTCATTTTAGACAATTATTTATTTATTTTTTTAAAAATATTTTCTTGTAATTATTGAATAGTGATTTTTTGGATAAATTACTCAAAACACCGCTGTGCTTGTGCATAATACTACATGATCCCTTTAATGTTTTAAAATATCCACATAACTTCTGTGTGCTTTATGTAAAGTAGAAAATAGACGAAAAGCATCTCTACTTATAGTGATTAACTGAAATGTGCTCTAAAGGTATATGCCATAAAATTTTAATTTTCTCTTAACCCTCCTATGATTTTGCATAAATATTCCCTTGTGGTATTGCATTTTCCATGTAATCCATTTATGATTTTTTGGTTAGATTCTTATTAAATTTATATTTAAGTAAGGAAAATACTCATATTTCAACTAATGGCGTTATAGAGTTTAGTTTCTATCAAATTTTCAATTTATATAAAATAACAGAAAAGACTATGTGGATATTTTAAAACCTCACAGGTCAAATGGTATCATGCAAAAGCACAGAGGAATATGAGTAATTTACCCTTTCATTTGGGTATATTTGTAGGCTGCTTTTTTGAAGTGTTTAATGACATTATATTCACCAATAAACCTTTTCAAACCTATGCAGATGTTTGTTGCAGTTTCAAGCGGGCCATTGGATGGCATGTATGGTGAAAGCAACTTACCGGCCTTTTTAATGGGAGCCGTTGCAGCTGGATTAAGTGGGACTTTGGCTTTTACAATGCTAAGTGTTAATCAACAATCAACAAAGTGAAAGCAGTTATGCACTTGTTGTTAGCCAGTTATAGACAACAATACTTTCATCCCTAAATTCTTCACTTCAACAAGATGATCAACCTATCCACGCAATTCTTGATCATAATATACGATGGTGTCAGAGCATTTTTTTTTTTTTTTTTTGACTTGGTAGCCTCCGACGCTCATACTACTAGAATCTTATGGTAATTGGTGAACAAGCTAGCTGCATGTACTGATTGTACTGAGGGTCGGATGCAGGACAGGGACTTTGAGTAAGCATTATGGACGATGTTCTGAAACATTTCTTGTAAATAAACCATGTACATTCTAATCTATCTGTTGTATATATATACTATATTTGTAAAAAAATTCTAGTTAGTTACAAAAAACCCTGTGCATATTAATCTTAAATTGCAATATGTCCATCAAAAATTGGTTATCTAGAGTTTGTACTTATACTTAATGGTCAAAATTATGGGTTAATTTATCCATTTCAAAAGATGGCGTGATGACTTCTATGCACTTTGATAAAGTTCCTAAGTTGATTTACTTATCTTGTTCCTATTTCTTTTTTTTTTTTAACTTTACCTTTTCTTTCTTCCACATGTCACCACTTTAGCTCTTTTTATCTTTTGCTGTTAACTTTTGCTCTTGTCTTCTAAACTAGAAGAAAATATATGTTGCCTAGCATTTGACATTTTACCTACTTTTCCTGCATAACTGCACAAAGGACCTATTGTAAAGTGAACTCCAATTTTTTCTAGTCTCACGCATTTCGGTTTATGCACACATGAAGAAACTAGAGCTTCTGATAAAAGGGTTACTAAAAGTAAAAATAATAAAAATAAATTATGATAAATATTGCAGGGTGAGCTAAAGCAAATCATTGAAAGAGAATATATTTAGTAATAATATTATGTATATATAAATTGTGATGATAAGTGAAGAATTGATAGAATCACACATAATAGATCATACAAAGGAAAGTAATTATAAAGGAAAAACCAAAGAGAAGGCAACTTAGGACTATTTAATAACCCAATTCATCATTTAAATTTAATGGATTTAGATTTCAACATGTTCAGATTCGTTTAATAATAAAAAATAGGATATCTTAATCAATTAACTTGCTATGAATTGCTTAGGAAAAATATACTTTAAAAAATAAATGATAAGTTATTCACTTATCACTTTATGTAAGTGGAAGGTCTTTCACTTTTACTGTGTTAAAATAATATTTTTTTTACTGTATCTATTGATTTTAACAAAGGAGCAAAATAAACTATTGAAATTTGTGCCAAAGTTTTGTTTTTTCTCAAATAAATTTTTTTAGAATAAATTGGCTATGACATATCTTTATTGTTATTCTGTGGTTCATTCTTTTTTTCTTTTTTTTTGATATCTTATTTTCAATGACATCAAATTATTAATTAAATATAAAATTTTAATAGCATCACTAATGAATAAATTAACATAAGTTTGTTTCATATCCACAGGTAGAAGGATGGCAATTTTCCAGTTTTCCAAAATTTGACATGAGGCTAATATTTGATTTTATTCAAATTAATCATACCTGTCATTAGTGAACTATTTGATTTCACTCCGGTCACTGCTACCAATTCTTCTTTGTCCAATACTTTGGCGAATGCAGCGAAGGAACAAAATTCTTTTGGAGTAAAGTTAACTAAAATAAATTCTTGTTCACAAAGTGTGAGAACTCATAAATTTTAATTTATTTTATTTTATATCGTTGCATTTTATTCTATATTATTATTACTCCTTACAATATGCTATGGTTAAATCTAATTGCAGGTACCACCTAATATTTTTGCGGCAAGTCTCAATCAAAGCATGCATCCTGTGAACTAAACAGTAAAACATCTAGCCAATGTATAGGGTGCTATGTTTATTATTATGATGTCATGCCACAACATTTTTAAATTGTGACAAGTTGACTATTTGGGGGATTTATTCTCATTTTGTATCTATATGGTTGTAAAAACTTACAAAAATATAACTTTAGAGATTTTGCTGCACCTTTATGTAATTTTTATAGTTGATTTGAATTTAAACAATCAAACATTTCTGGGCAATCCTGAAAATTACACCGCGCATAGCGCGGTGTCTCCTCCTAGTATCCATCTACGTATATAAATCACAACAAAAAAAGTGACCAATTAAGAACTGAAGATACGTACTAAATTGTTAGATATCATTTTATGGCGCTAGGTGTTGTGATCCACATATTTGGACGATATAGGATGGCGTAATATCACAAAAATGTTCGAATCATGGTGAAATTTAAAGAACAAAAAGAAGACAAGAAAAGAGAATGATATACTTTAAAAAGAGGAACTTGGATTCGGAAAGAGATTAAGTTTTCGGCTTTATTATTTTAGAATATAACCGATTAAGCCAAGACTGATCCCCAATTTGAGATTCTCGTGATTTTGTGCGAGGTTGCCAAATGACATATCTTATTGTCGTGATAATCGGATGATTGCTAGTTTAGATTTCTTACCAATTTACTTTCTTAAAAGATTCAAACACTGTTTCGAATCAAAGATCTCAAAATTACCTGACTAATATTTATATTTCATTTACTTGGCTATTAAAAAAAAATCCCTTCATCCCTTTTATGGAAAAAATAGTTTATGGAAACAAAATGGTAAGCAATTGCATATGATAACCATTAGTCACCAAGTGCAGTAGAAGAAAAACCATGGCTAACTTGGTGTGGTAACCCATTAATAGTAATAAATAGAAAAACAAGGTAAAGAGCCTGTTTGGACAGCTACTTTTTGGAGTTTTTATAGAAAAATGTACTTTAAATTTAATGTATGCAAGGTAAAAAAGTGATTGAAAAATATAAAATTTTTTGGGCAAAAATGGCAATCCAAATTTTGTATAATTGATTTGTGGTGTCTTTGTAAGTACACTATTATATCCATAATTAAGGATTCCGATAATTCCAGCATAGTGACGTCTAGAAAGTAAAAAGCATATACATATACATGTGTATCTGTGTGTGTATTTGTGTATGCTTGTATTTTATATATAAATATGCTCATCACAAAATAGATTAATACCTGCCTCCCAAGAAATAAATCTCATTTTCCGGGTCTTAATTTAACCGTTTTCGAACAATGAAAAACACATTTTATTATTTGTAAGTGAATTACAATTGTATGCCGATGTTCTGCATTTGCGTGTCAAAGGATAATAAAAGATATTAGCTGTCCAAAGAAAGGGGACATACTGATGAGGTGTATTTTGTCGATATATTTGTTCCTATTTTCCTTTCTATTTATACCAAAATTATTTTAATTGATTGATTCTACTTATATTTGGCATTTTGTGTTAATTGCAGGAATTAGAGCAAAACGTGCCTAATTGATGATTTTAAAGTAGCTTGCACGTGGACGCGTTTGGGCTCGAGGTTCAAAGCCGTCAGATTCAAGATGGACACCAAGAAATTTCCTAATTCAAGTCGAAGTCCAAGAGCTATTTTTAATTAGGAGAGTTACACTTTGTAAAAAAAAGCTTCTAGCATTTATTTTAGAAGACTAGTAGTAATTGGAGTAGGATTGTTTTTTTTTGGAAATTGGTAGTAGTAGTAATAAGCAAAAGGGAGAAACGAAAAAGGAAGTTAGTACTTTAGGTATTCTTTTTCGTTTCTTTCAAGGGAGTAGGAAGACATCCTTTCTTTTGTTTTTTGTATCTTTTGCCGATGCCTCGGGGAGGACATCTTTCTTCTTTTGGTTATTCTTCCTTTTCGTACGCAAGGGAAGCAAGAGAACGCAAAGAGCAAAGAACACAATTTGGTTCATTCAATTAATCGACGAACAACTTTGCAATTTTTCTGAAACGAATTCTTGCATGGCTCGTTCTCCATTAATGGAGGGCTAATTTCATTTTTCTAGTTAAGGGGCAACTGAGGATTTGGTTCAACTATTACTGTGAGATCTAATCGATTTTTATTTAATTCTTCTGTTCATTGGTATTTGTATATTTTCTGCCTTTATTGGTTGCAATTATTGTGTATGATTGAATAGATGAGCAATATTTGATTATTCACATAATTTATTTGCTAATTAGAGTGGTTGAATCCGTAATTATTTGATTACTCTAATCCCGGTAACAACTGGCATAATTGGGTTTGTGTCAGAAAAATATACAATCTAATTTAAATGGACCCTCGTAGCGTGTCTGTTAATTAGAATAAAGTTTCTCTAATTTTTAATGCTATCAGGAAATTAAATCCTATGGTCGTACCTAGGGTTATTTTCTAGATTAGAGAAGTAGTCAATGGTCGTACCTTGGCTATCAAAACAGTAAGGAGAGATTGCTGTCAGATCGTATCGACAGTGAAAAACTTGTTTATTGATGAATGTTGGAATTATATTTGCATCAATGATCAGTTGTTTTGAACCATTTTTGAAGTGTATCCTTGGTTAGAGTTTTTCTCATTAGTTATCTCTCTTGATTATTTTTCATAGTTTATTATTTAGTTAATATTTTGTTAGCATTTAATTCTCAAATTTTCCGCATTTTCTGCAGCTGAAAAAGGAACTAATTTTTCTCAGTTCCTATGGAGATGACCCTATTTGCCACTATACATAAATTAACTAATTCTAGTATATTGAATCAAGTATACTCCTTGAAATCAGGGTGAAGCAAGTAATTCATTGCACATCCGGAATCCCTACTCCAGTACCTGGAATTGGATTTTGGTTATTTTACTGGCAAGTTTGGTTTATTAATTTTTATTACACAGGTTCGACACCTGTCAATTTTTGGCACCGTTGTCGGGGACTGGTGCCTGAATTATTCGTTCTTTTATTAGTTTATTTTATTTCATTCTTATTTTATTTCTAGTATTTTTGCTAGTTTATGCCTCGTTCTTCCCGCACAGGTGAATTGATATATGACCCTGAGGTTGAGAAGACAATGCGTAGGTTAAAAAAAGAAACCAAAAAACATAAGGAAGGACAGTCATCTACAACATCTCCTGTGCTTAATTTGGCAATTAGATTGGCAGAATTTTCAACTGACCACTCTAGTGATTCGGAGCAAGAGGAGTACATTATGGCCAAAACTAGGACACTCAGGGAGTTGGCTGCTCCAAATCTGACTCAACAACCCCTATACATTACTTTTCCAAATTTAGCTAAAAATACTTCTTTTGATCTAAAATTTGGTTTGGTTCACCTCTTACCATCTTTTCATGGACTTTCAGGTGAAAAACCCCACAAGCATCTCCAAGAATTTGATGTGGTTTGCTCGAGTATGAAACCACTTGGGGTCACTGAAGAACAAATAAAGCTTAGAGCATTCCCTTTCTCCTTTAAGGATGCAGCGAAGGATTGGCTATACTACCTACCAGTAGGTAGTATCACCATGTGGGCACATCTAAAGAAGAAATTCTTAGAGAAATACTTTCCTGCATCTCGAGTTGCCAGTTTACGAAAGGAAATATGTGGAATTCAGCAACAACCCGTAGAGTCTCAGATGAGTATTAGAGAGGTTCAACAAACCGTGCACTAGATGTCCCAACATCAAATTAGTGAGCTGTTGATCCAATACTTCTGAAGGGTTTCTTGACGAGACATTATTGACGCAAGTGGAGGAGCATTGGCAAATAAAACCCCTAGGGAAGCATGGGAACTAATTGAGGCCATGGCAGCAAATACACAACAATTCGACTTCCGAGAAAATATCCCTATCCGAAGGGTAAATGAAGTAGAGACGTCATCCTTACAACAGGTTATGAGCTAACATCTTTGTTCGCAACTAGGGAATACACAACATGCCAAAGTTTGTGGGGTTTGCATGAATATGGGTCACTCTACAGATTCATGTCCACTGCTCCAAGAAGAAGGACCTGAACAAGTGAATATGGCTGGTGGCGTGCCTGCGCCAGCAAAGAGAGTATGATCTGTACTCAAATACATACAATCCGGGGTGGAGAGATCATCCCAATTTCAGCTATAGGAACAGGCAGCTGAATTCATTTCCAAATCGCCCTCTAGGATTTAAGCAATCATACTAGCCAAGCCTTGTCTCCTCTAGTTCATCCAATACATCTCTTGAGGATATAGTCAAGAACCTAGCTTTAACACCTTGCAATTCCAAAAAAAATGACTCGACATAATCATGTAAATGCAAATGAGTCAATTGCGGTCAATCGTTTAGAGCTAAGGTGGATGGAGATTACCTTCACAACCTAAAATGAACCTAAAGAGCATTGAGTGCTATGACTCTCGGTGGGAAAGAGATCGAAGGTCCCAAACCAGCGATTCCCAAGGACAAAAATGAGGATCAAATTGAGACGGAATTAGAAGAAGAAGGATTGGGCAAAAAGACCCCTGAGGTGATCCCTAACCTAGTTATCACAACTAAGGCTACTCTACCACCTTTCCCTAGTAGATTGGAGAAGCCAAGAAAGCAAGCGAAGGAACAAGAGATCCTAGAGGTGTTTCGCAAGGTGCAAGTAAACATCCCTCTACTGGATGCAATCAAGCAGGTGCCCAAGTATGTCAAGTTCTTAAAGGACTTGCAAGGCCAACAAAAGAAAGTTGAGAGGAGATGAATGAGTTGTGGTAGGTGAGAACTTATCAGCCATGCTACAAAGGAAATTACCACCAAAATGTGGAGATCCAGGTATGTTCTCTATCTCATGTGGAATAGGGCACACTAAAATTTGAAATGCGATGCTAGATTTAGGAGCATCAATTAATGTGATGCCAAAGAGTATTTATGCCTCCTTAAATCTAGGATCATTGAACGAAACTAGGATCATAATTCAATTAGCAGATCAGACTAATGCCTACGATGGCTAATGAAGATGTCTTGGTCTAAGTAAATGATTTGGTGTTCCCTGCTGATTTCTATGTACTTAACATGCACGATGAACACTCCCCTAATCCATCATCTCTGATATTAGGGAGACCCTTTTTGAGCACTGCTGAAACAAAAATCGATGTAAAAAGGGGTGCCCTCACAATGGAATTTGATGGGGAGGTGGTTCACTTTAATATCTTTGACATTATGAAATATCCGTCTAAATCTCATTCTGTTTTTGCCGCAAGTGCAATTAACCCTATAGTCCACGACGTTTATGAGTTGAACGGCAATGACGAGTTAGAGGTTGATTTAACCAAGCATATTGAGTTGGAAGCAACTTATGATGTGGAGTTAAGTGCAGAGCTAAGGCACATGGTTGGAGCACCTTTGCGTTCACCGGCAACTACTAAGTAGGTATGACCTTGCACCCTTATTTATACGAATCTCATCAGTATTGTTACCCTCGGTGCGGGGATGCGGTGGTAGAATTAAAGCCTCAAGTCATCTCAAGTATGCATACCTTGGTAATGGAAAAACTCTTCCGGTCATAATTTTGACCAATTTATCAACCGTGCAAGAGAAAAAGTTGATAAGAGTGCTTCGAGAATACAAGGAGACGATAGGATGGTCCATAACTGATATCAAGGGTATCAGTCCCTCCTTGTGTATGCATCGGATTAGACTTGAAGAGGATGCAAAACAGGTGAGACAAGCACAAAGGAGGCTAAATCCTATGATGATGGAGGTGGTGAAAAATGAGATACTTAAGCTTCTTGATGTAGGAATAATTTTCGCCATCTCTGATAGCTAGTGGGTCAGCCCGGTGCAAGTAGTCCAGAAGAAAGCTGGAATAACGGTAGAAGAAAATCATGAGGGTGAAGCAAGTAACCCATTGCACATCAGAAATCTCTACTCCAGTACCTGGAATTGGATTTTGGTTATTTTATTGGCAAGTTAGGTTTATTAATTATTATTGCATATCTCGACATCTGTCACATACAAACAACATAGACTTTGTAAATTGATTAATTTGATTAATTTAAGGAGGCGAGTCTCTTACGGTGCCGAAGAGTATCTCACATCGCAGAAGGGTCAGAGAAACCATACCAGGACAAGGCATTGATGTTAGAATTGTTACGCAAATGTTACTAGGAGGTTAAGATAGTGTTTGTTTGTAGAAGAAAAATGAAGAAGTTAGTTTTTTCTAGTTGGTATGAATGTTGAAAAATTTTCTTGTTCTAGTTGGTATGAATGTTGAAAAATTTTCTTGTATTTTTGTGTACCTTCCTGTATTTTGTGTCCTACAAAATTTGTTAGATTTTGAAGGAAAATAGTTGGTTACTCACAAAAGTTTCAATAATTGTTACTAACTGTGATTAACTTATTATATTCTCTCAACATTTTTCTTAGTAATCAAACATATATAGAAACTCATTTTCATTTTCCTTTATCTCACTTTATTTCATTTCACTTTCTCATATAAGTTTCCTCCTATTTAAATAGAGTCTAAAAGAAAATGTTATATATATAATGACAAAAGAGACTACAAAAGCTTAATGTGAGTCCTCATGGGATTGGATTACAAAAGCTTAATATCCGTTTCAAAATTTTAATGTGTAAACATTGCTGTATTTTTTGCATATTATTGTATTAGTATCTACAGTTATTGCGTTAGTGTCTACCTCTGTTATGCTAGTATCTGTATTGTATTGTGTAATTAAAACAGATGACTGCAGAAACTTTTGATCTGTTATCATAGGAATAGAACCACATCCTCTGAGGCCACAAGGAGTAATGAGATGCGCCTAACATCTTGCGAAACTTTGAAGTTTGAACATGCATAACATCATTCACCTGTTTCATATTTAGAATGCTGCTAATTAGTTTACAAGTTGAAAAGTAAGGCTTTGTTTGGATTTGCAATTTTTCCACCTATTTTTGAAAAATTGTTTTCCACATCCTAAATGTTATAGTAATACACCAACCAAAAACAACTCCAAAAACAATTACACATACACAAATATTTCAAAAATAACTAACACATACACAAATACATTTTTTTCTATTTATTTTTTCTTTTCCTTTTCTTTTTCCCTTTCTTTTTTCTTTCTTTCCTCTTTCTTTCCCAACCCCCTCTTCCTCTTTCGAGACCGGCACCTCTACAGACCGATAACATAAAACTTCTTCTTCTTCTTCTTCTTCTCTTCTTTTCCTTCTTCTCCTCTCCTCTCTCTCCTCCACTCTCCCTTCCTTGAAGAGGGAGGAGAGAGAGAGGAGAGGGAGAGGGAGGGAGGGGAGGAAGAGAAGAGAGAGAGAGAGAGAGAGAGAGGGAAAGTGGAGGTGGTGGTGGTGGGTGATGGTGGTGGGATGGGTTAATTTAAAAAAATCCAAATAAATTTTAATTTTAAAATATCCCAAAATAATCCCAAAACACCTCAAAAGTTTTGAAAGACAATTACTGAGTTTTTCACATCCCAAATGCTGATGAGGTATTTGAAAACAACCCAAAAATAGCTGATCCAAACGGATATTAAGATTTACATTTACAACTGTTATCACTGTGAATAGATAAAAAGGATTCATTCATTGAAGCAATCTGTCATTCTTGTTTTAAAAATTCTTGCAAGAAGATTCAAATAAAATTACAACTTTTTGGCAAGAGAGCATTCTAAAGTAAGTAAACATATCCTTAATGAAAAGAGAGAAGGCGATTTTTTAATCAAATCGATTTTACAGCACTCTAAAATCCTTTTCTACATGCAATGGTATAGCTAGAAACTGGCTAAAACTTCATCCAACTCGATAGCTTGGTATTCGACCTAGTGAGCCACTTGACTGGATTTCAGTTGATCGGATACTGAAAACGGATGGACTTGCTTAACCGGTTGGACCAAGTAAATAGAGAACCCATCGAGTATGTCTCGTAAAGTTAAAGCTTGCTATGATATTTTGCATTTCGACTATAAGGATGCATTTGCCAAGACCAAGAGTACATCTTTAGGCCTAGGTAAATATGCTAGAAACTTTGCCACCGGACTGAATCTATACTCGTTCTCAAGTTCAAGTTGAGATTGAGTTTGAAGTTTCTTAGTCATCCTTTAAATATATTCACTATTTTCTAATTGTATAATCACTTGCATTTCCTTACTATTTATTAGAGTGTTAGTGAATGGATACCCAATTAAATCTATTTAATTAGTGGGTAGTGAGTTGACTTGACTTACTTGTTTATACCTATTTAAAAATAATTATACATTTAAACTTAAATTTTAGCTAGTGTTAAGGAGATAAATTTGAAATTTCTACTAATTTAATAACAATAAAATGCCATTATTTATTATCAATTAACATGCCAAAAGAATAAAGGAATTTTAAATGAGTTATAAATAGGTAATTGGGTATACCTATACCCGTTTATTAAATGGGTATGAATGGGTACCTATTTATTTAAATGGATATAAAAAAGTCAATCCGGTTATATCTATTACTCAATTATGATCTGTCCAAATCACCCATTTTGACACCTCTACTCTTTATGAAATAAAAATCTATTATCATACATATCTGATAATGGTAAAGTCTCAGAAGATTATTTCCTTTTTATATAAGGGGGTTTTTTTGTAAAATGGAGAGTAAATCCGTCATCTATACTTTAAAATTACCATATACTATTTGATTTGCAACACTTCGGCGAAATAAATTTGTCTTTGATATTGAACCCACTTGTTATTTTGTGCCCTTAGAATGATCTGATAGATAAATATTTTTTTTTAAAATACGCTTTGTAATATATCAGTATACATATAAATAGTATCGTATCATAGACAAATGCTAATATAGACATATTGCAATTTGTAGATTGATCAAATATCAAATATCAAGTCCTGAAAGATAATACAGAGGTTCCAAAATGAAGCACATCAGTACATCACACTATTAGCTTGTTCAAAATGTGACACAACCTTTTCTTTTCTTTGTCAATTTTTTCTTTTGGATATGTGAGCCTTTTGAACTAATTATTAAAATTGATATATTGTAAGAACAGCGTACATCAGTACATCAAGCTCCTATTTAAACACTGCTCAAAAAAGATAACCTCAAAATTGTAGTAGTTTAAAAGGTTCATAGTCTAGCTTGGTGCAATAAATGGAGCAAAATGATCTTTAATCGTCACAATCTGCAATTTTTTTTTTTTTTTGGTTACAAGGGAGAGTGAGCTCACTCTAGACCGATACAAGACGAGGTGTAGCCACCCCCATGGCATCTGCTGCCAAAATAGCCCTCAAACCAGCCGGAGGTAAATGAATGAACTCTTGCATAATCTGTTGCCGAACACTTTCCCTAGCCAACCAGCCTGCACAATTATTGGCTTCTCTCCACACATGCTTCAACTCGCATTTCCAGTTTTTTTTCAACATGGCTCTAATCTGCTTAACCAGATTGGAATGGGTTGATTCCGCATTTGTTTCAGAAATTAAGCTTAAGCCTGCTTTAGAGTCAGACTCCGGAATTACCTGTGTATAACCTTTTTTCTATGCCAGTTGTAGCCCAGTTAAAATTGCCCAAAGCTCAGCTGCTATGTTCGTGGCGATGCCAAGAAAGACTGAGAAACCTTCCAACCATTGCCTAGATGCGTCTCTAATCAGCCCACCCATGCCGGCTTTGCCTGGGTTCCCTAGGGAAGCACCATCAACATTGATTTTGACCCATTGCTCAGGTGGTGTTTCCCAAGCTATCAAACATTCACGAACACTTTGTCTACCCTTTGGCTTTGCAATAGACTCCTTGGCCTGATTAACTAGGGTCTTGATTCTACTGTGAGAGATCTGTAGTAATGACTCATCTCCTGTGTGCACGAAGAGGTTCCTAGCTTTCCAAGCAAAGTGAGAAATGAATTGAAAAGTTGTATGCCAGTTAGTAGCACTCTCCCTTCTGGCAGATTTACAATGTAAACACCAGTCTACCCACTCTTGTAGGTTCCTACTCTTGAATTCATTCCAGTGTTGAGGATTGAGGAAATGGTGCCAGATTCGACTTATCCACTGACAATCTCTTAATGCATGCGGGGATCGTTTGACCGCTCTCCATAAATTGCGGCTGTCATTGACTTCAAGCTTCCTTCTTCTTTTCTCCGCTTAGTTTCTCCCATGTCTAACCAACCAAAGAAAACATTGCCACCTACCTGGGTCTTTCATTTTCCAAATATTATCCCATGCTTTACTTTCCTCTTCTAACTCTGGACTCTCCCATGCCAGTTGGTAAGCAGAGGATATAGAGAACTTTCCATTAGCCTCTGATTTCCAGCTGAGCATATCCACATTATCATGATGTTCCAAAAGGGGCAAGGAGTTGAGATGCCAAAGGATTTCTTGAGGTAACAGATTAGTAAGCTCACCCATATCCCATCCTTGTCCCTCCCTCCAAGTAATCACTTACTTTTTCTCAGCCTTAGGTTAGTGGGATTTCTGGAGCTACAAGCTCAATTAATGGCCGCTCAAGCAGCCACACGTCTGTCCAGAAGTTAATCAGTTTTCCATTGCCCAACCTCCATTGAGTTCCTTTCTGCACTATCTGGTTACCTTCCTTCATGCTTCTCCACACATATGAAGCTCCAACTCTCGGGGAAAAGGTTGCCGGACGCTGCCTGCAATACTTGTTCTGCAGTACCTTGACCCATAAAGTTTCCTCCTTATTGGTGAACTTCCAAAGACACTTTGCCTTGCAGCGTTAACTTTCCTCAATCTCCGAATACCTAAGCCACCTCTATTTTTTGGTTGGGTGGCCAGATTCCAACTAACATGATGAATGCATTTTTTGTCATCTCAGGTCTCCCTAAAAAAATTTTGCACACTTTTCAATCTCCAATGACTGAATTGGGAAGAAGTCTTTGCTTTTGCATGGAATATGTCGGGATGATGGCTATGACAGATTTGACCAGTGGCCCTCCCCGCAAATGATAAATGCTTCCTTTTCCAGCCTCGCTAACCTGTTCCTAATTTTGTCCAACAATTGAAGGTGCTCTTTGAAATTCGGGAGGTGATCAGAGGCATTCCCAAGTATTTACCCAGGTCTTTAGTTTCCTGAATCCCAGTTAGCCTACTAATCTCACATGACACACTTCTGGCCACATTAGAGGAGCATAGGAATTTTGACTTCGCTGTATTAATCTTCTGCCCTGAAGCTTGGCAGAATTTTTCCATGACTTGACTAATAACTTCTGCTTGAGCTGTGCTTGCTTCGGCAAACAAAAGAAGATCGTTTGCAAATAGTAGGTGTGAGATTGATGGACCTGATGCTGAAGCTTTAATTCCTCTCCAAGCCCCTTCATCTACCGCCTTAGATATAAGCATGCTTAGCCTTTCCATGCAAAGGACAAACAGGTATGGGGATAAGGGATCCCCTTGCCTGAGTCCTCTACTTGGTGTGAAAGCCTGAGATTTAGTGCCGTTCCATAGTATCTCCATTTTTCCTACTTTAACACAATTCATTATAAGCTCCACCATTTCTTGAGGGAATCCTACCATATGTAATGTTTCTTCCAAAAACTCCCAACTGATTCTATCATAGGCTTTTTCAAGGTCTACTTTAATCAAGACTGCTCCTTTCTTTCCCTTTTTTCTCCGCGTTGAGTGTAAAATTTCCTGGGCAATAATTATATTATCAGTAGAGTGCCTTCCCGGTATAAAACTACACTGTTGGCCATTAATAAGCTTCCCCAGATGAGGTCTTATTCTTTCCACTAGAATTTTAGTGACTACTTTATAACTGATATTACAGAGAGAAATAGGTCTTAACTGAGAAACCTTTTCTGGGTGGTCAACCTTCGGAATCAGGGAAATCAACGTATCATTCATACCATCTGGAAGCTTTTTTGATCTGAAAATTTGATGAATGGTGGTCAACATCACCTTGCTAACCACGCCCAAGCATCTTTGGTAAAAAATTGCGGGAAAGCTGTCCGGTCCAAGCGCACTATCTGTTTTGATGTTGAAAACTGCCTTTTGAATCTCCTGGTCCGTTACTTTTCTGATAAGGCCTTGAGCTTCTGTGGGAGTTAATTTCCTAGCCCCCTCCTCTCCTAGTTTAAAGAGACTAGTAGATTGGGCAGAGTAGAGTTCTTCAAAAATACTGACCACAATATTTCTTATAACTTGGGGATCCTGCTGCCAGATTCCATCTCTATCCTTGAGACTTTGGATATTGTTCCTCCTCCTTCTAATAATAGTAGAGAGATGAAAAAACCTTGTGTTTCTGTCTCCATCTTGTAGCCATTGGGCTCTCGACTTTTGTTGCCAAAAAATTTCCTCTTGCTCAAGAATTTGATTGTATTCACGAACCAACTTTTCCTCTAACTTCTCTAGGCCTGGAGAATGCGAGTGACAAAGTCTAATTTGTACCCCATGGAGCCGGGCTTGGCATCTCTTTTTCCGATGGGAGATATTCCCAAAAACATCCCTATTCCACTTCTGCAGCTCAGTCGTAAGGTTGTGGGTATTTTTTGAAAGATCCATAGAATCCTTCCAGAGCTTCTGAACCTGGTTAAAGAAATCCCCGTGAGTAAACCACGCCGCTTCCAATCTAAAAATCTTCTGCTTTGGACCGTTACTAGGAGTTTCCAATTCCAACAAAATGGGGTGATGATCTGAGTGAGCCCTAAACAAGTGCTTTACTTGCGCTTCTGGGAAGGCAACTCTCCAAGTGCTGTTACAAAGAGCACGATCTAGTCTTTTCTAGATATTCGCGCCTCCTTCACGCCTGTTACTCCACGTCAAAGCAGGCCCATTGAACCCCGATCAATGAAGTCCGCAGTTGTATGCAGTCAAGAGGCTATGGCCTTCGTCTAACAAACTGGCTGCCTCCTCTCTTTTCACTACTGTTAGTAATCTCATTAAGGTCTCTTATTAGCAGCCAAGGGTGACCGGTCTGCGAGCCAATCTCCTTGATATAATCCTAGAAAAATTTTGGTGAGGTTGGGATGCATAGATGGCAGAGAGCACCACATTACCTTTCTAATTTGTATTACCGCATTTAAAATTTGCCAATTAACTGTCAAAATTTCCACTTCCACTTCTTTGTGTATCCAGAAAAACCAAATTCCTCCTGCAAAACCTTGAGCTTCTACACAGGACATCCTATCAAAATGAAAGGATTTTAATATTCTGTCTGCTTTGGTGCTTGAGGTCCTTGTTTCAACAAGAATCAAAATAACTGGGTCACAATCTCTTACAAACTGTCTTAAGTTTCTCCAAAATTTGCTACCCAACGCCCCACGGTAGTTCCAACATACAATTTTATCTACTGACATAAAACAAGACATTAAAGTGGGTTAACACCCTTCGTCCATGGCCCCCATGGCCTGCACATTCGTTTCTTGAACTACTGTACCTTCCTCTTCTGCAATGTTTATGATGGCCTCCGTAGATGGACTATCACAAGGAGAGACCATGTGATAAATTGGCTGCATCTGTGGGGTTAAGGACAGGAATCTTGCATTGCCTGCGTTTATACTCTCTGTTCGTTCCCTACCCTCCTTGATTGGCATGTGATCACCATTTTTATTTTCGACTTGCTCTTCAAGGGTTGCCAGATTCATATCTCTAGCTACCACTCCTTTAAAAACCACTTCTCCACATTCATTCATTTTCCCCTCGTCATTTCTACCTTTGGAGGGGACGGCAAAAAATTGGTCTGCATTCATTGAAGATTCGCCTTTCAGAAGGCTTCCAGGTTTCAGTATCCTCATCACCGTTCCCACTCTTTTCCCTTGCTTGGCAAACTCTTTTTTGTTTTTCCCGGACCAACTGGCTTCTTACCCTTAAGCACTGGTCCACTTGGAGGCTCTGGAATTGCATTAATAATGTCCTTCAAAATTGATGTTGTAAAGTTTACTTGGGCTTCGTCCCCTTCTTCCAGATCATTAAGTGCTCTGAATCTGGACCCCGATTCCCTGCAGACCACTTCTGCATTATTTGAGATAGGGCTTCTAATCACTCCTCCCCTGTTGGGCCTCCCTTTGGGCTTTTGCCAATTATCCAGAAGAAACTCCTTATTGTTGCTATTGGGTTGTCCATTTGGAGTGCTAGCCTTATCACCTTTCTCAGGACCGCTTCCTTCCGAATTTCGGCCTTCTTTGAATCCCTGAGGCTGGGGGTTTCTTCCCTGCTGGGCTCCCTTGTTTCTTTTCTGCTTGGCCAGCATCCAAGGACCATACGGGTTCTCTTCTTGAGCTGCCATGTTCGTCGGAAGACCCTGCTCTGGTGTCTCCTGTTCCGTCTCCTGCATCTTCTCTTTCCCTTTGCTTCCCATGTTTTTCCCTACCTGACATCCCGAGGCTAGGTAGCCATATGGCCAGCAGTTGAAGCAAATTGCCTCCAGTCCCTCATATTCGACTGCTTGTAACACATTGTTAACCCAGACACAGGGAATTAGAGGTTTGCTTAAATCCACCTCAACGCAGATCCTAGCATACCTTCCTCTAGAAATAGCTAAAGTTTGATTGTCCACTTTCAATGCCTTTCCAAGCAAATTCCCAATCTTCAACAAGAAGCTCTCATCATAATACTCAATTGGTAGCCCTGGTAATCTAACCCAGACCATGGTGGTTTTGATATTTGCTTTGGACGGACGAAATTCCGGCTTCCATTTGCTGATTGTAACATAATTTCCTTGAAACATCCATGGGCCTCCCTCTAGAACTTTGACATAATCTTCTTTGGCTCTGAATCTGACCACAAAGAAGCCGTCCTCCAGATCCACCATTTCAAACCCTCTCTACAACGCCCATATCTCTCTCAGCTTCAAGCCCAAGGGAAAGTAGTTTATTGAGCGAGGACCTTTATTAACAGGCTCCTTTGCCACGGCTTCCAGAGACTATGAATTTCTTCTCCCTTGATCTGGACCCTCGGAAACTTAGATTCCTTCTCCTGTTCAGACTCTGCAGCTTGGAACTCCATGTCCCCCATTTCGTCATCAGAGCCTTCATAGTATTCTTGATCCACCACTGTTTGGTTAAGCACCTCCAGGAAGGACTTTCCTCCCCAGGCTGCATTACCTCCTCCACCAGTGGGCGCCTGCACTCCTTGCGGATCTATTGTATTATCCAGGGATCTAGGACTGGAAACCGGCACCATTTCTCCCGTAGCTCTCCTTTTAAATTTCTTAATATCTCGTCTATCATTATTAACAAGTTCTTCAGATCCTACTCCAAACGGTTGAAGTGGGTCTCTGTTTTCTTTTTCTACTTCCATGGTTTCAAGATAACTTAATTTTTCCGACATTCTCTCTCTAGCATTTTCTCTCTCTACTTCAGGTCCATATGTTATCGCTTCATGCTCACAATCTGCAATTTCACCCAGCATGTCAACATTCAACTATTCATGACAGCACTGGCAAATCAAGTTTGGAGAACAAATACCGGCCAAGTAGCCTCGGCCGGTGTTGGCACAAGTCTCACTGCAACTCTCCTGGGAAGCACAATAACCCGCCCGATCAAATGCAGGGCAAATAATTGCCCTGGCAAACTTGATGCCATTCTCTGAATACACCAACAATAATGAAAGAATCAAACAGCTTATAAGGAAGAAAAAAAAAATGAAAAACCGATGCATTGACCAAAATTTTGGATGGGATATAAATCTTTTTTCCTTGACTTGGCCATAGAAATGAAATTAGAAAAACCCTTGGCCTGTTTTTCATGAAAAGATCTTGGCTATAGAAATGAAATTAGCAAAAACCTTGGCCTGATTTTCATGGCAAGATCAGTTATGGAAAATAAAATAGTAAGCAAGTGCTTATGATAACCATTACCTTGATCGTCGGTCACACAGAGAAAAAGTAAAAAGACCATAGCTAAGTTGGTGTAGTGCCCCATTCTCCACTGAATGTGCCTTTGTGATTAATGGAAGGCCGAATATCGTCATCCTATTTATAGTAGTGATTCTTGATCAGTCCACAATTATCAGCTATATCATTTCTTGTCAGCCATTTTTTCCCCGCTAATGCGACTGGGCCTTTTTGTCACTTTATGCAGCCGGATTGTTATTTCTGTCAAACGTTTTGTTTTAGTGCTACATTTGGTGCGTTTCCAATTAGGAGTAAATGTTGAAAATTGCGTACGTAAAGTTTTGTTCTTGAACATCCGGCATGACAACTATATACTATTATCAGCTGCCGTCTTTCAGATACAGACTAGGCTCAGGTGCTTGATTACATCCAATGTCTAATATTCAGCTACGTATGTAAATCACAACAAAAGTGATAAATTAAGAACTGAAGACTACATACTAAATTGTTAGATATCATTTTAAGTTGATATCATTTTAAGTTGCCTAGTGTTGTGGTCCGTATATTTGGACGATATAAGATGGTATACTACCACAAAAACGGTGAAAGTTAAAGAACACACACTACGAAACATTTAGATTTTTCGTGGTTTGTGAAATTAATGCAAGTCACAAAAAATTTATTTTGTATGATATGAAACTGGTGAATATAATAATAAGTTAGTTTTAAGTTATTAAATGCATGATTTTAAGTCATAAATAACATAAATGATATTCATTTACGAGTTGTAATTGATCTTGTGAGTTATGAATGAGGGTCACCGTTTACATAGTTATAATTGACGATGTCATAAGATCAACTATGACTATATAAATGGTGACTCTCACTTGTAAGTCATAAAACCAATAGTAACTCATAAATGAATATCATTTTTATTATTTGTGATTTAAAAATTGTACTTCTAATAATTATCATCAATTTTATATCATAATAAATAAGTTTTTTGTGAATTGTAACTATTTGATAAGTCACGAAAAGTCTAGATTTCCTGCGATGAAAAAGAAGCATAGTACAACAAAAAGAAGACAAGAAAATTGATTGATATACTTTAAAGAAAGGATTTTGGATAAAGCAAAGATTTTGGCCCAAAAAAAAAAAGAAAGGATTTTGGATTCGGAAACAGATTCAGATTTTGGTTTTATTTTTTTAGAGTTTAGCGAACTAAGCCAAGATTGATCCCCAATTTGAGATTTTCGTGGTTTTATGGAGGTGGCTGAATAACTTGTCTGATTGTCTTGATAATCGGATGATTGCCACATTGGATTGTTTACCAATTCACATTCTTAAGAAATTCAAACCTTTTTTTTCCCAGAGTTGAATCAAAGACCTCATGGTCAACTGACTAATATTTCTATCATTGCTGAATTTGAGCACCCTTTTCTTTTACTTGGCTATAGAAATGAAATTAGAGAAACCCTTCAGCCCTTTTTGATGAAAAAGAGAATTTATGGAAACAAAATGGTAAATAATTGCTTACGATAACCATTAGCTTGATTGTTGGTCACCAAGAACAGAAATAGAAAAGCCATGGCTAACTTGTTGGTGGAGATAGAGGAGGAGAGGGGGCGGTGATGGGTGGTGAAAATTTTTTAAGTACACTAATAAAATTTTAAACTTTAAAAATACCACAAAATACATCTCAAAATTAGCCGTTATACATTTAAATTATAGATTTTAAATACTCCAAAAATTTTAAAGTCTAAAAATACCATAAAATACACATTTAAAAATATGTAAAAAAACACCCAACCATCGACAGTAAAGTTTTTACATACACTGCTATAGTAAAAATTTTTAAAAACACTTTCAAAAATATCTAATCCATACGGATCCTATAATATTTGATAAAGCATGTATTGGTTCATACCCCAAAATGTGGATGACAAGTTCGTCTGGATCCCAACTACCACTGCCATTATTTGCCGCTCAATTTGGACTTGCCCATTAAAGTAAGGGTTAAATGAAAATGCACCCTTGAACTATGTTTATTGTTTGATTGGCGACTTGCCCCCTAAACTATCAATTTTACCGATTTGTATTTTATACTACTGATTTCATTGCAGATTGCTTTAAAATAAGGTGATGTGACAAATTTATCTTAATTAAATAACCAACTATCCGAATTGTTCACATCTCTTCTCCTTCTTTCTCCTTTAAACTCATTGGTAATTCTCCTCCTCCTCCAAACCACACCACTAAGCTATTATCTGTCTCACTCCCCACATCAAACTTTGTAACATGGATCACTCTTCAATTTTCCCATTCAAATTGACCACTTCAAACCTATCCACACAAACCTATTATAATTTCCCTCTCTTGAGTGCCTTCTCTTTGAATCTTCATCGTTTTCTCAAGTTTTAAAATTATAACCTACTTCAAATTTACCAACCTCATTGCTACTAGCCAATCTCTTGACACTTTTTGATTCAAGAGGTCGAAGTCCCATTATTTCTTGTTTTCTAATTTTTATAATTTTTGTGTTATTGGGTGCCTTTATTTCTGTTTGCTGCATATTGAAATTTGACTTAGTGTGTGATTAATTCCACATATGATAAGATAGTATTATGGGTTTTACTACATGAAGATTGGTGTGGTTTTATGATGTGTATCTTCAATTTTTTGCATGAGTTACTAATGGGTTTCGAGCCTTGATTCAAAGCTTTTATTTTGCTCTAGTTTGATAGTATAATCTAGTTTTGACATTGTCTTCTTCTATTGCGGTGCTTCAATGGTAGATATTTTGATGTAGTTATAATGGCAAGAGGTGTAATATTGTTCATGATTGAAAGAAAAAAGAACAAAAAGTAAGATAAAATAAATTAAAGAACTGGGTATTCTAGGTAACTTATTTGTGGGGTTATTGTTGTCCTTGTAATAAAAAAATTATTTGTGACAATAATTTAATTAGATGTCCCTAAAATTCATAGTATAAGATAGTAAATTGCTATAGTTGACAGTGCAGTGGACAAGTTGCTAACTAAGGCTAGTTCGAGAGTACATTTTACATTTAACCCTTAAAGTTTTTTTTTAAATAAGTGTTCGAGACTTCCCACTTACACTTCCTCTTCTCGTACCATCTAATCCATTCCTCTTCACCTTCTTAAGTCCTTATTGAGCAGATTTCTTGAAATATTGTTCAAGAAAAGAAAAGTCAAAAAATTATTGTTGGTTGAGGGGCTTGTTATAAATATATGCCCACCTATTTTCACCAAATTTTATCAAAAAATTTTTTTAGTACAATGCACAGCGAGCATATATTTAGATTTAGTACAAAATCCAAATTTGCATATCAATTCCTCCTTGAAGTTTGTTGGCTTTTCCATTGATATTCAAGAATCTGTACACGAGTGGAGGCGCATACCCGTTGAGCAACTTCGGGGGTACAAAATCCTATTAAAGCTTAATGAAGTAAAATTGAAGCTATACAAAACATGTACTGAAAAAATGGATAAGGAATTCCCTAACTACCTTGAAAAAATTGAGCAACTCGGGAACAAGCTACACATTCTCATGCTTCCTATCTACCTTCTTTCAGCCAGAAAATTATCCCACGGACATCCTTAAGAATCTGCTGTGTAACCTCCTCTTTCTGCAACACCACAAGTGATAAACAATTGCTGCAAAAATCTGCCAGCGAACTGACCCAAAAAAAGAGTTTTGGGTGCATGTTGTATCATCCACTGGATTTCTCTTATCCCAATCAAATGCATGTCTGAAAATGAGACGAGACACCTACTTTGAACTGATTCCCACACCTGAGTGGAGGAAGGGCATAAGAACAAAAGATCATCTGTGGTATCTGTAGCTCCAGTACACACCTCAAAAACAGGACTAATATCCAAACCCCAAGAATGGAGCCTCTCTTTTGTAGCTAATTATCTCCTTTTACAAGCGAACCAAAGAATGAAAAGGAGTCTTAAATGATATATGAAAAGGAATCTTAAATGATATCTCTTACCCCAAACAACATTGTTCTAACGAACTTTATAACCAAGAGCAAACAATTGCTTCATCATATATTTATCAGAATAAATACCTCTAGAATCTAAAGTCCAATAAATAAAATCATTATGATGAGGGAGGTGAACACAATGTGATCGGGTCTCCTCTATCAATTTCAACACTTCATCCCGCCTTCTTCTATCAGTAGGCCACTTTCAGCTATTATTACTAATGAGAGCAAAAATTTTGGCATGTTCAGATATATTCATCAATTTTGTTGAGAATAAAAATTTCCAATCAATTGGCCACCAAGTTACCACCAATCGTACCATTAAAAAGCTTGTTAAACCATTGCCAATTATCATTCTTATACAATTTCCTACTAGAGGTTTCAGCTTTAACACTTTCTTCCACCAACAAGAACTGTCTGGTTTCGAAAATTTAATTGTGTTACAAATTTTAATACGTCAACAATTTTGTTATGTTTTTGTATATTGTTGTGTTAGTGTCTAAAGTTGTTGGTTTCTATCTATGTTGTTGTATTGTGCATTTGAAACTGATGATTGCAGAAACTTTTGATCTGTCGTCGTGGGAGTAGAGCCACATCTTTCGACACCAGGAGGAGTAATAAGATGTGTCTGGCACCTTGCAAAACTTTGAAGTTCGAACATGCGTAGCATCAAATCACTTGCGCCGATTTAGAATACTACTCATTAATTTACAAGTTAAAAACTACGGGGCTGTTTGGTAACAGTTGTGTTTTTTAGTTTCTATTTTTTATTATAAATGAAATAGAACAACTGTTTGGTAATATTCGTGTTTTTCTATTTTTATTTTTTGCTATAAACGAAATAGAACAACTGTTCTGTTTTTAAGTGAAAACAGAATATAAACATATTTGGTTCATAATATTATTCTTTTTGAAACACAGAATATAAATATGTTTAATTAGACATTATCATTATTATGTGAGAGAAAATAATTAGTGAAGTTTAAATTTAATGTGTATTAAAGTTAGCATATAATTATGGATTGGATTTGGGTCAAGTTCATTTCAATTTAAACTATATATGATTTGAATAATAATATATAATTAAATATTTCATATGTTTAATACTTATACATATTCAAAATAAGTAATAATATACAAACTAATTGCATAATTATTAAAATGTATTTATCTTAAAGTATTATTCTTGCAATTAAGTAATACATAAGTAATAAATATGTGTTGTAAATATATAAATATATCATTTTTTACTTATAGTATATAACTAAAATATTTTTAATTTTTAAACATATATGATTTTTCAAGAAATTTTAAATTAACCCAATTTCGGCACAAAACTCAATCTGGAAAAATGAGTTGAGATAAAATATTACATGCATGAGTTTAAATGGGTGAATTCTAACTAAAAAATGATAATTTTTTTTTATCTTGTATTGGGTTTAGATTTGTTGAAATCCACATAAGAACAAATATTAAAATTTAATAGTAGGTCGGGCTGGGCCGATCGGGTTGGGCCAAACTAGATGGTATTGGGTCAAGTAGATTAAGATATTTAGGTGGAATAAATGACCGTGGTTGAGTGAAAATGAAATGAAATCATTAAAATACTGATTTATTGAGTTTCTATTTTAAGTCTTTTTTAAATAGTTAAAAACAACAATTTTAATATTTTGAAAACAAAATTCATGTTCATAAACGCTTCTCTTTTTTGTAAAACACAAACAATTTTAACAAATGCTATTTTTTATTTTTGTTTGTCAAAATCTACAAATAGAAATACAAAAACAAGGAATATAAACGCTACCAAATGGCCCCTAAGATTTACATTTACAACTGTTATGGAATTGAGTAGATAAAAAGGATTCATTCATTGAAGCAGTCTGTATAATTCTTGTTTTAAAAATTCCTGTAAGAGGGTTCAAATAAATTTACAAGTTTTTGGCAAGAGAGTGTCCTCAAGAGAAGGCGACTTTTTAATCAAATGAATTTTCTATGGCAAGCAAGGAAGTATCTAGCTAAAATGAACCTACCTAAGGATATGTCGCGCTCTAAAATCTTGTTCTCTACAATGGTATAGCCAGAAACTTTCTAAAAGCCCTTCATCCCACGTACGATAACTTGGTATTCGGCGTAGTGAGCTAGTCACTGGACTAGGTTTCTGAATTGATCGGATACATAGAAAACCGGATAAAACCGGATGGACTCGCCTGACGAAAAGGTTGGACCAAGTAAATGGAGAACCCAACTGCATTTGGTAAAGGAAGTGGGCTACGGATCTCAGTGTAAAAGCAAGATACCTACTAAAGACAGCTTGCAGACTTTGGGGCCCTTCAGCTCAACTCTGATCAGTGTGAGCTTTGACATGTAGAAGTAGAGGCCATGAATCATCTCTACTTTGTTTGCCCAATATCTAGTAGAGTTTGGAGGAAATTCTGAAGATTATGATTGATGAACAGAGGACATATGCAGTGGGATGCAGATTTGAAATGGACGTGTGAACATTGCGGTTGGAATTCTTTTTCTGAGCAGGTGAAGAGATTGTGTGTTTGCTGCTGTACTAATCAGCTGTGGAAAGTAAGGAAGCAGGCTATCTTCCAACGCAGACACGTTTCTGCTGTTGTTGCTGTTTCTGCTAAACTTGTGTTGGTGAAGAATGTGGTAGCAGACTGGAAAACGATCCCTCCGACAGAATTGAACTGGGCAACTGGTTATGGAAATGGGCTTGTCGCCTGACTGTTTTAGCTGCTGATTTTGTTGAAACTGTACCTAAATAGTGCTAGGATGATGTACTTGGAACTGCTGTGTGCCTGTGTTCCTGATGTACTCGCTTCAGTTCTTTGGTAAATAGAAGTCTACAGTTTGCTCAAAAAATATTGGGTAAAAGTTAAGACTTGCTAAGATTTTGTATTTTGGCTACAATGATGCATTTGCCAAGAGTATATATTTAGGCCTTCCGCTAAATGTGCAAAAAACTCTGCCACCAGACTGAATCTATACTTGTTCTCAAGTTCAAGCAGAGGCTGAGTTTGAAGTTTCTTACTCATCCTTTAAATATATTCACTACTTTCTAAATGCATAATAATCACTTGAGTTTTCTTGATATTTTTGAAATAAAAATCTTTTATCAAACAAATTTGATAATGGTAAAGTCTCTAAAGATTATTTTCTTTTTAGATAAGGGAATTTTTTATGAAAAGGGAAGTAAATTCATCATCTATACCTTAAAAAAAAAAGAGTTTCCATCATCTATACTTTAAAATTAGGGTCTATTTAATGAATGTTCTATGGACACGTGTTAAGATATATTCCAAGTATCATATATTTGGAAATGTAAGACTAATTACGGAAAGTAAATAAATACAAGAGATGATAAATAAGATTAAATAGGAAAAAGTATATAAATACAAGGGAAGATAATAATTATTAGTTTGTGCATATACATGGCAAGTTAAGTGTGTTAATAAGTGCCCCATAGGCACCCATTAGAAAAACCCTTAAAATTGTCATACACCCTTTGATTTGCAACACTTTTGCGGATTAAATTTTACTTTTTTGTGGAAAAAGTTATATTGAACTCACTTGTTATTTTGTGCCCTTAGACGGACCCGATAAATAAATATGTTTTTTAAATACGCTTTGCAATAAATTAGATATAGATATAAATAGCATAGATATAGGCATACTGCAATTTGTAGATTGAACAAATGTCAATTATCAAGTCCTGAAAGATAATAGGTCCTCGATCTAGAAATGTTTATAGCATTTTGGGATTCCAACTTTTTAGAAATAGTGGATTAAAAGTGATGTTAGTGAATTTTTTTCTAAAATTATCCTTAAAATTCAAATTTTAAATTTAAATTTAGTATGAAGTATAGAAAAAGGTGGGAAAAACATTGAACAAAGAGATTAAAATTAACTTTAACTTTAACAAGATAACAAATATTTTAAAACATCTCAAAATAAAAAGTGTGACATTTTCAATATGGGACGGAAGGAGTACATAGCTTCTCAAATGAAGCACATCAGTCCATCATACTATTAGCTTGTTCAAAAATACTACGCAACCTTTTTTTTATCTGTCCTTTTTCTTTTTGTGTACGAGCTTTTGAACTCATTATTGAAATGTTGTAAAAGCAGAGTACATCAGTACATCAAGCTCCTATTTCAACACTGCTCAAAAACATAACCTCAGAATTGTAATAGTCCAAAAAAGTTCATAAACTAACTTGGTGCAATAAATTATGATCTTTCTTCGTCACGATCTGCAATTTCACTCAGCAACTCAACATTCACCTACTCCTGACAGCACTGGCAAATGAATCTTATATCACAAATACCGGACAGGTAGTCTCGGCCAGTATTGGCACAAATCTCACTGCAATTATCATCGGAAACACAATAACCTGCCTAATCAGATTTAGAGCAATAAATTGCCTTGACAAACTTGATGCCATTCTCTGAATACATCAACAATAATAAAAGAGTCAAACAGCTTATAGGGGTCAGAGAAATCAAACCAGTCAGCGATAAAAGGAAAGGGATAATTTCAGAAAACAGTTTCACCTGACACTCTTAAACTTCTAAAAATCTCATTTGCCTCCTTTATTTTATATTTTTTGTATCATTTATAATCCATTTTAAAATATAATATTAAAAAATTCATTTTGGGAAAGTAAATGCAATCTCATTCCAAAATTACCCTTTTGTTATCTTTTTTTTATTGTCTAAATATATTAATAACAAAATAAACGAAAGTTCATGTCGATTGGAAAAAATATAGTGCGTTTTTATATAGCAAACGTTAATATTTAAATTTTGCAAGTGAAACCCATTTCAAAATATAATGTTAAAAAACTTATTTTGGGTGAGAGAATATAGTTCTTTTCCAAGTTTGCCATTTTCTTATGATTTCTTAGTTACTATAATACATAAAACATATCTTTTTATGTTTTGTAAATGGATGGACGTAGTTTCTTAATGAACATTTAGAACTTGGTAATAATATTAAAAAAACTCTTTAGTAGTTTTTATGTCATTGGTTTGGACAAAAAATGACGATGCCTTTTTGCATTGATTTAAAAACAATACAAACAAATTTATATATAATTTTTGGCATGTTATATCTTTTTAGTTTTCAAACCATCAATTTGGACAAAATGTAGAAAATTCAAAAATATGTAAATAATTTGTAAAATTTCTTAAGTTAACTCAAAATACTTTGCAACAAAGAATATATTATCTTTGTAATTTGCAGAATTCAAATATTAACGTTTGCTATATAAAAACGCACTATATTTTTTCTAATCGATATGAACTTTCATTTTTTTGGGTATTAATATATTTAGACAATAAAAAGTAAGATAACAAAGGATAATTTTGGAATGAGATTGCATTTACTTTCCCAAAATGAATTTTGTAATATTATATTTTAAAATGGGTTATAAATGATACCAAAAATATAAAGTAAGGGAGGCAAGTGAGATTTTTAAAAGTTTGAAAGCGCTAGGTGAAACTATCAGAAACCTCCCCTGAGGTTTCTGAAATTATCCCAAAAGGAAAAGCAAAAGAGCGGATGCATTGCTAAAGGCTCTGTTTGGATTATCATTTTTTCTTAAAAATTTTTTATACTTTTTGTGAACATATTTTTAATCATTATTTTATCACATATATATCAAATCGTTGCAGCATTTTTTTTTTAAATTTCAAAAAATAGCAATTGAAATGGGCTCTGAAATTTTGGATAGGATACAAATCCCTTTTCCTTGACTTGGCTACAGAAAGCAAAACCCTTGGCCTGTTTTTTATGAAACGATCATTTGTGGAAAACAAAATAGTAAGTAATTGCTTTTGATAACCATTACCTTGGCTATTGGTCACAAAGACAAGAAGCAAAAAAACCATAGCAAAGTTGGTGTAATACCCCATTCTCCACTAAATGTGTCTTTATGAGTAATGGAAGGCCAAGCATCGTCACCCTATTTATAGTTGTGGATTTTTGATCAGTCCACAACTATCAGCTATATTATATCACCCATGTTTTTAAACTCGGATCGGATAGGCCAGTCCGGCTGGTTGAATCGGGAATTGGCCAGACATCCAGTTCGAGTCATCCTTAAAAATCGAAAATTCAAAACTACGTCAAAACTGGTCAAAACTCGGGTTTGACCAGGTGAACCGGTTGACCGGATTTGTCTATTTGACCAGCAATTTTTTTTTCACCTTTAACTCATCATATCCTTTCAAACTCACTTTTTAAGTTTAGTAAATATGTTTTAACCTCTCATTATTTTAATAAAATGTAAAATTAATCCAATACATTTTTTAAGTTACATTTCTACCTATATATATATATATGTATATTATATTCTTTAAGTCAATTTTATGATTAAATTAAAATTCTCAAATTTGTATATAAAGTCATAAATCACCAATTTAAGAAAAATTTATATATATATATATAAAGTTGAAAACTACAATTTGAGGGAATTTTTATATACTATTTTTTAAGAAAATTTTTTATATACTATTTTGATTATATGTTATTAATATATATTTGTGACATATTTATGAAGTCATCCGATCCGACCCCCAGTCGAACCCGGTCGGATCCATCAACCCCTGACCTCTGAGTTCAGCTGGTTCGATTCCCGGTCCGAATCTGAAAACATAGATTATCACTTGTCAGTCAGCGAAGCGACTGTGCGTTTTTGTCACTTTATACACCCGAATTGTTATTTCTGATCATAACAATTCTCAAAGGTTTTGTCTTATTGCTACATTTGGTGCATTTCCAATTAGGAATAAATGTTGAAAATTGCGCATGTTAAGTTTTGTTCTTGAACATCAGGCACGAAAACTGTATACTATTGTCAGCTGCCGTCTTTAGATACGGACGAGGCTCAAATGCTTTATTACATCCAATGACTAATGTCCATCTTGGTATATAAATCCCTGACAAGTGAAGCACTCAAGACTACATACTTAGTTGTTAAGTATCGTTTTAAGGTGCTAAGTGTATTTGGACGATATAAGATGGTATAATAGCACAAAAATGGTGAAATTTAAAGAACAAAAAGCAATACAGTACAACAAAAAGAAGACAAGAAAAGAGATTGATATACTTTAAAGAGAGGATTTTGGATTCGAGAAGAGATGTTTTCGGCTTTATTGTTTTAGAATTTAGCCAAGTAAGGCGAGATTTGCTCCAAATTTGAGATTTTCGTGGTTTTATGCGAGGTGGCTGAGTGACTTATCTTATTGTCGTGATAATATGATTGCTAGTTTGGATTGCTTACCAATTTTTGCAGTCTTACGAAATTCGAACGTCTTTTTTTACGTGCCTGTCAGTTTATGGTTAGAATTTTCACCCATGCACTTCTATAGAACGAAGTTCTTCTCAAAATTGGAGATACAGCTTTTGAAATTGGAGATACAGTTTTTTTTTTTTTCCTTTTTTGATGTAGTAACTAGTTTTATGCTTTGCCTTTCTGAGAATTCGCCGTTACATAAAGAATTTCTTCATATATTGTTGAACAAAAAAATAGGGAAAATGTAGCTCTAGCAAGTAGGATTTCTCCTTATATGGTAGGCCAATTTTTATTTTTTATTTTTAATGAGAATGCCTGTGGACACAAGGGGCAAACTTTTTTATTTTTTTAATAAAAATTACCCCACCGTATCCACTTAAATTTTATATTTAAAAACGCCCAACAATTAGTTTTCATTGCAAACATCACAGCACATTTTTCTGTGATTGATTTGCAAAAATATCATGTTACGTGTGCTTATTTGAACTAGTCTGGTTCCTCTGCTCTTATATGAGCTGTTCAAATATGTCTATATGCGTTTCTTTGTTCCTTTTTACTACTCATCGTAAGATTCAAAGCAAAGAAACAGATAAAATATTTGAACAAGTTATGTGATGCTTTTACTAAATATGGTATCGTAGTTGGAAATTGGGGAAGCTTGAAGAGAGGCAAATTTCTCAAAATAATCATAAAAAAATCAAAAAACTAGGGATCTTTCGGATTCATTTCTTAATTTAGGGTAACTGTACAAAACAAGGGCAAGAGAAAGGGTTTCAAATCTTCTGTCCCCAAAATCTGTCTGTCCCCCCTGTCCCAAGCCTATAAAGATGCCATGTGTCCATCTTGGTTTAGTCACTCCAATCAACCCATAATAAATAACAAACTCGGTTGATTTCAAGTAAACCGAACCCAAACCAGAGTTTGTTAACACGTAAATCACTCATCGCTCATAACTCAAATATTTTTTTAATTCTTTTGTTAAAAAAGATTCTCTATCGTAGTAAACATAAAAAATATTATTTTTTAACTCAAATCTTTTTTTTTTAATATTGAAGTCAACTTTTTCAATATTAAATTATATAGCTAAAAGCTTTTATTTTTGACAAATGTTAATCGATATCTAAGCTGGTCTATTTGTATTTAATTACTTCGTAGATATTGAACAGTGGTTTACTTTTGTTGTTTTACATCTTTTTGTGGAAAATTTTTGTAATGAGTTAAAGTTTAATTTCGTAAACAAGAAAATATAATTTATACAATTTGGTAAAATTAAGTACTAATTGTTTTAAAATTGCAGATTATGGAGTGTGATGATTCCATTGAGAGCAAGTTTCCACCTTGTCGTAGATTGGAATTTACGGATGACACTCAACGTCATTGTAACTCTCATACATGAATCCTTCATTTCTTCATCTTCTCCCAGATGAAAATAAGGGAATAGTAATGAAATTTTGTTACAAGTCTTACTTAATAGAACTACAAAAACTACTAATATTTGAATAACCATGGCCTAGGATGTTGGTTCTTAACATTAAGATCAACCAAACTCTATTCATAATTCAAAACTTCTAAAAATTGTCAGATTTTCCATCAACTCTGCATCTACAAACAAAACCACCAGGGCATGGCACAGGACAACTGCAAATTTCATTACAAGCACTTAAACTTGCACTTGATTGACAGGAAATGGCGTTAAGGTGTGTGAAGTCGTTGACACTTGGTCCATTGAACTTGTGTCCTGCTTCAAGCTATAAATGTACAAAAAGTAATCATAAGTAGTAAAATATTGAAATGAAATTCTTGTAACATATAATACTATCAATGGACAATTAGTAAGTTACCTGAAGTAAGCCAGTCAAGCTCGTAGAATCTTGCAACTCTTCAAGAAAATTAAAATGTGTAAATTGTTTCATTTGATTTGGAGCTGAAACAGGGGTCTATAAAAAAAGCAATAAATATAAAAGTATTTATGATATGAATATAATTAAGTGTCTCAAAAAAACCTTATGTAATAAATTTGTATCACATGACACATAATTAGAACATAGTAACTCACCTTGTGTAAACCAAGTGGCTGCACAAAGGTCACTTGTTCAGGAGAAATTGCTTGAGCCATACTAATATCACCCGAGCCAGTCTTTTTTTTTTTTTTGGTTTAAATTTTTATGCCCATAAATAACAAAAAATAAATTTTAGGTTAAATAACAGTTTCTTGCAAACAAGTAAATTCTTGGAAAAACTAAAATGTAATTGTAAACAAGAAAATATTACCTGTGACAATTGCGTTGAGTACAAAATATGTTGGCTATTTGGTTCCCATATGTTTAAACCATCTTCACTAACATTAGGTGCATGCACATGCTTAAGAACAAAAAATATAAATGAATAATTATATCATCAAGACCTAAAAAACTTTATATAATCATGATATCTAATGCAAGCTTACTTACTATGCAAGCAAACCCGTGATCTTGTAATCCAACCTCATATCTTCTATGAAAAATGTACTGTGATTTATCAATAAAAAAATCCTACATACCTGAACACGGGCTGGAACTTCAGGAGTTAAGACCACGGTTGCTGCAGCTGCATTTCTACCACATGACTTTCTCTTTCTTGATGTCCTTTCTAATCCACTCTTCAACCTTTTACCCGAAATAATTTTCTTTTTGGTCTGTATTCCTTTGACTTTTATACCAACTTTTTCATCAATAACTGGATCTTTTTCTTTCCAATCATTCATTCTTGCACTTGAGCCTTCAAATGTTAAATTTTTGCTGTGTAATTTTTCACTAACCTTCTCAAACATCTTTATAAGTCCATCTTTAACCATTTCATATGTTTCTTCTGTTTCTGCTGCTCTGGTAACCAATTGATTGTAATACTTACACAAGTCTCTATACCTCATACTCAACATTGCTTTTGGATCCACTGTGCTAGTGCTGTCAGACAAGTTTGGACTTTGCATACCCCCAACTTTTGCATTCTTTGTCCATCTTTTCAGTATGTATGGCAGTGGAATTTTGACAATATTTCTTGTGGTAAGAACTTTCAGAGCATGAGAACACAGTATCCCACAAAACTCAAATTTTTTGCAGCTACAGTATATCGTGCCATCCAAAGAGTCATATTTAACAACATGATGATTTGTTTTTTCATAAGGCGTGACATGATAATCAGTTACTGTTCCAACCTCACTACAGATGAGTAAGCTGCTATCATGGGCTTTACATAATTCATTCTGAAATAACTTGAATACTTCTGGGGTATAAATACTTGATGCATGCTTTAACAGTTGAGCTGGAAAAGATAGTGCAGGAGTACTTATACTTGCTCTAAAATCAGCCTTTAACTCTTCATATCGACGACTATCAATCAAGTTTTGAAAATGATCAAAAAATTGATGCAAATTATTCTTATAGGTGACATACCTTTTTACGACACTGTTCATACTCTCACTTCTCTGTGTCGTTGTAATATCAGCACAAAAGGATTGGCGGCCATAGACTAGTGCCAATTTTTCTTTCAATTTGAACATTCTCTTCAGCCAATCATTATCTTGAAGATTATACTTCTCCAGCATTTTATTCCATTCAGTCACAAAATATCTTCTTCTTCATAATCGTATATGCACTTACCAAAATCATCTGCAAAGCTTGTGAATTTTCAAAACACCACTTAGATGTATGGCAGCATTTTGGTAAAGATGCCTAATACATAATCTATGTCGTGTTTCTGGCCATCTGGAAGCTAACGCTTTAGCCATTGCTGCATCTTGATCTGTCAAAATGGTTTTTGGCTTTTTTCCTGACATGGTGCTAGCAAATACATCAAATAACCATTCAAAAGTAGCAGCTGTCTCGTCGTATAATAGTGCACCACCAAAAATAACAGTTTGCTTGTGATGATTCACACCTACAAATAGTGCAAGAGGACGACCTTCACAATTTTTCCTATAAGTTGTATCAAAACAAATCACATCTTTTTTATGTTTACTACGATAGAGAATCTTTTTTAACAAAAGAATTAAAAAAAAATATTTGAGTTATGAGCGATGAGTGATTTACGTGTTAACAAACTCTGGTTTGGGTTCGGTTTACTTGAAATCAACCAAGTTTGTTATTTATTATGGGTTGATTGGAGTGACTAAACCAAGATGGACACATGGCATCTTTATAGGCTTGGGAAGAGGGGACAGACAGATTTTGGGGACAGAAGATTTGAAGCCGTCTGAATGGGATGTTCTGGATTCTACTTCTTAATATTGGGATATATGTTGCTGATCCTATATTTTAGGTTGTGTATAGGCTGTGTGCTTGTCCTTTTGTTTACTTCTTGGAAATATTTCACAAGATGATAATGTGGGTTTGCATTTAATTTGATATCCTTTCACTCTCAGATCCTATGCAGATTCAAGAAGGAATTTAACTGGTTTTTTATATATATGTTTCTACCTTATGATTAAATAAAAATCTTATTTAGAAACCTAAGGAAAGATATTATTCTGGAATGTCTATTTGGTTTATCTTATTAATCTATTGGGAGAACATGCTAAGATTAGTGCTAACTGTAGGGGTATAGAATATGGATTTAGCGCATCCCTTTTTTCTATTCTTTTTTTTTTTCCTTTTTTGGGATAAGCTGATGCATTTGCCAAGAGGTCTTTTGACCACGCTTTGAACATGCTAAAAGCTTCATCACTAAGCAGAATTTGTGACTAAGTTGAACACTTGTTTGAATTTAAACTTGATGTCAAAATGATGTTTAAATATATTTATTTACTTTTTGATTTCAAATATATATATATTAGTTATTTATTTAGTTACTTTTTTGTATCATTTGCTTTCTATATAAGAAATCACTTCAATATTCTTACTAAGTTTATAAAAATGCTATTATTATAACGCTTCATTTTTTAAATTTATTAACTATTTAGATAAAAATATATCTTAAGCACGACGTGCAATACATAAAATATAGGTACAAAAAGGCATAGATATATGCTGATAATTGCAATAAACATATTATAAATTGATTAAATATCAACTCCTGAAGGCTAGTAGAATTTCTACATGCTAATAATGATAATAGACATATTATCAAATCATAAAAGATCTACAAATCATGGCTTCCAAAATGTAGTTCAGAATAATACAATTGTGTGTCCGCTTTTTTTTTCTTTTTTTTTTTTGGTGGTGTATAAGCTCCTTGAACTAATGATTGATATTGTGTAAAAGACAAAGTACATCAGTGCATTTCCTACCACCAATAATAATAATAATAATAATAATAATAATAAGAATAATAATAATAATAATAAAGAGTACATCAGTATACCAAGCTCTTATTTCAACACTGCTTAGAAACATAACCTCAGAGTGTTATCAGTCTAATAAGTTCAAATACTAAATTGGAGCAACAAATGGATCGAGTAAACGAGTCTTTATCCATCACAATCTGCTATTTTACCCAGCAATTCAACATTCATAATAGCAATAGCAAAGGCCGGTTCCAAGACAAGTGGAAAACTCAAACTTCTGGCCGCTTGTGTCACATATTTCAGCACAATTGGCTTTGGATTCACAGCCACCCGCTGGAACATAGCAATAGTTTGCCTTGACAAACTTGATGGCATTCTCTGAATACGTCAACAACATTAATACATGAATCAAACAGGTTAAAAAGATCGAAAGAATAAATCAAGAAAATGAAACGAGAGAAGCAGAAAGTATGTACGTTGACAACAATTTTTGGATAGGATTTAAATCCTTGTCCATTGAATCATGCAATGGAAATTAAATTAGAAAACCTTTCATCCCTTTTTCGCCAAAAGATAGTTTATGGAAACAAAATGGCAAGTAATTCCTTATGATAATAACCATTACCTTGATTGTTGGCCACCAACAAAAGAAGTAAAACGAACATGGCTAATCGTGTGTAGTAACCCATTCTCCACTGAATGTGTCTTTATGAGTAATGGAAGGCCAAATATAACCATCATACTTATAGTGGTGGATTCTTAATCAGTCCACAGTTATCACTATATTATCACTTTTTAGTTATTATCGGTTCCCCCTCTAAAATGAACGGACGTCTTTGTCACTTTGTACACCCTGATTATTGTTTCTGATTATCAAAATTCACAAAGGATTCATTTTATTACTACATTTGGAACGTCTCCAACTAGAAATAAACGTAGATTTTTGGATGAAAATGGCGCATGTAAAGTTTAATTCTTGAAGACGTGTCAGAAATGAAAATTATATGCCAATGTTAGCATGTCGACTTAAGAAACAAATGATGCTGAAATGCTTGATTACCTCCAATTACTAATATTTAACTATGATTAGAACAAGAATTGACAAAGATTTATGTACTAAATTGTTAGCAATATCATTTTATGGTGGAAAGTGTTACAGGCTACATATTGGCCGACATAAGGAGGTATAAGACGAAAAAAAAATGTTAGAATTTAAGCCGAGCAAAAAATTTGTTAGAAGCCAAAAAAAGACAAGAAAGAGAATTATAGTGATATATGGGTCGTTGTTATATTTGTATTTTACAAGAGAAGAACAGAGAATACACACATATATGTATATACATCGGCCAGTATATAGATAGAGAGACATGCACTTACCCAACACCAAACATTATCTAGAAGATTGATCAATTCAAGTACGTGAAACTCTTATATATGTCACCAGAAGTATCCCGTGTCCAAAAAAAGAGAAGAAAAAGTAAACGAGTATTGAACAAAATTGATCCGCAATCTAGTGTTGCTCCAAGAGGATAAAAACGACAAATGAATTACAGAATATACTTGCTTGCTCTATGAGGATAAAAACAAAAGGTTACTAACGAATTATAGAATATCACTACAGAGAACCTGCATTGATCTTTCACGTGGAAATCGAAGCCACACAAGCCGAAGGGTAATGTAGGATTCTCTACTATAATTTACAAGGACAATTATAAGGCCTTGTTGCCCTTTTGATTCTCATCAGTTGAAGCAAAGGGTCCTTGTGATTGTGTACTGGTGGAGAAAAGGGCAATTCAGCATTTTACACTTTCTGCTAAGTTTATCTCAATATTATTCTCTAGGTTAATTACTAATTTGGTCCTTTACCTGTATTAGTCTACTTAATTTGAATTCTTCATAAACTCACTCATGTTATTTAACCAGGTAATTTTCCCAACCTCCTTTTACCTATTCAAAAGGCTAGCAAGATGACATGCTTGCTTAGTAGGAAAGGGAGGTAATTTAAAAGACTTCATTTTGAATTTTTTTTCAACTGCAGCCTTAGAGAATGAACTTTTGCTCAAAATTCAGGACAAAACTTTTGACATATAAAACAGTTTGGCCTTTTATACTCTCTCTCTCGCGTTAGTGTGCAATTGTCTGATGCGGTGGTGGCTTAACTCCCTACAGTTTCTTGATGGTCCAATTGTAATTTTCGTTGACCTAGAGTGTAGATTGATGCATTAATTTTAGAGGAGTAAATGAAGAGAAATTTTCTTCATAGCCATGTTTGACCTAGAGGCTGAGCGTGAACCAAGCCTTGTTAGGACTTAGGATGAGCCTAACATATTCTTTAGTCTTATAAAATATATTGTTAAATAGACTGAGAAGGTGTTTGGTTTGCATTGTGAAGTCAAATTTAGAAATTCTCACTATGGTAATGGGTTTCCACCATTCTTCCTTATCTGTTTGGCTTGGAAATGGAATCAATTTTGTTGAAGTGATAAAATAATCAATCTGAAAACTAAATCTTAAGTCAGGAACGATGGGGAACAAATTTAACACTTTTATTTTTGTTGAATATTTTTTATTTGGTCTACCAAATAATAGGCTTGAGAATTCTAAACTCTGACATCCATTCGCGATCATCATACCAATTTAATGAATTCGTGTTAACTCATAGGATAGTTATTGGGGAACAAAAAATGATGGTGCATCTCCACTGATTTAGTAATTTTGATAGCAATACTGCTGAGTAAACTAGATTACCGACATTTCCATAGGTAAGGGACCAGTTTGGCAAAATTAGTAGATCACGAACAATTGTGACAAACTTATGACTAAAATATGGAATTTGAAAAATATACGTATATTTTAAACCAGCTTGCAAATTTCCAATCTCCAATGAGCATCAATCGTTTGGATTATTGATTCAAAGTATTACATTGATTAACACTTAGCCTAAATTATTAATAAACTAATCACCTAAAAATATATGCAGCCTTCCCTGGAGAATTATGAATCAATACACTCCTTTTTTATTTTCCGTATACAGTCCTTTTAATACAGGCAAATAGAAAGAAAATTAGGTATGTGTACAAAAGACAACCTAAGGTTGTCTCACGCATACAGGCCACTATATGTTCTTATTGTATTCTCCACTCCCCGTAAGGGATTTGTCACAATAGAAACATTGAGAAACTAATCCTTGTATTTAAGAATCATTAAACGAAATTAGCACTTTATAGCGACAATTTTGAATAACTTAACAAGGATAGGTGCAAAAGCACATGCCATCAAGGCATCCAGCATCTACAAGATGTGGGACGTTGGAACACTGAACAAGGCATTTAGGAGTACAAAGTCCCACTGGTTTGCTGCAAATATCTGCTTTGACTACCTTGGCGGCCATGTCTTATGAGAAGCACGCAAAAAATAAAATAAAAAAAATGAATAAAAAGAAGAAGAAAGAAGAAAGAAACCATGCAATCAGACCAAATCATACAAAGAAAACGTATAAAAAAAAAAGAGATCAATAGTAATATTATTGTTGTCACCACTGATAATTATGCAGTGCATTAGCAAAATCTAAGCTGCGAACAACTGTTTTTGACTATGCGTTATTCAATGAATTGGGGGCAATAGAACTTAAAGTTTACTTGAATCAGATTATCACATTTTCTTGAAGAGAGAGTTGGAGGATGTTGGCAGAAAGCAATTTATATTGTAATTAAAGCAAATCATTTGTTTGGTCTGAAGTAATATTGAGTGAACAAAAAGGCTTTAAAATGTATAAAATTCAGAAGATATTATGATTTTATGTAGCTAGTAACATTGTCAAAGAATTAACTAATTGTTCTGGGTTAGTATGAAGGAAGCAAATCTGTTGATAGCAAGGTTGGATTAGCGATATTTGCAGCATTGCCTGATCAAAATTGAAATAAGTGAAAGCCTGACCCTCGCCTTCCTTCTCCCTTTCCCACCAGTATAGCCACGAAATTTGAGAAAAGGAAAAAGAAAAGAAAAAGACAAATTCAAATGTTTGATACCCAAGAGAATCAAAAGTTTAAGACATAGAGTTGTAGCTCGTTTGAAAATGAAAAAAAAAAAAAAAACTCTCCTAAGAACGGGTAATTTTTTAAGGAATTATTGTATTCTTGGTATTAACTCCCTTCTTTCTATTAGTTTCTTTGGTAAAAGAACTCTTACCCCTAGTTTGGTAAGTAAGAATTACGAAAAACCTTTTTGATTTATCCATTTCATTCTCATATTTGGTATAAATATTTTAAGTTGGAAAGGCCTTTCTCTCTAGAAATCTCTCTCCAACTGCTTTCTGGAAACTCTATTCCTCACAAAATTTTAAGAAATGCTCTTTTCACCTTTATCTTAGAATGTTCAGAACTATTGGGTTCAAATTTATCCTTATACACCTCTTTATTTTATTATCAATTCATAGGTTTTTTGGTAGTTTAATTAATAATTGACCATAATCCTTTAACAAAAATATTCTAGTAATTTTTAAAATATTTTTTCTTTGCCAATTTTAAGGTATTATGCCTTTAAGCTTTTGTGCAAATGCATAAGGATTTTTTTGGCACTTGGTATAAATACTGAAAAAAATAATAAAGAGAATGCATGAATATTTAACTTCTTGTGATTTATTTTTACTATACTATTATTTAAAATTAAAAATATTAAAATGAATATTCATAATTAAAAAATATTGTAATCAAATTATTTCAATAAGTACATAAGTTATTCATAAACTACAAAAAACAGAGAGTCAAAATTCCTCATATAATATAACAAAGATCATAACATGAATAAACAAAATATGTAAAAATATGTAATGCTCGATAATAGATTTCAAGGTAATTATGCCAATTTTATTCCATTCTGACATCTAAAAATTGATTGTATCAAGCACTGAAAATGGTCCATTCTAACATGCGTACCAAACATTGGAGTGAATAATAATTATCCATATCATTGTAACTGGAAAGGCATTTTAGGCAAAAAGATATTTCAATTCTGGGCATTTTGATGTACCAAACGAGGGATATAACAATGAGTAGTTCATTCTAATTTAAACTTTTGCAACCAAATAACATTCTTGATCAATAGTCAAATTTCCACATGAAAAAATCAGCATGTACATGATTGTTAAAAAGAAAACATGTGAAGTAATGGTTCGAAAGTAACTCTATTCGATCTGAAAGTCAATTTTAACGGTGGCATTTAACTATTGTATTTGTAACGACTAAGGAGCACTGTACCTTCAATGGCAGTAAACAAAAGCATGACCAAGAAAACCATGCCAAACTTGGTACAGCGGCCACCTATCTTGTAAATTGTAATAACTGACTGGTCAGATATAGATAATCTTTCTGTGCTGTGAGTTTTTTAGCTAATACATTGATGCTTAAGCATTGTTTTATATGGGGTGTGTACCTAGATATTATCGAGGGCATAATGTTATAGAAACATATGCCTATGAAAGAATTATGTATATTTATACAATAATTGTCTATTATTGTTTACAATGAGATAAAACAGAATGAACTTGTCTACCATCCAATGTTCATAGGGTACTAATCATAAGAGTATTTTGATTTATCTTCCTTTTCTAACTATGAGATTAACTCCCCAATGCGGCAATGCACCTGGCAATTAAATTAAGAAGGCTAAGCAAAACTTATTCTCAATTTTTCAGTCAAATTAAATTTGAATATGCGGCATTCCATCCCACGATGCAATAAGCAAAGAATAACATGGTATTCTTGCATTTCTTTTTCTTTTTTTTTTTTGTTGTAAGAACAAAATGCCTTGATACTTCTATAGTATACTATGTACATTATATAATACGACTGAGCTTAATTTCCTAACAAGCAAAATGGCTTGATGCAAACCAGCCCAAAAATACTGAATTACGTTTCATCAAGATTTGGGTTTGGACCCGTGTAAGTTGGCCTTTACCAAACAGGCCCATAGGAAAACAACCATGCGTGCGTGCGTGCGTGCATGCATGCAATTAGGGATGGGCAAAAATACCTGCTAACTCGAAAATCTGTGAGATCTGATTCGATTCGATTCAATCTACTTCAAAAAATAGGGTACTCGATCCGCATTATTTGTTCGGGTTAAAAGAGAGTCGAGTACCCGTTTTTATATGGAGCGGGTTAGAGTCGCAGGATTAAAAACATGTGCATACCTGACCCATCCATATATTTTTTTTATTTTTTTATATACATATACAAAATATTATTTTTAGATTTAACTAAATAATTTTATTGAACGAATCATACGTCAAGTATGAGCACTTATTATTTGTTTACAAGATTCATTTGTAGAAGTCATGATGTTATTTCTTTTAGAAAAAAGTTTAATTAACATAGAATATGTATAAAAAAAAGGGGGCATTGCTTATCACAATTCTCATTTACATGTTTATTTCTCAACATGAGACTTTTTTTGTAAAATTTATATTGAATTTTAGATGAATATGTAAAATATAAAAATAAATTATTTTTTTAAAAAATTAAATAATCAGAGGGGTGAGGTGGGTACCCACCAACCCAATCCACTTTTAACGAGTACCCGATAATCGAGTATTCGTTAATATGTGGGGCAGATAAGGGTCAAAAAATAATTGACCTACAAGATACGGGTCAAATCAGCCAAATGTCTCATGGGACGGGCATCCAACCCGTGCCCATCCTACATGCAATCCTAGGTTTGGAATCGTCGCTCTGCTCAGCTAAGCCATAGTTATGAAGCTCGGTTTCAACATCAACCGCGCAAGGTTACCGATTCAACAGCAGTTCGACCACAGGTTCACGCTAGTTGTATAGGTCATTATATAATGTAATACTAGGGGAGAAGCCTACATAATGAGGAGGGGTGGGTGCTTGTATTATAATTTGTTGTTAAATATCATGAAATTAAGAAAGTAACAAACACTATGAATATTGGTAAGAAAATGTGGACGCATAGTGATTTTTAAGTGCACAAATAGAATTAAATACACTAATTTGTTTAAGTGGAGAAATGTGAAAATAACAAAATGGAGACTTAATCACGTAATCATAAGTCATTGTTAAATTTCACATATTTACTGAGGAAATATTAACGAAAAATTAAATCAGTTTGTTCCTTGCAACTGTAATGATTAGAAAGAAAACCAAACCAGAATTTTGCAGTACTTTCCTTAGTTACCAAAGGATTATAAAATTTTGTATGATAATAAATTCAACATATACTACAAAGAGATTGATTCTCCGCAACAATTCGAGACAACTTCCGTCCGCTGTCATGAAATTCCAGCAAAATATGAGGCAAATTGGTCTTGTGAATATTATTCTTTTGTAGTATTTTCTCCCAACCCTATCAATAAAATCTTAAAGAGTGGTATCAATACAGTGAGCATAGAGTCTCCCCATTATTAAATTTAGAGTTCAAATTCTAAACTTGACAGTTGGAGAGGAAAGGGTGTTGGGAGGGATAAGATCTTAAAAAAAAAAAAGAATCTACTAATAAATATGCGAGTCCAATAAACACAGCAATTTTCATCTTATACCATTGCCAATTGTAATCACTACAAAAAAAATAATAAGAATAATAAAATTGCGAGAACAAATTAAACATCAAATGTATTTAATCAGAACCAATAACAAACCATCAATCACTACCTATTAAATTGCAATAGTAGGAAAACATCATCTATTAAAAGAATATTAGACTTGAGCCTTTAATTTATACAATATATAGAAGCAATTCAAAGGATCTGGATTTCTAATAAATAGTAAATGACATACCTTAGCATTTGAATTTTGAGTGCAACACCCAATGAGCAGGGCCTTCAATCTGTTGGTAGAAAGCTCGTAGTGACAACATTACAAGAAAAACAAACGTCAAACATTTTCCAAAGTAGTTGGTAAACTAACTTAACAAAAAGATTAAATGAAATAAAAGATAGAATTATATCTCTGCAAATTAAGACTTATAATACCAAATTATTAAAGTGAAAAAACAAATCAAGAACATGAAATATGAACACACGAAAGAGAGCAACAGAAAATTGCAGACCTTTGACCAGAAGAAACTTATAGTAAGAAGAAGAAAAATTATACAAAATAAAAGAAGATAGATAAAGTGATAAACTGACATGAAGGAGGAACAAATGGCTGGTTACAACCATAACAGCAACAATGCACATTAATTTGTAGTTATTACAAGTTAAACCACTCTTGAAGTAAGCAACACGGACTTTACAATCGGAATTTTACAAACAATAGTTGAAGGGCAAAAAAGTAAATGCACAAGTAAGCATGCATCTAACCATCATACTAACTATAAGAAAAGCATGGCGCCACCATTGTAAATTATTAAACTACCCCGAATGAGGCAGATTAAATTTGAGAAAGAATGCCCATTAAAGTGCTTTTTATATATATGTACAGATAGAAATTAATACATAAATCATTAAAAATAATATAACTCTTGAATTGGTAATTAAACATCAACTGGTTTTTTGAATTTCAATTATAAATGAAGGTCATTGACTAATCAATACATTCTTTCCTTCTCTGGTTCAATTACTAACTTAGCCGAGTAAGTGATCGGTTATTTGGTTGACCCATCAAATCATTGACTCAGATTTGGTTTAGTAACTATGAGTTAAACCTCGTCGTTTGATGGTTAAAACCAAAGAAAAAAAAATTGTGCCAATTGTGATCTAATTTTGTCACTTTACTTTTAAAAAAAAAAGCTCTCATGTTTTGGCAAAATAAAAAACTTTTTAACTTTTCATCTATTCCTCATCATGCTAAATCAATTAAATTTAACATATCATGAAATAAACAAAATTCAAATGAAATACATGTACATACATACCAATAGTCGTAACCCAATACAGCGAAGTATCAACCACTTTTTTTCTTTCTTGGGTAATTGTATAAATAACTTTTACGAGAGAGAGAGAGAGAGAGAGAGAGAGAGAGAGAGAGAGAGAGAGAGAGAGAGAGAGAGAGAGAGAGAGAGAGAGAGAGAGAGAGAGAGAGGGAGGGAAAAGGAAAAATAAAAAATAAAAAGATGTAAGTAGTAGTTGTCTCATGATTTATGTATGTTGGATGCGTCGCAATTACTTTCTTTCTACCCGTGGCTTGTGTGGTCCGAGGCCGAAGATGGGAGTAGGGACTGTCTCTCCGATGCTTGCTCTATATCGGCTGGCATAGAATAACTAGATTTTGCGTTGCTATAAATTGCATAGAGTACCAGCTGAGCTGTGCCGAGGATGAAGCCAACGCCATTTGGAACCTATATCAAAAGCATCAAAAAGTTCAAGCCATACCTTTCAAGTTAACCAAAGATGGAATGCATTTCATTCTTGATTTTTTCGTGTTAGTGAAAAATGGATACTAAAGACCAAGTTGGAGTCTGATTCTAATTTTCAAGTACTGCTGTTCTTATTTCACATTCGCATGGAGCCCAAATCATACTTTGCCTCTGATTTGTTTGCTCAAATTCTGAGCCCCTAAGAAAAAGGCTTGTGGCAGTGCAAATTGAGATATAAATGACATTCATTTGTGTTACCAAAAAAGAAAGATAGTAAAACTTGGAGTGGCTGCAAAATGTTTATCCCTACAACGAGCAGAACTCCACTGGCATATGACAAACATGGTCAAATTTTTTATGTGCTTTGAATAATTACAGTTACCACCCTTTATAATACTGCAAATTAACTATAATTTATCTTCTTCACATTTTGCTTAAGCTCATCCCATAAGCAAAATGACGCAAATAATGCGACAAATTCCTTCCCTAAACCACCTTTTTCCTCGAACGCCCGTAGAAATAAATAGTGGCTAGAAGTTCTGTTTGTAAAATAGTGAGGTAAAAGATCATGGTTGAACAAGAAGATATGGGACTGGATGACCTGATTGGAGACAGCAAAAACAGTAATTCACATGCAGCCCCAGCTATCAAGTGAGGAAGAGGCCATAACAAAAATGAGAGAAATTTGCTCAAGACAATTGATGGCCACAATTTCATGCTAGTTTACACTTTTTGGATGGTCCAAAATCATGCATTTATTCTTAGAGCGTAGGTTACTCTACATATCCTCACGATTGATATAGTGCTTTAATCAGCACACTAACCATTACTTTTATCTCTCACAATTATTAGGCAGATGAATAATTACACAATTAAAATTTTTATGTCATGGTTAAAATAAAATTACTACTCAATCAATTTGTCATGATATTTTGTTTGATATCTTGTGACGTAAAAGTCTGAGCTTTGGCAATACCACTAGCTCAATTATTAAGCTAGGCTTATAAGTTATAAGTTGGACCTACTATTACTTATACATCCAACTCCAGGAAAGTTGGCTCTATTATCTGGCCAATACTTAACAAAGGAAAGTAGAGAAAAATGTGGTATAGAAGTAGGGAGCTGTCCTCATGTAGGGCACCTGGGGTTCACAAGTGTGGCCTCTCTTGACAGCCACCATAAGTAGACTTGCCGCCCCTTTGTCTCCACGAGGCAAAAATAAAAGTGGACTAGTGGAATAAGACAGTGTTTAAAGTCTTAATCATTAGATACGGGGCGATATGGGGGGACAGTTTATTATTGCCCACAACCCCATCTCGTAGCCTAAAGTATCCCCTTGTAAAAATCTAATATTCATGGTAATTAGGATTAAGACAATATTGCTACTACAATATACACCAATCAATCATATTTGATAATTTCAGAATTTTGATAATATTAGTGCCCGTTTAGATTGCTTTTTTCTGGAGTTTTTATTGAAAATTATGTTATAACGCTTTGATATATGTGAGGTAAAAAAGTGATTGAAAAATGCGCTCATGAAAGCACAAACATTTTTTACCAGAAAATGGCAATCCAAATTCAATGTTTCGGTTAAACCAAATTCAATGTTTCGGTGGTGCTCCCACACTAAACAATTAAGGTAATTACTCTCTTGTATTGAGCTGGAGACAACAGATTGATAGGACCATTTCAGCGAGGCTGTTGCCAAAATAGACTACTTGAGGGGTCAGATTGGGACTATGCACCCTTGACGAGATCCGTAAAAATCAATACTAAAATGGAATTGACTGAACTTTTGGTTCGTGGAATAGAGCTATCATGTGGAAAGATGTGGACTCCGGATAATCAGAGAAGCAGGTGGAAAAGATCCTTGTGGCTACCATGTCAAAACGAAGCCTAATTTGAACCACTTGCTCTCTATGATGTTCTTGTTGCTTTAAGGAAAAAAGGAATCCGAGAAAATATTTGGAGGTTTTTTGAGGAATTTGAAAATTATGTTAAAATGGAAATTAAATACATTTTGAAATTTATACTTACCCCTTCATCAATCCTCTGTGTAGAATATGGATACCCGAAACATTAATTTTTGGGTGGATTAATTTTCTAACTTATGTATTATTATATTTTGGATTAATTACCAAAACTCCCCTAAGCTACATATGGAATGAAATTTAACTAGGACCACAAGGAATATTATTTTTGTAGTCATTATTTGTCTTAGTTGTTATCAAATACTGGAGTTTACAAATGATTTTAGTAACAAACAAACAAACAAACTGAGAAAAAATAATGTTAGGGGATAAAGCATAAATCAAGCTATATGTTAAGGAGATTTACTGTAGTCAACTTTTAGCAGTATAAATATCTTTGTGGCATTACTATTACAAAAAGTTAGAGTTGACTAATTGGTTAAGGTGTAAAATGAGGGGAAAAAAATGTTAGAGAATAAAGTGCAAAAATAACTATACCTTAGGGAGAGTTTTTGTAATTAATCCTTACATTTTAGATGATACTGCAATAGGCCTTTAGGTTAGAGACTTAAAGTTGCTTTTTTTTTTTTTTAAACTTATCATGACCCAAATAGTCACGTATTAAAGTATTGGTATTGTGACAATGTGACCCCCTGCTTTTTATTCTTAAATGCAAGTATTTGCCATTTGCAACCTTTGTTCTCTACTCCTTCAAAATAATATGCACTTATTCCATATTTTTCTCATTATCATCGTTCTATGTCAAATTGAATGTCTTAGTTTCACATAGTACTATCACTGAGATACGAAAAGTCAAAAGCAATAGTTGATAGAGTAGTTTGAAAAGAAAACAAAATATCATGTGGGGCTCAGTACATTTCATAATTGAAGTTGGAGGTGACGAAGGGAAAAATCTGAGCACCTAACAGTTTTAGTGAATTAAATGTTTAAGTAAGCAGAGTATTTTTTTGTAATAAAAAATTTTAATCCACAAAAGGAAACTATTAGATTAGGATGGATTCAAAGAAAAGAAGGACAAAGATTATTATTATCATTATCATCATCATTATTTAGTAATACTTGTAGCTGGAAGATTGGTTCCGTTACGCTAGAGTTTTTGCCTTGCGTGACATTTTATTAAGTGTCCAAAAACGAAAGGTATAGCTTATAGGAGCTCCTTAATAGGAGCATGCCAATTTGACGGTTGGAAATTTCTAATAATAGGTGATCAAATAGGAGTCATATGTTCAAGGGATAATGATTGAGAACTTACTCCCAAAAACCAGTCTTGCACAAGCACAGCATAGAGAGTCCAGACCCCTCCATTCAAGAATAGGAAAAATGAGAGCAGGAAAGGCATATACTCCACACTTTTTGTTGTCACCACAGTTTTCTGCACAGCCAAGAACATAACTATTATTTGTGTTATAAGCAAAGGTTTAAATCATGATACTTATCATTTATCAACCTAATTCTTGGATTCATCAATCCCTCCCACTGTGTAGGGTTGCCCAGGTGATACTGGAAAGAAACATATACCGAATATTTGATAGTAAAAGGAAGTTGAAATCATAAGAAATCTCAGATGGGACGCATGTGATGTCATTAGCTTGAAATTTTTTTTTTAGGCAGCATCTTATTCTTAATTCTGATCAATAGGGTCCAAACATATGGTTTCAATATGTCCACCTGTTTCTCCAACCTAAAAGTCAATCTTTAGCTTACTAAATGCTGAATGGTAGAGTAGAGTAAAGTAAATGCAAAATTAAATTTAACCGAAGTTGCTCTTGCAAGAAAATGGAAAAACAAAAGGAAAACGAGGTGAAATTGTTAAAATCCATAAAGCAACAAATTGCTATTCCAAAGAGGCCGGAGGAGTAATTGAAAAACTGGACAGCAAGAAACATCATAAACCATAAAGATTGAGCAAAATTTGGCTCCTTGAAGTATTATAAATCTGACTGACAAAATGCTTGGAAATTAAGTAAGCCAAGAAGTCAGAGCGCCGTGATTAATCAATCAATAACTTAAAGAAACAAAAAGAACTAACACGAGATGTAAGTATAATCAAAATTGTATCTACTTTTTACAGCTAATTAACGTAGGAAAGACGATCTTACCATGGCTGCAAGAGGCGAGCCATACATGATGATGTTTAGGCCTGAAGACATGTAACCTATAACATCAATCCTTGTATCTCCGGTCATCAAGAATTGAGTGGCTAAAACGGCCGCCGCGAAGAATCCCACGTCCAAAGTACCGGCAAGTACGGCAGTCTTGCCCTGTTGATCAACATTAGTGCAGGAACTTGATGTAAGTTATGACTTGCTTATGATCATATAAATCTTCATTTGGACCCCAAGAAAGATGGGGAGGGGATCGGAGGGGGTGGGAGATGATCTACATACCTTCATCTTTCGAGGAGCAAAAACGAGGAACAAAGATACATAAATTATTTCAACAACCACACCAAAACCATTGACTGTTGCCACGAGATAACTTCCTGGCCTTGTGATTCCATAGTATGTCCATAATGATGAATTCAGCAGTGTACAAATGTAAGGAAGGCTCTCAAATTCCTCGGTCGATTTACGCTTCACGATCCTCCAAAACGTCTTCCTGGAAATATTTCAAAGCAATTTTCTCATTTCAGCATAGAATAAGTATCTAACCTTTCAATACTGTTTTGATGAATCAGTCAGCATATTTCACTTACGCTGGAGAAAGGAACATGAGAACAGAGATGATGTTTCCTGCAAAAGAATCATCATAATTGACCGATTGTAGTCAAAACCAAAACTGAAAAAGAGATATAACTCAGAGAAAATAACTTGTGAATGGTTTAGATAAATGATTACCTATTATGCCAATGATTAAAACTAACCTCTCCATGTTGAGCAAAACTTTGGCCTGCAGAAATGCTATTCAGGCCCTTTAAGGGAAGAAATAGGTTGGGAGTAAGTTAGGAAAGTTTCAGCTTAAACAAACTAGAGAACAGATTTCATTTATGTCCTGCTGGACAGTAATGGGATATTTCTAAGCGAACAAGTTTGTAGCTTAACATAATAAACACATGACGTGGGACTAATGTGCTTCCAAATTTGACATGATCGATGTTTTGATTTACTTGTAATATAAAAAGAAATTGGAAAGCTTTCTAGTTCAAATTAAGTTTTACCAATTGTATATTGAGTTATAGTTCACTAATGACTACAAGTAAGATTAAACAAAAATGCGATGCTTCAAATTACAAATCTTTTCCACGTAAATCCAGTCTTAGTCTATAAGCTTATACACAGCAATCATAACAAGTCCAATTGACCATGAAAGGACCTACTGGCAGGTTCTATTAAAGTAGCACTCTACTTCACCATCCAAATATTGCAGAAGATGGCCTCTCAACTCATATGGAGAAATCTTTTCTCACCATTTTCAAAGAAGAGGTTTTAGTCTTGACAATGTCGTGCTTAAATCTTCTTCATGATTTGCACCAAGTCATAACTACTGTCAGAAATAGACATTTTCTATTTTACAAATCAATGCGTGAAAAGGGGTGACACACTCACGTTACTTCAAACAAAATAATGGTCAAATTAATTAGTTTATTGCACGTATTGCGCACGTTAATAAAAATAAAGTAGCACACATTTTACTTTACTTTTTGGGGTTAATTGGCTGAATATAAGTTTACTTGTCGACAATGCCAGAAAAGCACTAGCTGGACAAACTATCCAAAGTACCCCACTTTTTTAAAGGAAAAATAGTGCACCACCTTCAAAAAGGAATGTGAAAGAAAGAGAAAGCTGTCGAAAAGTTAATACTAGACTCTGTGTTTGGATAGTAGATTATTTGAAATAATTTTTTGAATAAAACATTGTAACATTTTTTTTGATGTAATATATGTGAGATAAAAAATAGTTAGAAAATGTGTTGATGATGTAAGTAAGTAAATTTGTTAAATAATTTCTTATCCAAACAAACTATCGACTAACAAGATTGTGATAATTGAATCCAAGTACTGCTTCTAGTTAAGATGCTAATTGTCACTTAGCTTTTTTTTAATAAATTTGTTTTTATGTTTACCTTATTTGGCAGTTAAGTTTTTTGGGAGTTTGTATAAAACTCAATTGTAGTTTACTGTAGAAGTTGTAGAAAAAATTTTTGGAAGTAAAGTTTTTATGTGTTTTGGGGGTATTATATTAAAAAATTTTGGGAGTTTTTTGAGAATTCTTACAGATAATGTAGGAAGCAAATAAATTTTATACAAATTTGCTAAAAATTTGCATTAAAACTTTAATGAGATCCTTTGCTTGAGAGAGCTAATGAGAAGAATTGCTTATGTAGAGCTAATTATGAAATGGATTGTTACTTATACTTAGATCACGAATAAATAAAAATTTTATTCATAAGACTTTTTTAATTGCAGCCAATATTTTATTACGAATAATTCCAAAAAATTCAGAAAAAAGAAAGGCGTTTACCCTACTTAACAGAAGAGGGGACGATGAAAATGACATATTCACATTTTAGCCCTCTCACGCGTTTCACATGCTCTCTCGAACCAAGGACCCAATTCCAATAATCATTACGAATTAGTACTAGTTTAAGATTGCGACATAATTTTTTTTTTGTACGTGCGTATTAAGACTAAGGGATAATATCAGAAACCTCCCCTGAGGTTTCTCATAATATCACCTGGCACCCTATGATTTTAAAAATATCACTCACCTCTCTTGGTAATTGTAAATTGACTATATTAACCTTCACTTGGTACATGATTTACATATCTAATAAATGGATGTCAAAAAATGAAAGAAAAAGGATCAAAAGTCACTTTCTTCTTTTTTCTGTTTATCCAACATTCTTTTTTATTCTTTTTTTTTTGTATGGCTGCACAATTTTTTACTTATAAATTGTAATAAATTAAATTTTATTTTTTAATTGTGATAATATGGAATATGAATGTAAGATTTTTTCCTTTGTTTTGAGTTGACTTTTATAATGAATTAGTACAATTTAAAGACTTGGGTCACAAGTTGTGAAGATGTTAGGAAAAAAAAAAAGGCTCATAATGAATCAATTTTAAATATATAAATTAAATTGGTACTAGTATATTTCTTTACAAATATCTTTTTTTTATTTTTATGAATTATAGATTTGTGATATAGTAGTACGAGTAGAAATTATTTTTTAGGTGGTGATTTTTTTTTTTAACAAACAAAGTGGTTAGGAGTATTTTTATTTAGCAAAATGAGCAAAAGGGTAGTTTGGGGTTTTTATAAATTTTGTTACACAAATAACAAAAGTAAAGGAGGTAAGTGATATTTTCAAAAGTTTAGGAGTACCAATTGATATTAAGAGAAACCTCAGGGGAGGTTTCTGATATTATCCCTAAGACTAAATTGGCGTGAATCTTGTGGTTCTGAAATCTTGCCATATGAATATATGATACGACAAGTCAACAGGACTGGGCTCTACTTCCAAAAAATTCCTTGGCATCGCCTGTGTGGCTTGTCATAAGTTTTATATAAAGTACTAACAAGAGATCTGGATCTGGAGTTTCAATGCTTAAACCGTGTTTGGATTGCAACTTTTCGTCGAAAAGTTTTTACGTTTTACGTGATTACATTTTTTAAACATCTTTTTACCTTATATACATCAAATCATTATCGCATATTTTTCTATGAAAAATTTAGAAAATAGTAATCCAGACTTTTTACGAGATTATTTCTAATTTTGAGCATCATTAAGCAATTGGGCCTCATGTGATAGTTTAGCTGTCAAAAGATTCCCAAGTATGATTCTTACGAGGTTTTGCATCTAATCTACTTGACCTCTCAAAAAATGTTCCATTTTTTTTTCGTTTTATGTTTTTATGTGATGGGGATATCAGTATATGCAAAAGTTCTGCTTTGAACTCAGCAAATAGGAAGATTAACTAGTGGGGAAGAGCAATATGAAAGTTTTCTAAGAGTATTATAGGTGTAAATTATATACTCACACAACGAAGAAAGTCTCAAAATAGCTTAGAATATATTTTTTTGGGTAAATTTTTTATATAATGTCAGTGTATAATTTCTTTTTTTTTTATACTAATAAGTTTAGATCATACCATATAACATGATTTTAAACTTAAAATTCAAATCATGGTTATGGGTCACACATCCAATGTTGCTAGTATAAAAAAAAATCACTACGCTGTCAGTGTATAAAAAGTTAGTCATATTTTTTTTTCTTTTTAAATTTTGGTGTGATTGACCTTCTTTCCCTATTAAACTCCAGGTATTTGTGAATATATTTAGTTTTGGTGGCACCCCTGTTACAGCGAGACCATTATAGACTTAAATAGTTTTCAAGATAAGACAATTTGGAATGATTATCTAAAGCTGCTCAATTAAACTCTACAAATTCCCTTCAAAAAAAAAGAACACTCAAACCCACAAATTTATGGAATTTGCGTTTTTTTCCTTCCACAACTATAAATTTATACTCTAAGTTTAAATCAATAATTATTAATTATCTCTCTCTTTTTTTTCATGTTAGTCAAAAAGGAAAATTAAAACCTCCCATTTAACCCCAAAAAAAAAAAAAAACTTTACGGCCTTTCGGTGAGATTAGAAGTGAGGCCAGATCACTTATTAACTTTTTCTTCTACTCGAATGCAACTTCTCGACAAGATTTTGGCATAATAGAATTTTCCTATATTAAAAACTCTGTATATATATATATATATATATATATTGAAAGAGAAGGGTTGTAGTCATCATGTGGAACAGGACGCCTTCTGGTACAATTTCAAAACTATTTCCCATCTACGATTTTCTAAAACTCAGTAGACATGACCCTGTAATAATAATTAATATTATTAAGGGATAATTTCAGAAACCTCCCCCGTGGTTTCTATTAGTTTCACTGCCTTCCCCCGAGGTTTTAAAAATATCATAAACCTCCCTTAAGGTTATTGTTCTTGTAACAAATTAGTCCAATTCAAAAAAGTCAACAATAAAAAATTGATTTTAAGAGTGAGAATAACATTTCATACCAAAACTACCCCTCAACTTGTTACTAGTTGGTTAAATTAGAATAAAAATCACCTCTTCAAGGAAAGAACATCACAATAGATTGCTAAATGATAAAAACATAAAGTATGTTAGAAATATATTATTTTTCTCAATTATTTCTTTAACTTATAAGGTCATTATTTCATGATTAATAAGAAATTTTCATCATTTATAATAAGAAAAATAAACTCCCAAGAAATATTTGGATTAGAGCAATAATTTTAATGGAAAACCAATAGATTAAAGTAGAGAAATTTGCTTCTAACCACCTTGTTTGAAGTACATATACCAAAAAAAAAAAAAAGAAACACCAAACATTTCAAAAAAAGAAAGGAAAGAGTAGAATACGTGTAGTTACATTTTATCCATAAATTTGTAAAATCTAATTGTAAACATATTTTAATACTTTACCCTATTTTTTGTGTATTTTCATATTCATCTTATTATTCTTATGAAAATTTATGAAATAATAATATCTCAATAGAATTTCAATCTTTTTTGGAGGAGAAGAAATTACAATAACTACTAAAATACAAAAAAAAGTAATTTTAAAATGTTAACAATTATCATTATAAAATTTAGTATTCAAGATTTTCAAGATTTTTATATTCCAAATCATGGTTAATTTAGTACGAGTGACTCTATTGTTTTTCTCCATGTAAATACGTAATATTTTTTGAATTGTAAGGATAATAAAGTCATTTACTCATCCATGAAGTAATCATTGGCTCCAAATAGCTTATAAGGGAGGTAAGTGATATTTCCAAAACCTTAGGGTTTGTGAAATTATCCCTATTATTAATCCATATCTCCTTGGAAATGAATGTTTTTCTCCATATTTTAGTACACCTTATAACCCTTCTTCGGCTAATGATTTTTATTTTGACCCCTTATTGTTTCCTACTCCAAAAAATTCAATGACAATTGAGACATGACTTTGTAATAGTGATGAATTACGATATCACATACAAAATTAAAGAAATTATACTATCTTCAAGGCTTTAGATTGCATATGTCAGAGTAAATTCCCATTTACATAAGGCAAAGGTGGCCGAACCATTATAAACTTCTGTGTCTAGAGAAATTGTTCAAAACAGACAATATAGTTGATTTTTTTTTTCAAGAACACAATTTGAAAAAGCCCATTATTGAACGGTTAAACATTTTCTTCGACACCAACTTCAAGATCTTTAATTTCTGTGGAGCCAAATGCATCTTGAGTTAATGAAATTGTCTTCATGATTTTCGGGTTGTATTGCCGGTCTACGGTTGGATTGGGGAGGCTATTTCCTTTGCCAAGAGAACGATTTTTAGTGTCGTTGTTATCAAAATCCTCCATCAAAATCACGCCTTTGACGGGGTGGTGGGGCGATCCTTCTTCTTCTTCTTCTTCTTCTTCTTCCGCTGCTTCCTTGGATTTTGCGGGAGACTTGTTTTTGTATATGAGGTAAAGAAGCACCTGGGCCGAACCCAGCATAAATCCAATTCCATTTGGTACCTAAATTCGGCCTCCAAAACATGTAGTGGTAAGCCCAATGAAAAAAGTATGAAACTTTTTCTGGATTATTGTTGAGTTCACAATTCGTTAATTTTTTTTTTTTTTGTACTGCACTTTTAAAATCCTAATTCTACATACCTTACAAATTCAAATTAGCAAAATTTGATCCCAAGCTATATTTTTTATCACCTTTTGGCCCGAGTTTATTACGCGATCCACACGAAACTTAGACCCTATTTGTAAATAAACAAATTCCAAACCTATATTCATTTTTGTCTCTAAAAAAGTAAGGCCTGATTTGATTCATATTCAATTTTGCCCTTAAAAAAATAGAATATGATATTTTTATACTTAAAAATCACCATATGTGGATCATATGATAAATTTCAGATTGAAAAGTGATTGGAAACCTAAGTTAGGATCAAATTTATTTATTTGAATTTATAAGGAACATAAAAATAAAAATTTTGAAAGTGAAAGACGTAAAAAATTTGTTCTACAAAATGTAAGGAACGATTTTTTTTCCTTAATATAATAACTACCTATATGAACCTGTCTAGGTCCCCAAAATCCAATTCGGTTGCTAGGTACATTAATCAGAGTTAAATAGAAGACTTGTTTGGATTGCAATTTTCCACCGAAAAATTTTTAGATTTTTCGTGATCACATTTTTCAAATACCTTTTTACCCCACATACACCACATCGTTACAGTATATTTTTTCATGAAAATTTCAGAAAATGACAATCCAGACAACCCTAACTTCTAATTCAACTCCTCTTTCTTGTTTTTTAGTGTAAAGTTTGCCTTCTCCGTTAAACCCAAATAAAGAAAACGTCTAGTACAACAAGTAAAAACATTTCCAATGCATAGGCTTATTGTTCCTTGGTTATTTGTTCATTTTTAAGCGGAAAAGGAGAAAAACAATTAACTTGAAAAAAAAAAAAGGAAGACATTACAAAGTGTTATTTGCTTATTTTTAACCGGAAGGGAGAAAAACAATTAACTAGAAATAAAAGAAGGCATTAGAAAGACTTACTCCAAGATAGATATCCTTTACAAGCACAGCATAAGCAGCCCAAACACCCCCATTGAGGAATTGAAAGAAAGAAAGAAAAAATGGCATGTACTTCACACTTTTCATCTTCATCACAGTTCTCTGCCAGAAGAATAAATGGCTTCACGATTACATATACAAAATTCCCCTTATAGTTCACCTTAGGCTAATAAAGCAAAACTGTGTTATACAAACAATGAAAGCAGTAAAGGGGTGTATTTACTGTTTTCCCTAGTGATTGTTATTTTATTTTTTTATTTTTGGTCGAAGGTGATGCTGCCATCCTTATAAGAGAGAAGGGAGAAAAGGATGTCCTTACCAGCTCAATTGGGTTTCAAAAACGAGTTCTTTTCTCTCTTTTTTTTGGATTTAATTCCCTTTATTATCTACCAAATTTATCAAACCTAAAAAGGGCATTTTACATAGATTGAAGCCTTTATCAAGTTATTGAAAATTGAGATGGAAGAAAGTGAGAACACTAGAGCAAGGCAGGAAAGAGCCAAAGAATGGGATGAGCATACCATGATAGAAAGAGGGGATGCATACATTCCAATAGTCAATCCTGTACATAGAAGTCCGACCAATGTTAGCCTTAGGCTTCCATGGAGTGCTAGAAGCGTTACAGCAACAACCACCCCAAAGAAACCAACGTCCACTATTGCCACCATCTTCAAAGACTTAACCTGATCGACAGGATAATTATAGCCAATTACTTTATAAAATCAAGGTAACAAATTGTCTTTAGTGCTTGCCTAAACTTCTCTTGTCACTTTGACCAAATGGTATCTAGATGCTAATTTTATGTTTATAAAAATTGAACAATTAAGTTGCAATTTACTCTTACATAATGATCTATAATGATGCATGTAATAGTCCAATTCATGTCCCTAAACGGATGTTTGATTAGTTATGCTATGCAAGTCTACTTGAATAATTAGAGTTTAAGGAAATTGAACCAAAGTGTTACTCTAAGGAGTACTACGAAGTTGAAAAATTCACATTCGTGCAGCCATCGTGCCAAACCACTTTGGTCCAACAAGCACATACAAAGCAGTTTGCAGATTAGAAATATAAATCCTGTCAACGCATGCTAGCGCAGTTACTATGAACAGACTACTTTCTCATTACGTATTCGAATCTTGCTATCTGCACAAAGATTGCATTAATAGTTCATATGTAAGTACCTTCTTGAGCAACATATAATCTCACGATTTGTCCTAATCCGGGGTGATGATTAGAGATGAAACAACCCAAAATTTGTACTACCCAAACAAAAAGGAACTCTAAAATCCAACAAATTTGATAGGCAACCGACAATCAAAAGAGTGTTTTAACACAAATAATTTCAACATGGAGATCCTGAGGAGTCACCTTTACATCCTTTGGAGCATAAATGAGAAACAAGGTAACGTAGATTATGTGTAAGATGGCTCCGGCGCCATTAACGGTGAGCACAAGCAATCCTCCGGGCTTCAATATCCCATAAAATGACCACAAACTCGTACTCAATAATGTGGTTATGTATGGTACACCTTTGAAATCCTCTGTTGATTTCTCCTTAACAATCCGCCTGAAGGTTTTTCTGAATACAAATATTAGGTACATTATTCACTACGTCAGTTACCAGTCTTGAATAGAATAGAGCAAAGTTTGTAACAGTATTCTGATTACAACAAACTTAAAACAACTGCAAACATGGAGGAAACATTTTTTATACAAGACAAGTTTAACAAAAACAAAAATAATATTTTGAGAAGGTAAGCGTGAACTTACACCGGGGAGAGAAACATGAGTATAGAAATGATATTACCTGCAAAAGTACAAATTAAATTCATAATTTTCTACGAGCAATGCATGGCAGGAAATATGAAACTTGAAGGTTGACAAATTAGAACCATACCAATAATACCAAGTATCACACTAAAGCTAGCCATGAAGCTAATTGGTCAAGGAGATTGTCCTAGAGTAGTAATGAAGATGTCTGAGGTGAGATTATAGCAAATGGAGGAGGAATACAATCAATAAAACTGGTGGTTCTGGTGGAAGAATGCTTGAGCAAGTTGGTTCTTCATCCCAAATTTAAATGATTCCGGATGAATATCACCATCCAATTTCTTGCCACGTTTCAATTTTTCATAGTTTTGCAATTATCTCGAAAACGCCATCTGACCACCATCTTTTTTTTGGAGACAACTAGATCTATTAGGGTTTTTTTTTTTTTTAAATGTTGGGTGGACATATCACAAGGAATCACAGCCTTTGTGCCTAACGTTGAATATGTTGCTGAGGGAAGTGTACAAGTTAACATGGTCTAAATTAGTTAAAAGGTAATGTGCGTGCAGCAAAAATTAAATGCTAGGTCAAGCGGGCTTCAAGAATTTGTACTAATTGGGTATTTACTTGATTAATTTTACCTAAGATCCCGTTTGATAACTCAATTTAGCACTTAAATTTAATGAATTCAGATCTTAATACGTTCAGACTATTTGATAATCGAAAATAGAATATTTGAATGAATTAAGTGGCACTGAATTTTTAGACAAAACTTGCTCCCAAAAATAAGTGATAAGCTATTCACTTATCACTAAATGTCATATACATTCAAATGTATTAGATTTAGTCATTTAGTATTTAACAATTCATTCACTTAATGAATTTAGACTTCACAGACTTCAGTTTTATCAAACGCGCCCTAAATTTAGAGTTGGATTTGCAAGTAGCATTAAGCAGTTAAATTTTTTCACTAATCAAAAATTATGATAAACAAGTTAAAAAGATTTCTTTTTAATGCAGAGAAAAGAACAATTCATATAGGCTAGGTATATGTCATTCTGCATTCCATCACATTATTAGTTTCATTAGGTACATCATGTGCCTAACCATATGGGCTTACCTTAATTGGCGTAATCAATCATTAATCCCAACTTTTTGCGCTCTACGCCTTCCTTCTTTAGTTCAGGTGTGCTTTTTGCTAGAAATAGTGCACTCTACCTAATCTTATGGATTAATGTTATATATTCTCAGTGTGAAGTTTTTTATACTAACAAATATTGGATATTTGATACATGGATAAAAAGTGAATTTAAAATTTGAACAATGATGATGTCACATTTATTTCCTACTTGTGAAAAAAAATGTTTGCATTGACATTGACAATGTATAAAAATTAATAACTAATCTTATTCCTTTGCACAAATTTGGATAGCGGACAAAAGCACCCTATCCATTCCCTTGCTATACTTCAGTCCTTTGGCACTGGCTCTCACTTCTCACTTCAAGTGAGCTGGTCCCTGAAGATTTATGAGTCTGCCAAACAATCCCTATGGTGCAAAATGCTTAAAAGGAATCAATTTTATCCCAGTTAAAGCAGTAAGAGAATTGTGGCATGCATTTGATGTTAACAGATGCACTTTGCACCTTTTTGTATTCTCAGCTTTGTTACGTGTAAAGGGCCAAATTCATTCATTTGGCGTTTTAATTTTGTCCCAGATTTTTCATGAAAAGATTATACAGATGGATCTCCTCAATTCTTTCAGGCTTTCCACTGTAGAATCTACTTTAACCCCTCGTTTGGTACAGTGGAAAGGTCTAAAATGAAAAATCTTTCCAACTTTCTCATTCCATTCCAGTATTTGGTATGGACATTTCTTGTTGGAAAGCTCTTTTCCCTTAGAAAGCCTATTCCAACTTTTTTCTGAAAGCCCATGTCTCACAAAAATCTAGGGAAGCCTATTTCCACTCTATTTAGGAAATATCTAAATTATAGAAATCAAGTTTATCCTTCTATATTCTATATCTCTATTTCCTATTACATATTTATCTTTCATATATATTAATTTGCCTTTTGCATTGTCAAATATTAGGTCCATTTTGTGAGTTTAGTTAATAAGTTCATTACCTTTTTAACTTAGGAATAATTCTAATTCTATTTAATGACTTTTATTTCTTTTTACTTTGAAATAAAATATTCAGTTGACATTTTAATATATTTTTATTCACAATATTGGATTATATAATAACATTTGTTAACTCAAATAAAAAATAACATGACAAAATACATTCATATGAAATTAAAAAAAAAAAGAAAAAAGTAAACCCATTAGACCATTTGCTAAGACACAATTACGTTTTCCTATTTACAAATAGTTCTTAAAACCCTTTAGAAGCAAATCAAGGGAGAGAATTTAGCGTGCATGAATGATGGATTTAACATGGATGAAAAATATATGGGGTTCAACATGCATACAATTTAAAATTTTAATTTAGTTACACCCGGTATTCACCTATGACAATTGTATTACAGTTAGTATTCACCTATTATAATTGTACGCTATTAAAAAGTTATGTTCATATTTAATAAGTTATTGTGATTTTATACTATTAAAAAGTTCTTATTAATTAATAATTCATTTGTCTCTAAATCAAGATGTGTATAGAATGTTATATATAAGGATAATTAATTCAATATAGTAAGTTTTTTCATTCCATTCTGACTTATTAATATGATTATACCAGACATGAGAAAAGAAATTAACATTCCATTCTGACTTGGTTACCAAACATTGAAATGATAAATATTTTCCTATTCATTCTAGTAGGAAAAGAATTTTGGATGGAAAGCCCTTTTCATTCTAAACATTTCCAACGTACCAAATGAGGGGTGATTTGAAAAGAAAAGACTACAGAAGAAAAGAGAGAGGGATTGTATGTAGAAGGAATTCAAAACCTTCCATTAAAAAAAAAAAGGTATTACTGGCAACACTCTTTCATCATTTTCCTTTTCTGTAAAGTAGAGCAAAACTCCATTTTTGTGTCTGTTCAATTTGTTAGGCAGAGGCGTGCACAAGTTTTCTTTAGCAAACAAAAGACGAAACGAAACATCTTTCCACTAGGGAAAGTTTGTTCATTGCAGTTTTGGCAAATCGCCGAATAACTTTTTCACATGAATCTTGGGAACACGAGGATCATTTAAAACTATACGTATCAAATAGTTTGAAGTTAATTGGGTGCAAGTTAATTAATTGTTAAATGAGCCTACCTGGCTTCCTTAAACGTAATTGTAGCACTATAAGCATGAAGACATTACATTAACCTTAATCAGATAATTAGGTAATTATAAACTCAAAGTTCATCTAACCTGTGCTCGAGTTAAAGAACGAGATGTGTTGTTACAAAATTCCCAACTCTTATGCTACTAATTACATGTTTAAGCAAGAAAAGTATCGATGGAAATAAAGGTTCAACAACCAATGAGGACGCAATCGTTTACAAGAAGTAAGAATTACTCACAAGAGCCAGCTAAGATGACAAAAACCCTCTCCTTAATGCTAGATTTGCCACATGTCAATTTATGGAAGCATCCACTTAATCCACGACTAACTTCCCAAAAGATAGAATTTTTTTTTTAATCAACTCCCAAAGGTGGTATTGTTCAAATTTCTTCTCAAAGAGGGAAAAAAACATATTTAATGAATGTGTTATTTGTTTTTTAAATATACATTTTGTGAATGTGTCTTTATATTTATCTAGACATTTCTTAAAGCAAAGTATTCAATAAATGTGTTGTTTAAGAGAGTAAATGTGTTATTTTAGAACTCTCGTTGTTTGAAACTCTTTTTTGAGAAGTACCACTGTTTCAAAATTTACTCCTTAAACTGCAATTGTAGAATATAAAAAGCTATGAAAATGCTTAGATTTGCAATTTATTTTTTTCCTCCGAGTTTGGTAAGTAAATGATTCCATATATATTATTGTCAAAGTACTTAATAACGTCTGATTAACATTCCTCAAGGTTTACTGAGATCATTAGATGAAAATTCAACAAGAAATCACCACGTTTGGTTTATAAAACAATTATGCACTGCTATGGCACTAATTAATTTCTTTGTACATGATAAATAGAAGCAAATGGATCTTATATACCAAGAAAAAAAATCATTTTCTCTAATTGTAAAACGTTGATAAACTCTCGAATGTGAAATTGACAAGCCCGCAAGTATACATCCAAAAAATAAATGAAGTAAAAAAAATTATATCCCTTCTTGGAGGTTCTAATTTGACATAAAATATACAGAATCCTCACTTCCCAATACCCTGACTTTCTCAATGAAGAAGCAACAAAGAACCCGAGTGCCAGTGACAGGGACTACTCAAGGGGCCGACCGTCCTTGCGAAACTTCGGAATCTGTCTTCTCTGATTGGCTTTGGCAGGCTCGTACAATGAATACTGTTAGAAAATACAGAAAAGAACAAAAACAAATCAGACTTTGAGGCGTGAAATATACTTTCCTTAATTTGCCTCTATAAAAGACAAATTACTTCTAGAATACAACAAAATCTAAAAGATATTTAAAACGAACAAGTAACTTAATTCTGTTAAAGTTCGTCTATTTGAAAAATCAATACACCTATTCAAGACACCATAAAAAAAGGCCACTCTAATTGAAGAGGTATATAGGTAATTAACCAATTAACAGATATGTCCCCTATATTTAACTGCTCCTAATTACATAGTAAAATAAAAAATCTCAAATAATTAATTAGCACCTCTTCTAATTAGAAAACCCAAGTGGCCCAATGCCCTTATCAAGATATTTATATGTCTTTCAATTTATATTCAAATGATCTAGATATAAATTGAAATTACATTCCCACCAAATTTTCCCTACAAACTAACATTTGAATCAAATTTGTTAAGGAAAGAAGACAAGGACATATATACACAATAGGCACTCTATCCTCTTCCAATGGGGGACAAGGAACTTCAACTAATTCATTGCAAACTATTACCAACAAATACTATCATAGCTTTTGGCATTTTTATTTTTCTCTATCAATTTCTCCAATTTGATGCTGCCCTCTTCGGCTGCTTCAGTTGAGCCATTTTCCTCAGCTGCATGGACAGAATTGACTGATTCCGACTTGTTCTTGAAAATCATGTGTATGATGATTTGAGCAGTTCCGGAAATTATCCCTAGTGCATTTGTCACCTGTTAGGTTTGTTTCATGCTCAAGGAGTTGAAACATCAACCCTGATTGAGATTGTTATCTTCCTGTATTTTTGTATGTTTTAGATGTTTCATTGTTTCTCCAATTAAATTTTTTTTTTGAGGCAATTAGAGGCAATTACTCTAATTAAAGCTTGACTAGGCTGTATTCAATCACATTTGGAGAATTCGTTACTGATCTAAGACTATATTCACTCACACTTGCAGAACTCAAACTGGAACTAGATGACATAGCCTAACAGCAAATTAATAGCTTAAAAAACCGTACTTTTCACGGAAAAGGATCGATTTCGATTTACGATATTAAGAAGTAGAAATAACCTATGTAATCCCAACAAGGAACTCTGGTGATCAAGCCATTTTATCCAATGTAACCAAAGTAGATGTAGTAGAAAGTTTTCTAAATAGAAATTAGAAAGAACTAGCAGGACTCAAGTGATACTAAACATATATATATATATATATATCCATCTTAGCAAGTAAAGAAACGAGAAAAAACTTTATGCACTGAATACATGGTCTCAATATTCTCAGTTGTACATTTACTTGCGATTAATTTTATCTCATGATTTCCTCCTCCAACTCTATTTGATGATTGAATACTCTTTTTGTGTGGCACAAATAATGGGGCTGTCTAGTATTTTAGGAGCAAGCACGAGGGTTGCTTTCTAGCGTATTTACTCCAAGAACAAGAATTATGAAAATTAGAAGTGTTTAAATTTACTCCCTTGTCGCAAAAATAATTTGTGTAATTAACCTATTTAATTTTATTCTAGTACCATGTTTGTCCGGTTTCAAATGGGCATTGTGCCTAGCGCCTTCTTGATCAACGGATACGCATTTTTTATAGGACTATTCCAATTTGCAGCTTTGAACTTGTACCACATTCTCAACTTGTATACCAAATTTTAGTTTTAAATATTTTGTATTCCAACATCTCATATTTATTTCAATTATGTCCAATCAATAACATCTTTAATAAAATTGATGGAGTAGAGGGTTGTGCAAATCAATAAACTTGTATCATTTTTTTCATTTATGAATTTTTTTCTCTTTTTTACCATTTTTAGTACATAGTTGTTGAATTGCCCGATTAGTTTATCATTTTGTTTCATTTATGAATTTTTTTCCCCTTTTTTACCATTTTTAGTACATAGTGGTTGAATTGCACGATTGGTTTCACTAGTGATGTTATCCACAGGACTTGAGTGAGACAAATATAAGATATTAGGATATAACTAGCATTAAAGCATGGGACTTACACTTTTATTAAAAAATAATTAAAATTTTGGAATAAATTAGTCAACATTATTTTCATAATGAAAAGCTATCTAAAACTCATACAATTAAATGTAGTTCCATATCAAATAAACTATGAGGTCTAGAAAATAAAATACCAAATTTAATTATTTTCCAAATTTCTGATTCTTCTTGAAAGATGTAGGCACTCCTCACACCGGTCGATTTTCAAACATGTTGCACTAATAGAGGATCTAGTGACTAAACTGTAATTTGAGAATATAAAAGCATGATATTTGCTTGATTGTACATAAATGAAATAATATTGTGCTACACTTTTCTTGAAATAAAGAATGAACTATAGTTTGAGGAGTTGGATCATTTCTACTTATTTATCACAAAGTCTAAGGGTATATTTGATAAAATTAAAGTCTGAAATCTGAAAGTTGAAATCTAAATCCATCAAGTTAGTCAATTTTTAAGTACTAAATCTGATACATTTAAATATATATTATATTATAAGTAGAAAAAGTAAATAACTTATCACTTAATCTTTGGAGTATGTTCTACCTAAGAAATCCAGTGCCATTTAATAAATTAGGATGTTATAACTGTTGTTATTAAACACATCTAAATATCTTAAAATTTGAACCCATTAGATTTAAGTGATAAATTGACTTTTCAAACAAATCTTGTGCTGCATGTGACCAATTAAATCTCTAATGGTAATGTTCAAGCAAAATTTGTTGTACAAAACTAAAAGTAGTTATTTATATAAAACATATTAATATTATTTGTTAAATTATTAATTCTAATATTCTATAATAGAAATTCACTTTACTTAGGTATTGTGTCTACAATGCCATTGCAATTAATGTAAACTATTTTTTCATACCATATAAGTACTTCTAAATTGCATATGGTATAATATTGATTCTACATATCTTTTGTATCAATGTCTCCAATATGTTCAATTATGTGAAAAAAATTAAACTTATAAAAATTATGATTTAGATAAAATAGACTAATTGATTAATAAATGCATTAATACTCTTATGGAATAAAATTAATAACTCACATTAAATTCAGATTTATAATCAGCAATCCATATTATTTTGGCACTTAAAATAAGGATTTTGACATCAAGAATTCATTTGTATATACCCATGCTGTTAACTTTTCAACATCATTGGCAATCTTAATACTGTTATATGTGGTAGCAATTTTCAAATTTAAATTACAATAGAATGTGTAAAATTTGTAAGTTTATAACATACAATGCAAGATATTTATTACAAAATTTGTAACCTTATTCAAATATATCTTGATCGAATTTGTTATACACAGTAAGACACATATTAAAAATTAATAAATTTTTTATAAAAATTATTAGTAAAACACATAATATGAATAAGAAAAAAAATAATGAAATAATATATTGGTATTGTTTGACCATAACATCACAAGCAAGTGTAATATTATTTTTCTTCCTTTGTCTGTGCTAGTCGAAACCCATATTCTTTTACAAACATACTTCACAAGCAAGTGTAACATTGTTTTCTTCCTCTATTTCTATTAGTTGGAGCCCATTTTCTTTTATAAAAGTACCCATAAAATCAACCATTTTTAACGAAACTATATAATTTTTAGTAAGGAGATAAAATTATTTGAGTTAATTGATTAAAAGGTTAAAAGAAATATCAAGATTTACTTTGTATCCATTAGTATAATTTTAGATCTTAGTATGTTGTTATCCTATCCATTATGATACTTAAGAAATGCTGCCAAACCAACAAATCCACGATCAATGAATTCATAAGCATAGTTAAATGTGTTAATAAAATGAAGTTAGATTAAGAGCAAAAAAGAAGAAAATTACCTATTAATTAGAGATCTCTATGTAATGTAGTAAATCTTTGAATCTTATTTTTTAGAATTTGTAATGTGGGATTTCTTCCATAACATTTGCAACTTTTATAATTCTACTATTTTCATTGAATGGTAGTTGATAGCGGTGAGGTACAATTTTAAACTTTAAATCTGTATATATAATTTCAATATTCTGAATCTGGTAAACTTCCTCATACCATAGTCATAAAACTCGACTTGATCCGATGGTCAAACTGGTTAACGCAGTGAACTGACCATAGGATTGGATTGAGCTATTAATTGGATTAGACAAATATTGAATCCATTGACTAGTCAATGATTTGGTGGTTCAACTGGTGAATTGGCAAAAAATCACCGATTGAATCTTTTCTTATTTAAAATATAAAATTATATTAACCCGTGATTGAATCACGAACTAGGTAAACCGATCATGTCTCTGGGTCAAGGTCTGGGCCAACTTTAGTAACTATGCCTTACACAGATACTTGTGCTATGCATAGGACTTAAACAATTTTTTAAAAATAATTAAACTTTTGAATAAAATTCTCAACATTTTTATTATAATGGAAAGCTATCAAAGATCTTTAAAGTCATATATAATTTCATATGAAATAGACTATGAGGTTTGGGAATGAAAATTAATTATTCTTTATTTTTTTCATCTTAAAAAATATAGGTACTTTTTACACTAATTAATTTTTAGAACGTGTTGCACTACTAGAAGATTTCATGATAACATATGCCTATACAAGGGAACTACAAATAATTAAAAACATTAAATTTTAGAATAAAGTATTTAAAAATTTTATTATCATACAAAACTTTTTAAAATGTTAACAATTATATGTAATTTAGTAATTTGTTTTTTCTATTGAATTTGAAAGAAATTTAAAATTTATTTAAAATTTTTGTATTGGGTTACATTCCTTGTAATTTGCAGAGATCAAGATTTATAGTGTGGTTAACATGATATGTAGAAAAAAATTTGATAATCTCAATTTTACTTTTTTTTTATTTTAAACTGGTAAAGAATGTGGTATAGAGCTCTTTAAAAATTGAAATTACTTAGTAATTTTTTTTGAATTTGAAGGCAATTCAAACTCAGTTGTATTTGGTAGAAATTTCTTGTAATTTGCAAAGATAGAGACTTGTAGTGTGATTAATGTAATATGTAAGAAACATTAAAGTAAACATTTGAAAAGTTAGTGTAACTAAAATTTTTTTCCTTTAAGGAAACTTAAAAAGTTTACTTAGATAGATATTTTGATAAGTTAGTTTATCTGAATATGTTTTTACCTAAAATTTAGGGATTTAAACATTTGAACAAACCAACTAATAACCATTAGATAATGTTAATTGAATTTATTAAATAATAAAATAATTCAAAAACATTAGAAAATGACATGTGTCAAAATAGTGAAAATGTTCTAGAAGATAGTGTTGGAATTGATCCTAGGTTTTGATGATAACAAAACAAAATGATGATTTGGACTAATGTTTTTATGTGAGAATTATGTTAGAACAGGTCCTTGATTCATTGGAGAAAAGAAATCATTGGAGAAGAAGAATTGAGAAGGTTTTAACTTATCAGACGCAAGGATTGGACAGTGAACAGAGGTTCGGACGTCCGACAGATTGAGAAGAAAATTGAGATGGCTACTAGTTCTGTCAGACGATCGTTTCGGATGTCCGACAGTTTACGATAAACCTTCGGACGATGCTGTCGGACGCAGGACAGGGGTTCGGACGTCTGACAGATTGACTGGTTCTGTTGGATGGTGGGTTCGGACGTCCGACAAGCAAAGGTTCGGACGTCCGACAGCTCCAACGGCTATTTTTCTAACAGCCATATTTTTTACTGTTGAAGAGTTTCTTTAGGCCATTTCTCACACTCTTTAAATACTCACAAGTTCAAGAAGATAGGAGACTTTTGTCTACATGAAATACAAGCTTACAAGTGAATATTTGGGTAGAAATCTTCTTTGTTTGTTGTATAGGTGTGGGAAAAATGGGGATTGTGAGGTTACTCATTTGGAGGAGTAAAACCTTGGTGAAGGTTGCCTCACCTATAATAGTAGTTTTTAATTGGTTGAGTGAGCTATTAATTGTAACTTGTTGAGGGTTAACTAGGGTAGTTGTAAAACTCCTTAACTCAACTAAAGGCTTTTAGGGTAAGGAATGAGTGAGCCTTCACTTATACAAGTTGGTTAGTTTCACCTTCAATTGAAGAAACTACTAGTAGATTTAATCCAAATTCGGTGCAACTTGAAATTTGGTTTGCAATTCTTTTTCTATCTCTTTTCTTTATTGCTCAATCATGACATCTTCATTGTGTTTAATTTGACATATCTTTGTTCACACTTGAGAAGTTGTTTGTACTTGTTTTATTGGGTGAATTCTTGCAATATTTACTTGTTTTGTTAAATAATCTAATTCATCCCCCTTAGGTTGCATTTCGGGACCTACAATTAGTATCAGAGTTTGGTCTCCTTGAGATTAAACTCAATCAGCTTAGGAGTAAAGATGGCAACCAATAATGCATTGTTTTTAGAGGGGCAATCCATCATTAGACCTCCCATGTTTAATGGTATAAATTATGTTAGTTGGAGGGATGGAATGGAAATATTTTTGCAGTCTATAGATATAGAGTTGTGGTTTATTGCTAGTGAAGGGCCTTATGAGGCTACCATTATAGACGAAACAACGGGTAGAAATAGAACTAAAACTAGAAGTGAATTGAGTGCTCAAGATAGATTTAATCTCTCTTTGAATGCCAAGGCCATGAATGTATTGTACAGTGCCCTAGATGCAAATGAATCTACTAGAGTAAAAGGGTGCAAATCGGCCAAGGAAGTATGGGATAAGTTGAGAGATATGTATGAAGGGAGTGACAATGTTAGAGAACAAAGGAAATCTATGATTGTTGCTCAATATGAATCTTTTAAAATGCATCCTCATGAAAATGTTGATAAAATGTTTTGTAGATTCAATGATATTATTAAAGATCTTGAATTGCTTGAAAAGGTATACACTTTGGGTGAGAAAAATAGAAAAATTTTGAATGCCTTGCCAAAAGAATGGAAAAATAAAGTCACCGCTATAGAAGAGGCAAAAATTTAAATTCTATGTCTATTGAATCTCTTGTGAATTCGCTAACCTCTTATGAGTTGAAGTTAAGTTCAAAAACACAAGATGATAAGGAAGCAAGGATCAAGAGAAGCATAGCATTCAAGGCCTCACAAGAAGATGTGGAGTTAGATGAAATGGCAAGGGCATTGAAGAAACTTCTAAACAAAAGGAGTTCTAGAGGAGAAAGAGCAAATAATGATAGAAGACAAAAATTCAAAAATTTTAAAATTACTTGGGATGAATACAATTTCGATAAAGAAATGGAAGAAGAAGAAGAATCAACTCAAATGGCACTTATAGCCTTTGAAGATGATGAGGTAAACTCTAATCACTCTCTTAGTGATGAAAATGATGATGATGATGAAATGCAAGTTCTTATGATCAAAATGCATAAAAGTTTGAAAGAATCTTACGCCAAAAATAAGGATTTGAAAATAAAAATAAATGCTTTATTGGAAGAAAATTCTAAACTTTTTCAAGAAAATAAGAGTTTGAGAAAAGACAATGATGATTTGAAAAGGTACAAAATTGATTTTGATTGCAAAAATGATTTGAAAAAGAAGTTGGAAAATAAAACAAAATTTTATGAAAAAATGTTGGTAGAACAAAATCTTTTAAAGAAAAGAATTGATGATTTGAATGTTTCTCTCCAAAAAGAGAAACAAAATGTTTTACAAAGAAAAGAAAACCATATTTTACATGGTCAAAATGATTCTATTATTTCTAGAAAAAGAGGAATTAGATTTATTAAACCTACTTTTGTGAATGATCCTAGTATTATGTGTAATTTTTGTTGCCAATTTGGACATATGCAAAATGATTGCTATGTGAAGAAAAATATAAGAAAATGCATGAAATCCATGTGGACTGTTAGATCATGTTGTACTAACTTTCATGGACTCAAAAACAAAAGGGTACCAAATGTTATTTCTTGATCTTATGTGATAGAAATCTTTATGTTGTTGGCCTTGTTCCTAGGTTTTGATGATAACAAGATAAAATGATGATTTGGACTAATGTTTTTATGTGAGAATTTTGTTAGAACAGGTCCTTGATTCATTGGAAAAGAAAAGAAATCAATTCAAGATGAATTGAGAAGATGTTAACTTATCGGACACTTCTATCGGACGCACATCATTATCATCGGACGTCCGATAGAATTAAAGATGAAATCAAAGCTCTCTGGTCGCTGTCGGACGCAAAGCTATCGGATGCAGAATTATGCATCGGCCGTCCGATAAAGAACGAAGCAACCTATCGGACGCTTGTGTCGGACGCACAAAACCCATCGGACGTCCGGCAGACGTTGAGAAGAACTCGGACACTCCTATCGGACGCATAACATTGTATCGGACGTCCGATAGGTCCAACGGCTATTTTTCAACAGCCATATTTTTGACCGTTGGAGAGGTTCTTGAGGCCATTTCTCACACTCTATAGATACCCACAAGTTCAAGAAGATTAAAGACTTTTGCCTACATGAAATACAAGCTTACAAGTGAATATTTGGGTAGAAATCTTCTTTGTTTGTTGTATAGGTGTGGGGAAAGTTGGGTTTGTAAGGTTGCTCAAGTGAAGGTTACTCTATAGGAGGCATAAAACCTTGGTGAAGGTGAGCCTATCACTTGGAGTGGTAAAACCTTGGTGAAGGTTGCCTCACTTGTAAAAATAGTTCTTAGTTGGTTGGTGAGCTTTCAATTGTAGCTAGTTGAGGGTTTACTTGGAGAGTAGTAAAACTCCTTTGCTCAACCAAAAGGTGTTTGGGGTGAGGAAGGAGTGATCCTTCACTTGTACAAGTTGGTTAGTGTCACCATCAATTGAAGAAGCTATTTGGTGAATTCAACTCCAAGTTTGGAAGAAGCTTGGGAGATTGATTGGTTTGAATTCCTTTTACCCTTTTGTTACTTTATTCTTTGTGGTTTAAGATTGTTTACATTTATCATTGTTGTGATTGTTTGAGTACTTGTTTGCTTGAACAATTTTAGTTGATTTATTGGGTTGCATTTTGGGACCAACAATTGGTATCAGAGCTTGGTCTCCTTGAGATTAAGCTCAATCGGCTTAAGAGTAAAGATGGCAACCAATAATGTATTGTTTTTAGAAGGGCAATCCATCGTTAGACCTCCTATGTTCAATGGTATAAATTATATTTGTTGGAGGGATAGAATGGAAATATTTTTGCAATCTATAGATATAGAATTGTGGTTTATTGTTAGTGAAGGACCTTATGAGGCTACAATTATAGATGAAACAACCGGTAGAAATAGAATTAAAACTAGAAGTGAATTAAGTGCTCAAGATAGATTTAATCTCTCTTTGAATGCCAAGGCCATGAATGTATTGTACAATGCCCTAGATGCAAATGAATCTACTAGAGTAAAAGGGTGCAAATCGGCCAAGGAAGTATGGGATAAGTTGAGAGATATGTATGAAGGGAGTGACAATGTTAGAGAACAAAGGAAATCTATGATTGTTGCTCAATATGAATCTTTTAAAATGCATCCTCATGAAAATGTTGATAAAATGTTTTGTAGATTCAATGATATTATTAAAGATCTTGAATTGCTTGAAAAGGTATACACTTTGGGTGAGAAAAATAGAAAAATTTTGAATGCCTTGCCAAAAGAATGGAAAAATAAAGTCACCGCTATAGAAGAGGCAAAAGATTTAAATTCTATGTCTATTGAATCTCTTGTGAATTCACTAACCTCTTATGAGTTGAAGTTAAAAGTACAAGATGATGAAGCATGGATCAAGAGAGGCATAGCATTCAAGACCTCACAAGAAGATGATGAAGATGTAAAGCTAAATAACATGGCAAGAACATTAAAGAAGATTCTAAATAAGAGGAGCTCTAGAGGAGGAAGAGCAAGCAATGATAGAAGAGAAAAACTCAAGAATTTCAAAATTACTTGGGACGAATGCAATTGGGATGAAGAAATGGAAGAAGAAGAAGAATCAACCCAAATGGCACTTATGGCATTTGGAGATAATAAGGTAAACTCTAATCACTCTCTTAGTGATGAAGATGATGATAATGATGATATGCAAGTTCTTATGATCAAAATGCATAAAATTTGAAAGAATCTTATGCCAAAAATAAGGATTTGAAAATAAAAATAAATACTTTATTGGAAGAAAATTCTAGACTTTTCAAGAAAATAAGAATTTGAAAAAGAAAATGATGATTTGAAAAATTACAAAATTGATTTTGATTGCAAAATGATTTGAAAAGAAGTTGGAAAATAAAACAAAGTTTTATGAAAAAATGTTGGAGGAACAAAATCTTTTAAAGAAAAGAATTAATGATTTGAATACTTCTCTCCAAAAGGAGAAACAAAATGTTTTACAAAGAAAAGAAAACCATATTTTACATGGCCAAAATGATTTTATTATTTCTAGAAAAAGAAGAACTAAATTTATTAAACCTACTTTTGTGAATGATTCTAGTATTATGTGTCATTTTGTTGCCAATTTGGACATATGCAAAATGATTGCTATGTGAAGAAAAAATATAAGAAAAGGCATGAAATCTATGTGGATTATTAGATCATGTTATACTAACTCTCATTCATAATGTTCTCTTTAAAAAAAAAAAAAAAAACTTTGGACTATAATTCATTAAGTACTTTGTTGGAATTGTTAAATGTTGGGTATTGGTATTTGTTCCTTTGATTTTGGTATTGTGATATTGATGATTTTGGTATTGTGGTATTGATGATATTGGTATTGTGATATATATTGATGATATTGTGATATTTGAAGTTTAAATGTGGTTGAATTGTTAAATAGTTTGAATGACTAAACGAGGGGAGTTAATATGTTTTGATTGATGACAAAGGGGAGATTGTTGGATGATTTTCTAAATTGTTAGATGATTATGATTTTTCTAAATCATTTTAACTCATATTGAGGGGGAGTTTCTTATTGAGGGGGAGTTTCTTTCTATTCCCTTGCAAAATCATCATTTGGTTTGTCATCATCAAAAAGGGGGAGATTGTTGGCCTTGTTCCTAGGTTTTGATGATAACAAGATAAAATGATGATTTGGACTAATGTTTTTATGTGAGAATTTTGTTAGAACAGGTCCTTGATTCATTGGAAAAGAAAAGAAATCAATTCAAGATGAATTGAGAAGATGTTAACTTATCGGACATTTCTATCGGACGCACATCATTATCATCGGACGTCCGATAGAATTAAAGATGAAATCAAAGCTCTCGTCATTGCCGGACGCAAAGCTATCGGACGAGAATTATGCATCGACCATCCGATAAAAAAGCAACCTATCGGACGCTTGTGTGGACGACAAAACCATCGGACGTCGGCAGACGTTGAGAAGAACTGTCGGACACTCCTATCGGACGCATAACATTGTATCGGACGTCCGATGGGTCCAACGGCTATTTTCAACAGCCATATTTTTGACCGTTGGAGAGGTTCTTGAGGCCATTTCTCACACTCTATAGATACCCACAAGTTCAAGAAGATTAAAGACTTTTGCCTACATGAAATACAAGCTTACAAGTGAATATTTGGGTAGAAATCTTCTTTGTTTGTTGTATAGGTGTGGGGAAAGTTGGGTTTGTGAGGTTGCTCAAGTGAAGGTTACTCTATAGGAGGCATAAAACCTTGGTGAAGGTGAGCCTATCACTTGGAGTGGTAAAACCTTGGTGAAGGTTGCCTCACTTGTAAAAATAGTTCTTAGTTGGTTGGTGAGCTTTCAATTGTAGCTAGTTGAGGGTTTACTTGGAGAGTAGTAAAACTCCTTTGCTCAACCAAAAGGTGTTTGGGGTGAGGAAGGAGTGATCCTTCACTTGTACAAGTTGGTTAGTGTCACCATCAATTGAAGAAGCTATTTGGTGAATTCAACTCCAAGTTTGGAAGAAGCTTGGGAGATTGATTGGTTTGAATTCCTTTTACCCTTTTGTTACTTTATTCTTTGTGGTTTAAGATTGTTTACATTTATCATTGTTGTGATTGTTTGAGTACTTGTTTGCTTGAACAATTTTAGTTGATTTATTGGGTTGCATTTTGGGACCAACATATGTGTTATTTAAAAAGCATGAGTATTTGGTTCTTGATACTAGTTTTAACATTGCTTTCAAAGGAAAAATACTTTTGAGGAAAACAGGGGATCGGATGTCCTACAGGTCGTCGGACGTCTGACAGCATTTTTCTAAATATTTATATGTATTGGCATTGGTTATTTGGCCAAAAATAGGTCTCTAAATTTGTTGACATTATTGATTAGACCTTAATGGATCTATTCTATATTTATTGGCTTTGTTTGTTGCTTTTCTATACTTTATATCTATTGGCTTTAATTTTTGTTTTCCAATACTTTGTTATTGGCTTTGTCAAAATTTGGGACCAATGAAGGGGAGTTAATATGTTTTTTGATTGATGACAAAAGGGGGAGAAATGTTAGATATTTTTCTAAATCACTTTAGCTCTTATTAAAGGGTAGTTTCTCTAATTTCCCTTACAAAATCATCATTTGATTTGTCATCATCAAAAAGGGGGTGATTGTTGGAATTGATCCTAAGTTTTGATGATAACAAAACAAAATGATGATTTAGACTAATGTTTTTATGTGAGAATTATGTTAGAATAGGTCCTTGATTCATTAGAGAAGAAAAGAAATCAATTTAAGAAGAATTGAGAAGGTTTTAACTTATCGGACGCAAGGATCGGACGGTGAATAGAGGTTCGGACGTCCGACAGATTGAAAAGGAAATTGAGATGGCTAGTGGTTCTGTCAGACGATCGTTTCGAACGTCCGGCTTTCGACAAACCGGACGATCTTTGCCGGACGCAGGGTTGACGTCCAGATTGGCCGGTTGCGGACGGTGGGTTCGGACATCCGACAGGTAAAGGTTCGGACGTCCGACAGCTCCAACGGCTATTTTTCTAACAGCCATATTTTTGACCGTTGAAGAGTTTCTTTAGGCCATTTCTCACACTCTATAAATACTCATAAGTTCAAGAAGATAGGAGACTTTTGCCTACATGGAATACAAGCTTACAAGTGAATATTTGGGTAGAAATTTTCTTTGTTTGTTGTATAGGTATGGGAAAAATGGGGATTGTGAGGTTACTCATTTGGAGGAGTAAAACCTTGGTGAAGGTTGCCTCACTTGTAATAGTAGTTTTTAATTGGTTGAGTGAGCTTTCAATTGTAACTTGTTGAGGGTTAATTAGGATAATTGTAAAACTCCTTAACTCAACTAAAGGCTTTTAGGGTGAGGAAAGAGTGAGCCTTCACTTGTACAAGTTGGTTAGCTTCACCTTCAATTGAAGAAGCTACTAGTGGATTTAATCCAAATTCGGTACAACTTGGAATTTGGTTTGCAATTCTTTTTCTATCTCTTTGCTTTATTGCTCAATTGTGACATCTTCATTGTGCTTAATTTGACATATCTTTGTTCACACTTGAGAAGTTGTTTGTACTTGTTTTATTGGGTGAATTCTTGCAATATTTACTTGTTTTGTTAAACAATCTAATTCACCCCCTTTAGGTTGCATTTTGGGACCTACAGATAGGAATTGGTGAGTAGTATATACTATAGAAGTGTCCAAAATTGAAATTTAAGTTACAAGATTAAAATTAAATACAAGTTTAAAGGCACAGAGTAGAGTTAATCCCTTTTCATAAGGTTTCTAGCTCAAATCAAACAACATTTGGTTGCTCTGACATGATCCATTTATTTCAAATTTACAAAGAAAAACAATATGTTTTTGAATTTAATGGCTCAAATTTGGGGCATTAATTGCACTTGCTAACAAACTGAGGTCATTCAACCCTTGGGTGCTTTTGAATGGATTGGGGTGTGCCTGTTGGTGAATGATTTACACATCCGTTTGATCTAGGCGCACGAAAATTGTGTGAGTATTTACAACATGAAGATTAATTCATTGCGGGCATCCATGCATGTGAAGAAGAACTTATGTATGCTTGAAAAATATTTGACGGTCCGAATTTTCCGAAGAGTAAACAAACCCATGGGGTCAGTGGTCTAGCTCTCACATCCAGAGTCCCAGACCATTTCTGAATTTTTATTGTGATGTTTTGGCTGTAGGTGATTTTTTGTATTTTAAAATGTCAAAGACTCCTTGAAATATGGAGATAATACTAGCTTTTTGTTTACATCTTGGGAACATAACAGCACCAATGTAAGATAAACTTTTTTTAAAATAAAAATAAAGAGAAAATAAACTTATTGGAAGTGTCCACACTAATTGTTTTACAAAATTTAGAGGAGAACTCCAAAGAGAAATTAATTGAAGTCTCTTTCACGTATTGACCTTACCATGGTCCTAACAATAAAAGTTCTTATATTTTGGTCCCAAACAAAAAATAAATTAAAAAAAAGCCCACCCTTCAAGAATTTTTGCTATGATACAACACACTTTTTAGGGCCACGTCGAAATTAATTAGAATTGTAACTAATCATCAAACAGGACGGACCCTCCCAAGCTTCCAGCTCCAACATTCCTTCTATATTTGAATAGAGTAAAAGGTAGTACAGTAAATGGACTTTATTGCTAGAGTTCAAAGAATTGTATGGTTACGTAAGTAAAAGATGAATTAGAGTTCTTCAATCTTGTAATTGATCGACATCTTTTGGAAGGATGATCTTGCAACTTTATCCATTTGTTGATAGGTGGAAGAAGGCTTAATCCTTTACCAAATGCATGCCTTGGGAACTTGAAAGATCTTCTCTTCGTTTTAAACATCATTTCTCTTCATCGCCCCCTTCAAGATCTGGTCCTTTGCTAGTCTCTTTGGTATTGTTTGCCATGTCTTCTTCTTCCATCAATTCAACTGATTTGGTTGGAGGTGTCTTGTTCTTATGGATGAAGTAGACAATTAGCTGAACTGAGCCTAGCACTATTCCGACTGCATTTGGAATCTGATTTCAAGAAAATGAATAATATTAGCAGAAATGCACCAAATCTCAAAACTGCGTTAGATGGTCAAACTCTTTTTTTTGGTTCTTTTTTCTTGGAAGAATAAAACATTGACAATGTTGGTGAAACTTACCAGGACGTAGAAGTCCATCACGAGCAGGGCAAAAGTAAGCCAAATGGAGGCATTCACGAAAAGAGACAGAGAGAGGAAAAATGGCATATACACAACGCTCTTTGTCTTAATCACAGTTCTCTGCATAATTGATCAAATGAAATATAATAAAAAAGGTTAAATGATTAAAACACAACTTCACAATAGTATCAAAAGTCGGGGGCATTCAAACTCATTGGGATAAACCTACCCAAAAAGATTCAATAGGATTAACAGGACAAAACTTTAAAGGGCCTTTCTAAATTTGCATGTTTTAAAACCTGGACCGGAGAATGAACTATAAGAGCTTCTGGTTAGTAGTTTGACCGGTTTGACTTGTTCAGCCCCGATTCAACGGTTTAATCAATTTTTTTATTTATCATATAATGTGAATAAAGCTGAAATATTTAATTTAAAAATAAAAAAGTTAGTAATTTTTGTTGAATTGCCAAATTTTTGTCGTTTTTTACAGTCCAATCAGTTTTGACTAGGTTTGGTTGATTCAATTGAACTTTTGGATCAACTATTAAACCAGACATGAGACATGATCAATTCGCAGTAAACCTACCAATCTGGCTCTCAAAACACAGCTATGAGTTGCATTAATTGATAAACTTAATTAGCACACAACCTCAAAACCTTACCACGATAGATAAAGGTGCTCCATACATAAATACGGTGAATGTTGCACATAGAACTCCCACAAATGAGCGCCTTGCTTCTCCATGGAATGCTGCCAGAGTCACAACAATCACTGTCCCAAGGAATATTAAATCTAATGCCAACAATCCCAAATATTTCACCTGTTAAATTAAATGCCAATGAAAACATGAGAATCAAATGAAATGTCTATTATGTAGTACCAGACGAAGTACCGAGCCACAAGATTTTAAATGAGCAAATACTATAGTTAAGAAAAAATAAAATTCTCTATGAGGTACCAAGTCCGAGTGTTGTTTTCACCTTTCTGTTCTTGCTGGCGTAGAAGAGATATATTCCGAGATAGATAATCTGAGAGGTGACACCAACACAATTTACAGTGACAATAAGTATCCCATCATCTGGATCAAGAAGTCCATATAAGGTCCACAAGCTGGTGCTCATTAGGTTAGATATGTAGGGTAGTCCATCATAGTTGTCCGAGGATTTTGTCTTCACAAGTTTCCTAAATGCCCCTCTGAACCAGCCATGAATACATGACCTTAATATTTGGTACTAGCAAAAATTCAATGGCTAAATATACACATGTAAAAGGGGAATAGATAGCATTATCTTGATTAAGACTTGAGAGCTAGCAATAGTACTTACATGGGAGAAGCAGCAAAAGTTAATATTGAAACAATGTTTCCTGCAAAACAAATATAGTTTTGTGTTTATTTACAATTACCGAACACAAGCCAGTGAGAAAAACTTGACAGATGAATCAGTAATGTACCCAGAATGCCAATGACGAAATCTGGTTTAACCATGGCAAATTCAACGAGGAGTTGAAGCAATAAGGAAACGTATTTTACGAGAAAGCTTCTGTTAGAACAAAATTCAAGTTGATGGAAATCATGTGTTGTTGGGCAATGCTTTTATAGGTTCTCTGATTAATTCCAATTCCTGGAAGCTTACCATTGCCACTTGGCATTTCCTTGGTCCATGCCAATATGCCATGCATGGTTTTTTGTTGTGTAATTTCTGTTTGAACTTTGAAATGCATGGGGTACATATATTCCTAGTTTTAACTCGATTAATTTTCGAAAAGTACCATAAAAGATAGGAGTAATACTTGACAATTGATTATTATTCCTCGAATCAATATGGCTGTCTGACTAAGACAACTACATAAAACCAATGTCGAATATAAGCTTTCTTTTTTTTTCTCCTAAAAATACATATCAGTTCATGTCGTTGTCTAATTTATTCTCTTTACCCAAATTTACTGAAAATGCATTAGTTAGAGGGTAAATTACATAGGAGCCCCCATGATTTTATCTATTGTCAACATGATCTTCTTAACGTTTCAAAATATCCACTTTGTCCCCTCATAGTTTTTTATAAAGTGGAAACTTGATGAAAAATATCCTATGTAACTTTTTACTTGATATACCAATAGTGTCCTTACTTAAATACTAAAAATCAATCAATAGCTTAATCACTTTGTGTAAAAGTACAAGAGGATCACTTGAATAAATACAAAAATCACAAAGGGATAAAGTAGATATTTATACAAATTAACATGGATACTAAGATTTTATCATACATGCTTTTAAAGCGCTTTAATGTAAATGCTGTAACTAATTGCGTATTCATTCCATTCTTTACTTTACATAAAACTATAGGGGGTTTATGTTGCTATTTTGATATCTTAAGAGGATCATCTGACATTATATAAAAGCTCTAAGTAATTTACCCTTGCTTAAATTTAAAAAAAGTTTAGAGAAAGTCAATAATTCTTAATAATTGGCATGGAATTGTGAGCCTAAACTTTTGATGCCAGCGAAATCCAGTAGGATATGAACATAAAAACGTACAATATTGTTGGTCTAAATAGTTTAATGTACTTCTTCAGTGAAGTCTATCTCCTGTAAAAAAAAAAAAAAAAAAATTTTGTTCGATTTTTCATGACAGCATAACATGCATAATGAATGACAAAATGAGAATTTCAGAGGCGATAAGAATTAGAATGTGAAAAGGGTACATAGCATTCACTTATTACATTCTGTTATTTAGGTATGTTCCAATATTGGGTAATCTATTGAATCCTTTTTGTCCACTCTAGTTGGCAATAGTGTGTTATTCGGCTAACTTAATCCACTATTGGGACGAATCCAATGTGAAATGCAGTTTGTCTGGCTACAGCCCTGTAATTTATATAGTTTCCTCAAATAGTTTATGGTTTTTTTTTTTTTTGGTTACTTTTGTTTAATCATCATATAAGGCAAAATATGCCTACACTCTTCACATTTTAGGATAACAATTCGGAAATGGAGATTGAAGTTGCGTTGGAGAAGTCTGAAGTGTACTAATTTGGGAAAACTTACAAGTGAGAGGGAACAGAATGATGAAGAGGGGGAGCTATAGTTATTTTAAATTGCTTTAAGGGTCCTTTTTAAGTACTTTTAAGACTTCTTTTTATGTGTTTTAAAGGCACAAGATGAGAATTAAGAAGTGAGTCTGATACAATTTTCCTTTTTAAAAAGTGGCAGATTTTATTCCATGAAAATGTTGCAATTTAAGGGATGCATGATAGTTTAAACTGGTTTAAAGTTATTATTGTGAGCACACCTTTTTTAAGTGTATTTATCCTATGCTCGTTGCTGTAGAATAGAAAAAACTCTAGGCTTAATTACAGATTCCCCCTCTAATTAGGGGGTCATTTGCAAATTTTCCCCGTTATTTACCATATGCACTGATTGCCTCTATAATTTTAGGCAATATATGTTATAGCCTCTCTAATTTTCATCTCAAACTTCACTAGCATGTATGATTTTTTCTCGGGGGAAGGGTTGAATGGGTGATAAAGGGATCGAAAGACATATTCTTGATATGAGATAAAGTTTGGATTATGACAATTGGAGAGGTTCAACATATATTGCCTAATTGAATGGCTTAAGAAGAAAAGATCATACATTGTGTGTGCATGTGTGTGTATATATAAATATAAATATATATATATATATATATATATATATATATATATTTGGTGAGTGAGAAATTTTGAAGTCAAAAAAATTTTGATATAGATTTAATTTATGTGAACCATGCTCACAAAATTTTATGCCGAGACTTTGTGAGATACAATGCGCGCATCAATTTTGACTATAGTATAATCGCCAAAATATAGAAGATTCAAAATGTCAGAGTGGAGTTTGAATACTTTATTACATTTTCTGGAGATATTTTATGTTAAATCGTATTATGTGTGGATACCATCGACACACTTAGGCTTTTAATTTCTTGATCATGTTATCATACATTCAATTACATTGTAAAAAAAGGTAGCTATAATATTATTGTATGCATGATCATGTGCTTTTTTTTTTTTTTTGGTTAGTGTAATAGTGCAACAAAAGATTTAAAGTCATTTCCCTACTAATAGGAATTCTAATTACATCCATTGTTTGGCCACTCAGTTTATAGTCAATGCCCCTTTTAATTTTATTCATTTTTATTTTTTGAAATAAAGGAGGAATGGTATTCAAAAAGCAAGGAAATGGGAAGCGGAAAATTGATCCCAAAATCTCTAATTTTTAGAATCTCACCAACAAAGGGTCAAGGCTCCTGATTTACCTGAAAAGGATAAAAATGAGGAAGAGAAAAAAGAATTCCTTTTTCTTTTTCTGTTTAAGTAATTAATTAATGTGAGGCAATTTATTAGTTTATACGAGTATCCTAAATTTGGAAATTTCATTTTCCCCCACAATCTCTGGAGTCATCTTTCGCTTGTTCATAACGCGGCTGTTTTGACTTTATAACTCAAGTCCGTTCATGTAAAGCTCTGTTCATAATTCAGGGGTACTTATACGCTCCATTTTCACTAAATCCCTCCTCAGCTTAAGCCCTTTTGTCTCTCCCTCTGACAATCCAGCAAAAATGTTCAAGAAGTGAGTTTTTGTTATTCCTCCTCTCTTAAATTCTTATGCTGCAAAAATTCTTTCTTCTTTGCTTGGGTTGGGGGGAAGGGTTACTCATCCAATGTAGATATTAAAGTTTATGTCTGGGTTCATTTAGTTTAATTCTTGGTTTTCATTTGGAAGCCCATTTCGTGAATTTGGTGATTTAATCGTGTATTGTTTGTTGGTTTGTGGGTTTGTTGTATTGTCTCTGCCTGTTTTTTTTTTTTTTTTTTGTTTGTTTTCATGTTACTGATAGGTTTGGAGATTTATCTTGTGAATTGGGCTTCTAGGTTATAAGGTTATTGGGGGGTTTGAGAGCAATTAATTGTTGCAGTAAATAGCTTAGATAACGATTTTCTCTGGGATAAGTAGGGGAGATAGATAGCATTTGCTGTTGAAAAATCAAATTTTGATATTAAATATTATATTTTTGCAGCGATGAAGAGTTTTATTCAATAACGAGGGTGGCGAACTTGTAAAGTAGTAAATTATAAGAAAGTTTGTAGATAGTCTTATCTTTTAATTCTTTGGAGGAAAAATTAATGTAAAATAGTCTATCGTGGTTCAAGAGGGTTAGAACTACTTCGGTCGCCAATACAGCGACTTATGAGATAGAAGTCAAATTTTTGGTTGCAAAGGATAACTTTTTGGACGATGGAGAATCCGGTACCTGTTTATTATCAATTATATATTGTACAGGTACGTAGAAACAGCCAGAACAAGTTTGGATTTAGGAGTTTGGAACAGTATGATATTTTGCTTAAAGAGTATACACGAATATATGAGCTGCAGATACTGGCTTAAAGAGAGATATAGCTATAGGAAGCACCTGCATCTGTTTGGAGAAGTGATGAATTAATAGATATTACTGGTGTGACTATATATTGACCAAGATGAGTCATATATCTTGTCTGACAGGTTATGGATGAGTATTATGGTTTTAGATAAATAGAAGAGGTTTGTTACCAGTTTTTGAGATCAAACTGATTTATGTAATTCAGTTACTGAAAAACTCAACAAAAGAGTAAAAAGTGTTCGAGGATGTTTCTTTTCAGTCCATAAAAGTAATGTGCTTTATCAATCTATCTAGCAGTTGGGCTGTGTTCCATTTGCCTTGAGAAGCTCCAGTTTCTTTCTTCCGTCGATATAGTGCAAAGTTTTTGAACAGTTGGAAGTGTTTGCATGCTATTAGTTGTTGAGGTTTCTAAGAATGTTGTAGGCTGTGTGATGTGATTATAGAAGGCATTGCAAAGATTAGTGGTTATCCCTTGAAATCAAGTGGTCAACATACTTTTGTTCATCTTCATATATAATGCAGAATCAGATAGAGTAGAAAATCACATACATGTATATCTCTATCCATCACGTGTACTATTGCATTGTGACCAGGGTGATTCACTGGGTTTGATTGGAAGAAATGATTTCTCTATGGTAGGAGCTTGGATGTACACCTAACCTTTGCTAGATACATTAATTTCTTGAACTTTCTCTATTGGTTAATGCTTTATAGCTACAAAGTACACAGACTAAGTATTCAATCCATTTCATTGTTAATCATCAAATTTTGTCAAGTAAATCGGAATTCAGTGGTTTATGAAGTAGTAAAGTTGACCAAAGATGAAGACAATGATGTTGTATTTAGAACAGGAGACTGTACTTGGCACTTGCGGTGATGCAGCCTTGGTTATGATCTTATGTTTCTCCACATCTCTGATCACTATGCCTTTTGTGTGTACTTGATCATGTATTAGATCAATTCTATACAAATTTTTAGGTCTGATATCAGGTTAATCCACCAAAATTATGTCCAATATCAGATTCATCCTGTTATAGGATTCCAAACCAGGCTAGATAACATCTTCACTTATCATTTGATGAAGGACTTACCCATTGGACACTTGGAAGTTGGAATAAGGGCAAAGATGAACTTAAGTCAAATTGATTAAAGTATTTAAAAAGAATGTAAATTCCGTTTGGATTGTGCTTCATAGTTTTTAATGCAGCCTGGCATGATCAATTATTGGGCACTTATTTCCTTCCTTTGCATGTCAGTTAATTGCATCATCATCTGGCTGATTTTTTCAAGTCACCAGCAGTTGTCAAGTTCATATTCTATTGGAAAGATGTCACTGAAACATAAGTTTTTAGTTTTTGCTACTTTTCACAATGTGATAGCTTATTCACATTCAAAAAGGTGCAGGAGAAATGCTTAGGTTCTACTCGATCTGCTGCATTAGTTCAAAGTTGTTCTTTGTAAGAGCTTCAAAAATATGTTCCTGAAATACTCTTAACACTTTTAGTGTTGGGTATAGGATGAATATAAGCTGTTGAGGAAAGTTATTAGAAAGAAAGTGAAGGTTAAGAGATACCAGTTTGGAAGTAGAGTAGGTTATCTTTATTCTGTCACTGTTATTTGAGTTGAAAGGTTTTGAGGAGAAAGGGATTATATGAACTACTGACAGTCTGTATGGCTTTGTCTGCTGAGTTGAAGGAGATTTTACTAGTTCCTTTTAAATTCATTTTTATAGACCCCTGGTCCACCCTTACCCTTAGGTGGAAGAAAGGAAATTCTAATCAACATGGCAATAGGAGGTGAATAGTTTCAGTACCTAGTTAAATGAGGGGAGGAGGAGTCATGTAATCATATCATGATTTAAGTTGAATTCCTCCCCATTGTGGAATGATGGCTAAGCAAGTTTATGAAAGAAACTCTGACTTATGTTGGTTTGCGACACATACAGTATATATCAAGTTTGGCACCATTTGTGTTGTATAGAATTTAGCACCATTTGTGTCCTCTGTGACTAAATCGGAACAAACTGTGGTTCATGTTAATGACTTTTGAGTTGCTTGTTTCAGGAGTGCAGGTCTTTCAATCTTGTTCTTTAGCAGTTATTCACATGCAGAGCTAAATAACCCTTTGTGTATTTTCCTTTGAACGTTTTGTAGGTTCACATCTGAAGAAGTTTCTGGCCAAAACCAAGTAAAGGCATCTGTGCAACGGAAAATCCGCCAGAGTATTGCGGAAGAGGTCTTAATTAGTGCTATGCCTATCATATCACTCTGTACTTTCACTTTAGTTCTAGCACTTATCAATCTTATGTGGCATTTTGCAGTTCGTTATACACTTAATGATCCTTTTTTTTTTTTTTGGCAGTATCCAGGACTTGAACCAGTATTGGATGATTTGCTTCCTAAGAAATCCCCCCTTATAGTTGCAAAATGGTTTTCTTTTCTTCAATGGTCTTTAAATCCTTGTATTTTACTTACTGCCTTTTATCAATTAGATTATGACTTTGGATCTAATTTTCTACTCTTTTTTTGCTTTCTTTTCTGTTTGTAAGCCCAAATCATCTGAATCTTGTTATAGTGAACAATGTGCCACTTTTCTTCAATATACGTGATGGACCATACATGCCTACTCTTCGACTTCTTCATCAATGTAAGTCACTCATTCTTTACATAGTTTCTACCCCAGTTTTCTAATTTCTTCTAAACATTGCTATCTGTCATGCATTTGGGCTGAAAAGTTTCCTGTTGATTTGACAACGTCTCAACATGCATGGTAAGTCAGTTGTATTCCAGGGGGAGTAGAAGCTCAATATGCTGTAGGGAGTGGGGGGAGGGAGGGAGGGAGGGGGGGAGAGAGAGAGAGAAATAATCCACTGCTGAAATCATTTAAAATTTCCAAATGACTGCCCCAGGGATTTTCAGTTGTAGTCTATACCATGAATCTGGTTAATACTATGAAGATCTGTATTAAGCTTGTGTGAGTTTGAAAACTTGTAGAATATATTTTTTAGAAAAGTTATAGAATGTAGCTAGCAAGTTTTTATATTTATTAGGAAGTTGTCCATTTTCAATGATTAGTTTGTTTAATAATCTACATTTGAATTTTTGAAAGACTTAGGAGATATCATGCTTAAAAAACCTGGACCTAGATGTCTTGTTTAAGATCTGTTGGGTAACTGGATTGGATCAGATTGGAGATGATCCTCAATCCATATCCAGATCTGAGTTTAAAACCAGTATAAGGTGCAAAATGCTGGGATGCGGGAGCTTGGTCCTAGGGTTCATCCCTCTTAGTTTTCATTTGTGAACCATTTTGTTTTGATATCAAAGATCCTGTTTTTGTTTAGATAATTGCTTTCAACAACCAGCTAGCTGACACATCATTATGTTAATTTACCAGAAAAAGAAGAAGAATAGCATGGGATGCCTATCCATTTTGCATGCTGATGCTGAGATTCACTAAAAGCAATTTTACCTGCAATGTTATATGTGAGCAATGCTGTTAAACGCAAAATACAATGTTCTAAACCACATGTGATTCTGATTTACTAGCAACTATTGAACCACAAACTAAGTCATGTATACATCACTTTCTTATGAGAACCACTATACCTATTTTGTGGATTATGTATGAAACGAGAATGTTGCATGTCATTTATATGGATCACATCATACTTTGTTATAAAAGTTTAGTTGTGTTAATTGATTTATTATATGCTTTGTTATATATCACTGTGAGTTCTGCGTAAAAAATTCTTTTCTTCACAGGATAATCTTGTGTGGTGTTACCTTGTCATGTTGATTGCCACCTTTGGGTCTCCAGAAATTGTAGTCACTAATATGGAACTGGTTCTGTCATCCAGCATGATTTGTTCAATCCTCAGATTGTCGATGTTAACTGTTCTTGGATTATTGTGAAGGAATGACAGAAAACATCATTGAAAGAACTTCAACATTGAAGGAATGAAAAAAAAAAAAAAGTAGATTTCAACTTGTGCTGCCTTATACACAGTTGAACTGAGAACAAGTTGAAATGAGAACAAAATAGTTCAAGAGCCCCACAGAGATGGTGGGTGAGAGATGCATTGCAGTCATCTGTCATTAGCATGCATAAACAAGTGTGCAGCAATAGTACAGTCAGTAGTTTCATTATGTTTTTAGGCACTTAAACGAATGTATGTGAAGTGGTGCTGGGCCTTGAGTGTGCAATAAGTTTGGACTGACCTGGAGGATTCTCATGTATCCAGAAAAAGTAAAATGTTGAAGACTTCTAAGAGTACTACTGCTGAAGGCTAAGTTGGATGATAAGGAAAATGCTTTGGCAATTTATAAGCACCTTTAGTATTTTGCTCCTGAGAAGTAAATGTTTTCTTCTCCTTTTCCATCAGCATAGTGGAATTCTTCTTTTCTTACTGCTTTACTCTGTAGGGATAACTGCACCTGTCTGCTGATTGAAGAAAAAGTTTATTAAAATAAACTCTTTTTGCATTAGGGGACAGGTGGTTTTACATTATGCTGGTATTCCACATTAGACATGTTTCCTCGAGTAAATTGTGGCATCAAAATCAGAATAGTCTGAGGGTTGTTAAAGCTAGTCTATAATTAATTTTGCATGTATTTCTCTCTTTCACAGATCCAAATATCATGAAAAACCTGCAAGTTGATAGGGGTGCGATTAAATTTGTCCTATCTGGTGCGAATATTATGTGTCCTGGGCTTACGTCCCCTGGCGGTGCTTTGGATGATGATGTGGAAGCAGAATCTCCTGTGGTATGTACAGGAATTATATTCTTCATTGTTTTACAGTGTCCATTTCATGGTTTTGATTTGCCATTGTGCTATAGTTGTATCATCTTGGCTTAGTTGTGGTCAAGGAATTTATGACTCATTGACTTCAATTATCAGGCTATAATGGCTGAAGGGAAGCAACATGCTCTTGCTATTGGTTTTACAAAATGTCAGCTAAAGATATGTAAGTTTGTTGTAAGCTGTTGGGAAACCTTAACTGTCCTTTTATGTTTCTTTCTTTTTTTCTCTGTGCATTTTCTTCGTTTTGATTCTATTATGTTAGTGAGTATATCCTCTATGTTTTAAGAATTATTCTGTGCTATTGCAGAAGGTCAATCAACAAAGGAATTGGTGTGGATAACATGCATTATCTTAATGATGGACTCTGGAAGGTATATTCTTTTCTAGTTCATTTCTTTGGTCTCTTAAAAAAGCATTAAGGTGGTTGTGCTGATTTTCTTTTGGAGGTTTTCTTTGTCCCATGAAATTTCCTGACAAGTATGACAACCATCTGACTTGCATATTATCAAGAAATGGATTTTCTTTAAATTTTGGCATTGTAAGTGGTTAAGGAAGTTGAGTGCATTAATTTTTTCATCAAATGGATTTTTTTTTTCAAAGTTCTGCTGGCTGCATTTCATTGTGCAATTTGATATGTATGGCATTAATTCAAAGTGTATTTGCAGATGGAGCGTTTAGATTGAGCTGACACAACGATCAAAGGATGTCCAATTTGCAAGAAGCCGAATAAGTTTTACCTCCCAGAAAAGCAGCCTTCTTTTCTGCAATAGTTTTCAGTTTTCTGGATGCAGGTGGTAAAGTCAAAGTTTTCTCGAGACTCTCTCCCCCCCCCAACCCCACCTTAGAGGATTTGCAGGTTTTGATTCTAAAAATGTATGACAATTGAATGAGCATTAGGGTATGGTCTTCTGAATGTGGGTCTTAAAGCGACGGCTGGTCCTCAAACATCGGGAGTCTGAACTTGAGTCATCTCTTCAATTTTGTTGTGTAGTTGAGCTAAAAAATATAAGAAAATTACCAGAATCATGAAAATAGAAGCTGGAACCTGTTTAAATTGGTTGGAGAAACAAGCCCAGCTTATATGTTGATACTCTCCGATGGGCCAGCTTCTTTTGATATTAGTCTTGAGTTTGTTTTATTAGTTCTACATGGGGTACTTGTTTGGTGGGTAATGAGGCAGGGATGAATGTATCTTTATTTCACAGGTCCTTAGAAAAATTTCTGATCGCAGATAAAGATTGCTGGGTACTGAGGTTTAGTTTGACATGAAACCTAGTGGTAAGGCAGACCTGATGAGCATGTTTCCCTCCTCAACTGGTATTAGTTGTCAGTCTTCGAATATTGGCTGACATCTGACTAGTTCTCAAGTTTATGGTCCTATAGATCCTATAGATGAAGTGCTTGATGTTACAAAACACGTCATATTGGATTCTTATCTGATGCGATATAGAATTGTTCAATGGATGACAGTAATAATTGGAATGATCTTGAAGCTTTACTAACATAAAAATTTAAAGAAGGAAACGTTGCAGCAGGAACAGCAAACAGAATAATTGTGAAAACCAAGTGGGAAATCATGCTTCTAAAGGGCAAATGCTATTTGGCAGAAGAACTGCAAATGTGACGGCTGAGCTGCCACAAGTAGCTCTCAGAACATCTTGATGAAATGATGAATGTGATGGTTGATCTCTTCAGCCCTTTCTTGGTGGATGAAGTGGCCCACGCTTTCCATTATCACAGGTTCTTCCAAGAATGGCACGTCCCTTTTGAAGCCACCACCATGGACGTATTCCTTTGTACCTGGAGTGGTATATACCATGTCCAAGTCTCCTACTATGAATTTCACGGGAACTTTCACTTGTGCTCCTGTCCATGCTGCAGTCAGCTCCCAGTTTCTGCATCAATGTGGAAAGACTACTACTATGAAATGCAAAATCTATCTTTAAAACTAAGCATTCTACTGAGAAACAGGACAAAGTATGCCTTTTTCCAATCCAAGTTTTTGATTGAGAATGGCCAGATCAGGAAGAAAGCCAAGGGAATTTTCTTAATGCATTCTGTCCTTTAGATTCATAACTCTCCATGTTCAATCTTTTATTTTTCGATTCTGACCAACTTTTTCGCTAGTGACATTCATAAAACTGTGATGGTCATAAAAGGGCTCAGTTCTTTCTAACATTGCTATGTAAAGTAAACAGAATGGACTTATCATTGGGGTTGACGGCGCAAAGCAAATAGTTATATGGGTGAAAGAAAACAGCTTAAAATCTGCAGTAAATAAAATTGAATCTCATTTCCTATGTAAAAAAGCGAAGTAAACAAAAGCAGTAGAGATTGTTTACTCCAAGATTGGTTATTAAGTCATCATGGCTTGAAGCGGGTTTCAAATAAGTGTTTTAAAATGAATTAAGAGGGAAAATTGCACCTGAGACAAGTTTACAAGTATGATCCCAACTATGCTACAATTGGAATGTGGATGCCTAAATGGAGACCGAAGACAAGAAGATGAAAACCAAAAAGGCAATTTATCAAATAGAGAAAACGTACAAATCCAATGCACGGTAGTAGTTCAATCCTCCAGTGAATCCCTTCTGGTCGTATTTGTTAGCATAGTACTTCAAGTCTTCTTCCGATAGCCAGGCGGGCAATTTGATGTCAATATCAGGTGAAATTCCAAAAGGGTTCTCCTTTGGTAAACACGGCAGACCAGGTTTACGATCTGTAAGAATTTTCTTGAGGACTGCTTTGCTCCCATGTTTTGCAATTTCTGCTTCAATCTCTCCAGGCTCCTGTAACATGAAAATACCTATGTAATCCCACAAATTATCGGTTTAGAATCTACACTTAAACATTTTATTGCAAGTTGTATATTACCATGCTGTGTGTTATAATACAAGACATAGATACTTAAAGTCATAAAGTGCAAATTCATGGTTTAGAGAGTAAAAAGTGCAGATTCTACAACTTGAGTCATTCAAATCCAGAAGGATGGTGGTACAACATAATGCTATAAATTGATAGTTGAGAGCGTACAGTGCAAATAGGTCACACTTCAAGGGTATATGTTGCAATATATGATTGAGCCAAGTGGAAATGATTGAGAGAGCACAGACCATGGACCAATGTCCAAAGGACTTGTATTAAACAATTACACCTTAAACTGGGGATGTGGAGACTCGAATTTTTACAATCAATTATTCATATCCTTGATAGGGATTATGCGACAAATTTATCTATCTAAAACGTTTTTAACGGTTTGGAATGGAGGAATCGGATAGAAATGAAAGGAAAGGAATTGGAGGGATTTGATTTTTCTTATTTGAATTTGTTCTTTAGGAGAGAGAGACAATGATAGAAAGAGAAAGGAAGCGAAATTATCTAGTTATTTATAGTTTACGTCCAAAAGTAGGTGAAACAGAGATAAACGAGACCATATCTAATAAAATAATTTACATCTTTTTTAACAGTTTGGATTGGAGGAATTGGATAGAAATGAAAGAAAAGGAATTCGAGAGATTTGATTTTTCTTATTTGAATTGATTCTTGAGGAGAGAGAGACAATGATAGAAAGGGAAAGGAAGGGAAATTATCTATCTATTTATAGTTTACCTCCAAAAGTGGGCGAAACAGAGATAAATGGGACCATATCTAATAAAATAATTTACATCTTTTTCTCATCCTTTTCAATTAATTAACACTTCATCTTTTTCTTTCCTTTCTTTTCTTTCCTCAATCTAAACAGAATTTCAAATTTTCTTTTTCTTTTTTTTTTTCATATTCAACCCAAACAAAATGGATCGAATCCTTTTTTCTCTACCATCCACTTTTTGGCTCTTGCTTCTTAAAAGGGGAGATGAAAGGCTTGAGTTATGGCCATAAATGCAATGGGAATTCAAGTAATGGAAACAGGGCATTCAAGAAGACTGAATTGGCATTCAAGAAAAGATGCTGTCAACTAGAAACATCATGTCATAACTCATACCACACATACCCACCTCACACATAACAAAGCATATGAATTATATGATCTGCCTACATCTTTAATGCAATCTCATTTACTGGGGAGCAGTTGTAGTGCTGACAAAATAGTTTTGTCTGTATTTCTAGAGTTATTAATCTAAAATATGGGGTGCCATAATAAAACAGCCTGTTGGCTTTTTTATTATTATTATTATTATTATCTAGTATACATGTACTCGTATTTATGCTCTCCTTCTCAGTTGTCACTTAAGAATTGTGGTTTCACAAATTTCGATAAATTCTGATTTTTTTGCATGAATTTCTTCCCTTGTGTAATTCAGATTTCTAAAACTAAAAGCCTTCAAATAATATAAAACATCATGAGTGATTGAGGTGACAAGAAGATTCTGCAAGTAGTTATCTTGCAACTGTGTAATGTGTCATGTGGCAATTACACCAGTCAATTGGGCAAAGTAGACAGCTTATTGCTAGTATGGTGTCATATGACAAGTTTTTTTGAGTAGATATCGTGAACTAAATTGGTGAATCTTGTGAACTGATATTTAGTTGATTTGATAATATTCTAAGATATGCATTACATGAGATATACTAAAATCCACAGAAAATTATACTATTAGCTATATTGGAATTAATGATCTACTGATTTTGAAGGCAACCCTAACCGCCCAACCGTTACCCCACCCAAGTGGATAAGCCCAAGAACCAAGGTTTGTAAGAGCTCGTTTAGATTGCTATTTTTCAAAAAGCGTGTATGTGCGTGTATCTGTATGCGTGTGTGTAGTAAAAACGTGATTAATAAGTGTGTACAAGAAGTAAAATAGATAAATGGGAAAAAAAAACCCCCTTTAGGTTCGAAGTCAAACACAAAAAGTTTCAAAAAAAAAGGTCAAATTTAACAAGCTGATTTTCAAATCTAAAAGGTTTTGGTCATTTGGAAGTAAAAGATTTTCAAAACATTGAAAAAAAACGCTTTAAATGTTTCAATAGATTACACAATAATTACCTTTTGGTTGTCCAAGCTACAAGCTTAGATTGAAATGTCCTCTTTTAAGAGTACTTTTTCTCAAAATAATACTATAACACCGTTTACAAGAATATACATAAGATGAAAAGACACTTGAAGATGAGTTCAAAGTTTCCTGGAAGAATAAATTTTTGGAAACTAACCCCATCCAAACATAACCTAGCAACCGAGATCAAACAATAAGATAAACAAGACTTCTAATGCTAACGAGTGGACTTTACATTTTCCCACTTCCATTGAACAAATTAAATATTTATCCAAGGTAAAAAAAAAAAAAATATTCACTGAAGCAACATATACAAAGGTGACAAGGGGAAAAAAAAACCTGGAATCTGCACATGTAATAATCCTCCCCAAAAAATGCCCGCAGGCCAGCAATGGGCTTCATCTTCGGATTCCTTGGCCGAAATGGAACTGTCAAGCTCACAAATGCCTTCACCATCTCAGGCCTAAACAAGCACAAGTACCAAGCAATCATGGCACCCCAGTCATGAGCCACCAAGAAAACATGGTCTACGCCTAGGGACTGAATGAGGGCCACGAGGTCAGCTACAACGTGGAGGCAGGTGTAGCTGGATATAGAAGAAGGAGCATCAGTGTCCCCGTAGCCAGGGAGGTCCGGCGCAACGGCCCGATAGCCTAAGGTGGCGAAAGCCGTGATCTGGTGGCGCCATGCGTACCAGAGCTCAGGAAAGCCGTGGAGGAAGAGGACTACTGGGCCTTCACCTTTTTCAGCTACGTGCATGTTTATGCCATTTATGTCCACTATCTTGTGCTCGATGCCCTCCATTTTATGGCTGCTTTTTGGCTATGAAGAAGAAGAAGAAGAAGATGAAGGGTTGAAAAGGTCGAAATGATGTAGGGAGGTAGTTTCAGTGCTCTGAAGACGGATATATGGATATGGATGTGGCTGAACTACTACCTTTCACTCTTTTCCTTCTCAGCTGGACTTTTCCTTTATGGGAATCTTTAATGTTTATTATTGAAAGTTGCTATTTCGCTGTCTCATTCAATTTCTTGGTTTAAATTCAATGTCTTAGTTTGATCTGGAAGAGTATTTAGACTTTAGAGAGAGTTGAAAATCATAATTTAAAAACTTTTCTAATTAGTGCTATGCGATGTGGCCATTTAATAACGTATACTTAACTTAGTATGTAAACGTGTATGTTTACATTTATTACATTTCTTATCTTTAAAAAGTTTCCCAACTTGACTTTATTTTTTTCCAAACAAAAAAGAAAATCAACGGATGCAAAATCTAGATAGTGAGAAACATGCAAAATCTGCCATAGAATTTGATTGAAGCATAAGGAAATGAGAAATCATCTACAACCATAGAATTTGATTGAAGTATAAGGAAATGACAAATCATCGACAACCACTTATGTATGTAGTGTATAAAATATTTATACAGAAAGAATACTTCGTATTATAAATTTCCAATTATAGAAATGCACTAAAATAGGTTAAATTTCTCTTTCGTGTCATCAGATAATGCTTTGTTTTTTTCCCCTTTTTGGGGCACCCCAGGATTTTTTTTTGGGAGTTAAAATCAGATAATGCTGTTAATGTTCCATCTCTAACCTTGAAATATAGTGGTTAATTTTTCATTATCTGAAATTTCTTTCTAGCTTCTTCCTTCCTTGTTCCATCTCCGAAAGGAAAATTTTTCAGTGACAAGGAGTGAAGAAAAATGTTTTGAAGAGAGTAGTTGCATTAATAGGAAAAGTGGTGTGAATTAAGGAGTGATAGAGCATCGGAGATTTGGAATGGGACTGCATAATTATGGTTTGTGATGGCACTAAAGGAAAACTATAAGAGTACAGAGAACAGAGAGTGTGAATTTAATGGGGAGTAAATGAGAAGGATGAGAGATAAATGTTGAGCATTCAAGTATCAATTGAAATATCGTCCGATCCCATATGGAGTTGGGCACTTGAAATCATGATGTTTCCATCCATGGATTTCTAAATAGTACTCGTTTTTTTGACCTTATACAGCAGTATATTCTCATTCAATAAGATATTCAAATCTAAAGAGGGCATTTAGATTGTTATTTTTTTAAAATTTTTATAGAAAAATTTATTTTAATAATTTAATATATGTGAAGTTAAAAAATAATTGAAAAATGTGTTTATAAAAAGCGTTAAAATTGTCCCTTAAAAAAGTTATAATCCAAGCAAGGTCTAAATGACTTGCGTTTGAGGATAAATGGGAGGCTAGTGCTGGTCACCCATTTTAGACCTTTCCACAGCCCATGCCCGTTAAAAGTGAACCTCCACACACTGAGGATGCACGTTAAAATGTTCATGTATAACCGACCATTGATTTAGTTGTTAAAATTGAAATTTTAAAATAAAAAATTCTTAATTCAAATTTCATTATATGTAATTGTTTTCCGCTTTTGCAATTTTTTTATGAGTCGTCAATCATTACACTACTCCTAGTCTAACCTATAATAGCAGAGCGCCTAACTAGGCCAAAGGGAATTAGAAGGATATGTAATATCACAAGTGAGCATGCAATATTATTGTGTTGTAATTCCCGCAAATTGTGGATTAGCAGAGCGCCCAACTAGGCCAAAGGGAATTAGAAGGAATATGTAATATTACAAGTGAGCATGCAATATTTATCGTGTTGTAATTCCCACAAATTGTGGATTACTTTACTATTTATTTGTAATATTCTCAACATGTGGGTTCCTTGTAATCTTAAGAATATATTAATATGGAATTAGCTTACCTAAATTGCTTTTTTTTCTCTCTCCTTTTTCTAAATACTTGTTGTGTTTTCCCAAATTGGAAACGAAATCATTGCAGTGATTTTCTAACACTTTAGCAGTTAAGCAATTTTGATTTTTACAAGGGGAGACTCTAAGCCTAAACCTTAAAAGGGGTAAGGGAAAATGAGCAGAGTTTGAGAGTTAAACAAGGTACTCTAAGCCTAAGCCTTACAAGGGGTAAGCGAAAATGAGGAAAGTTTGAGAATTAAACTAGAAACCTTACCTATTTAATATCCTTACTAGCTTAATTGGATCTTGGGGATATAGTTAACAATTACTTTAAACTTATATATCTGAATGAAAATAATAGTTTGAATTTTAAATTTTTTTTAAATTGTTAATGTTTAAGAGCCAATACATTTTCTCCAATATCAAACCATGAATTTAAGTTGAAGGTGTGATACTCGAAAAAGACCATAGAATCTCTTCAAGTTTTTTTTTTTTTTAATAGAAAAACCTTTAGATCCCAGAATTACAGGTTACTTACAAGAATTCTTACAAATCCTTACAAATCGTTCACCACACAATTCTCATAATTACAACAGGATTCAAACACACAATATTTTATAAGAACATGATCCAAGAAAATGATCCATCGTTAGCGATTGAGCCAACTATCGAATCTCTACAAGCTTGGTGCAGAAGTTGTGGATTGCCAAAGATTTCTAGGGATGGTGCGGGCCAAAAAACCCATCTAGTTGGTTCAGTTTGGGTTGGGCTCCTGTCCGTCGAGTGTAATAAAACATGTAATCCATTCATATTACTCCTTTAACTTCTATTTCATAAAACATTTTACGTTTACTTCTTAATTTGGGGGGTTTTTGTACAAAACATGCCTAGTTGGTCGCAAACTGAGCTGCGAGACAATGACGGGTTCAGGTCGGGCTTCTTTTGAATTGACAACCTAAATGAAATCTTCTCATTCTCCAGATCAAATCTTTTCTTCCCCTTTCATTCCATCCAAATGAAGTGTAAAAGAAACTCATTGACTGTTATAGTCATTCTGAGTAAAACCAGATAAGACCCCGAAATCATCGTGGTTGTATAGAGGAGAGAATAGTTTCATAGTTGAGATGTCAGCCATTAACATTGAAGCATAGCTCCACAGTTTCATAGGGGAGAAAGCTCAAGCAGAATGGATGATTTCTTTACGCACAGATAAAATCTTGGAAACTGTTGTAATTGAGTTCCCAAGAAGAACTATGTGCGATAAACCAGAAACAATTAACCCGAAACAAAAAAAAGCCAAAAGAGAAACTTCTTTTGGGAAAAAACAAAGACAAAAAGAAGAAGAGATGCAGAATAAAGTTAAATCAAAACAGAAGAAGAAGAAGAAGAAGAGAGAAGCAGTTTCTGTTGGGATAGAACCGAAGAAGAAAAGAAGAAGAGATCCAGAATAGAGGTGAAGATGAGGGGCTAAAGTTTCCAACAGCAGCAATGATGGAGGCAGTATGGCCAGGTTTCGAACCCTAAAAACCAAGAAACTGATCTGGGCTGCGACTATTTATATAATGTTGGGCGTCAGAGGCTGTTTGGGCCAATGTTTGCATGACTACTTGCCCTCAAATTCATTTTCTTATTTCCTTTAAAACCCTTGTGGCTTTCATACATTTTTCTTCGTATTCAATAAGCATCCTCCAAGTCTCTCACACTCTTTGTTAGTTCATTTCAACTCTTGATCAAAGTATGCCAATGACAATGAAATCTGCAAATGGCATTCTATGGAATGCATTCCAAAGATTGATGTTATCACAAAAAATAGCACTACAAATGAATAAACTTTGACATATTAATTACAATGATAATATTGAACATAACAATAAAAATATATTTAAGGTAAAAGATTCTGTAACTTGCATCCCAAAACAACATGCTAATAGTCCAGGCCTGCCAAAGTCAACAATTGCCTTTTGATTGGATTTGAGGATTAGGTTTATCCCCTTCCCCCTTAACTCTGGAAAAAAAAAAAAACAATGCTAATGTAGTTCAGGATTATTTGTTCTCGTAAATTCTTATCCCTCCTATTCTCCCATTGTTCAAGATATTATGAGGGTACAAACATACGCTGTAATATTTTCTTCTTTTCAATGAAACTGACCTTTCCTCAAAATATATAATATAGTCCGAGGATCGGACGTTGATTAGTTAAATCAAAGTATTGGATGGTCAAGAAAACTCATCTTGGAACATCTTGTGGCACTCCAGATGATCAGCACCTCAATCAATCGAGTGATAACAATGTGCAAGATTTTCTTTTTTGCTCTTGTACGGGGCCTACTCTATTTAAACTGTAAAAGCTAGAGAAGATGGTTGTGGATGCCCCAAAAGATCACCAGAACAGTTTAGATGTAAAAGCTTTTGATACAACTAAATAACACAAAATCATGAGTCGTATAATGCTAAACTTCACAAACGCAAAATCGAGAAACAATGTTAAAAAATAATAATAATAAATAAAAAGACACAACAACCCATATGAGTTCTCCAAAAGACCAACAGGCCAAGGAGAACGCTCTTCCATACCTAGTAGTAATAATAACTAATACATCGAGCACCTCTTTATGAATGTCGTAGAGCTTCAACCATCTGCTCCGAGAAATCCCATTCCAGGAAACATTTCTTGGGTCCCTGATCAATCATAACTAGCATTCAAGAAATTCAGTAGCTTGTTCCGATTATTTTCTGCCATTTTGTCCTCCTTCGATTTCTCAAGCTTTAACAAAATCTACAAGTCAAGAACATGATATAACCTTAGGCGCCCTCCTGATAACATATATGACATTCAAAAGCCACTTAATGTGATTAAAATTCAACCAGTAGAAACCAAATATTTTCTGGCATAATATTAAGTCAGCTCTTCTAATTTTTTCACATTTCAGTTTGTACGAATCTACCCATGATATACAATCATGAAATCCACCAAGTCACATGTTTGCATTAATGTTTTACATTAGATGACTATATTGTGCTAAATTTAAAGCCAGACATCTACCTTTTTGCCAGAGACAGCCCTTCAGTGGACACCATCATCTTTCTGTTCCCAGAAACTGTATTGTACCCAGAATATAAATTAGTTTCACAGAGGAAA